>CM062816.1:1218259583-1218708066 GCA_031772625.1 Pinus tabuliformis
TTCCTTGTCATGTTTGAGTCTTGACTAAATCCCTTAGGAATATTTAAATAAATCATTATTTATTTAATTTCCTTAGTTTTGTTATTAGAATAATTATTAAATCACTATTTAATAATTATTTTGATCTCACACCTTTCTTGTTTTTCGCGAAATAATTAATAAATCATTTATTTGTATATTATGACTAAATAAAGGTATTTAACCATTTTAAATATCTTTTCCCTCTCTAATAAATATAACAAAGTATTCCAAGTAGTTAGATATGAATTTGGTTAATAATATTTTATTATTCTCCATTTTCGAGATTGACTCCATACTTTTCTATATAAAGGAGGATTTTTCATTCATTATTCACAATGACCATAATCATTGTCAACATTATCGTCATTTTTCTTGAGCTCCCATTTTGAGTTTTTCACTTTTGTTTGGGTTTGTCACACTTTGAGAGAGAGAATCAGTTTCTGAAGCATCAAGGATATCAAAGGACCCATCCCACAAAGGCTGACTTACAGACCAATCTGTAGATCTCCTTCCCCAGGAGTTATCAATAAAATATTTATTTCATTTAAAATAATCTTTCCAATTGGGTTATTATACTTGATACTTTATATTGCTGCTTTCTGTTTTGGATTATATCTTCTTTTACTGCAAGTTTTCTATTTGTGTTTCAGATCTAAGGCAACAACATCCATCAACATGTTGTTAGGGTCATTTGTCACCTAGTGACTTAAGTGAAATATTTTTGGTACACCTTCCAAGAATTTTCACACTAACACAAGTTAGAACAACTTATTTAAAAAATAGCATCAAAATCTTTAGATGTGCAAATTCAAGTCGAAGAAAAGGGAGCGAACAATGATCCGTGTAATACCACAACCCAAGAAGATCTGAATCCAATTGAAGTGAAAATGTATTAAGATGTTGCAGTTCAAACGACAAGAATTTCAACAATTAACCAAGCGACTTCTGTACGTGAAGGAAATTAGATATCTCAAGTAAATCACGAAATTTCCACATATAGCTTAAGGGGAAACCAGATCACAAGAACTCCTTTTGACACCCAAATCATAAAAGCAGACATCTCAACCACTTTGCATATCCTTATCACTCGAGCCAAAAACAAGTGACTTATGTTCACAAGTACGTCGATGTCACCATAATCCTGTGTTATGATAACAATTCATCCCAAGTTTCTAGTAATCACAAGATTCCAAACAAAATTGATTTGGGATGGTTAGATAATTTCACAGTACGACAATTCTGTACCACACTCAAAAATTCATATCGTTTGGTATCATTGAGGATAATCATTCCAAGAAATGAGAAAGACGAGAAGACATTATGAGACATAAAAGATATCAAACCTTTTCATAATAAGCTCTGTGGTCAAAGCTTTCTAAAGAAGAAGGCAATGTTATGAATATAATTTATATAAAAATAATATAAATATAAATAATAATGATTAATTAAATACCGATTAATATAGAAAAGACATGTCTCTAAAGACTTGATCATTCATGTAAGGGCACTTTCCCAGATATAAAAGTTGGCCCTCATTTGTAAACATATCATCTCATATCTTCTGTACATTTCTATATAAATATATTATTGTCCTATCATAGATATTTAGATAATTTAGATCTTCCGAGTTTTCTGCTGCGTATATGAACTTTGTTCATAACATCGGACATGTGCTCAGAATTTATTCTCAGTTTTCGAACCTGTAGCTTGGATCTTATCCTCTATTTCGGACTTGTGACACTCCTTGATTATGGACAATATATTTGTGCCTTGATCCTGTTTTGAGAGTTGAGTTGGAATCTCTTTGGGAACAAAGGATCAAGAAGCCTAGACCAGACTTGGAAGATTCTTTGAAGCCTTTCCCTTGTGGTCTTACTTGAGCAATTTTTCGAAGACTTCTATAGCAGCAAATAAAAATATTCTTAGAGCATTGTTTGGATCATTGGAGTATTGTTTGGATCACTGTAGAAGACATCTTTGGAGTATTTGTCAGAGCAACCTAATTTGAAGACCTCCTAGCAGCCTTGAAAAACCTTTGTTGATTAGTCTTTTGAGGAGATTTAGGTCTCTTATGGAAGTAGACTTTTGAGGGCACTCTTGAAGCAGTGTATTTTCATTGGAATCGATTTTTTAAAGCTGAGTGGAGACCATCTTTGACACTGAGTTGAAACCTTCTTTAGAGCTTTGTCTTTAGAGCATTGTTGAAGTTTGAACACATTCTTGATTTAAGACTTGAAGCCATTGAAGCAACCTTTGGTAGACTTGTCGTAACAGCTTTAGAGGTCTTGTTGTGCAGACTTTATGGCCTTTCTTTGAAGAAGCTTTTGGAGAGCCCTTGTTGCAAACATGAAGCTGAACTGGAGAACTTGTTGAAGATGATCTTGTAGACCCCATGGAGACATACTTGAAGCATTGTTGAAGTAGTCTTTGAAGCATTATTGGAGTCCTCATACGAGCTTGGAGTCTCGTTGAGACGAAGTTGGACCCTGGATTGATTTTTGAGGATTGGAGTCTTCATAAGAGGTTGGAGCCTGGATTGATCTTTGAGGATTGGAGTCCTCATAAGAGGTTAGAGCCTTGTTGAGACTAGGGTTGGAGCCTTGAAGGAGTTAGAATAAGTTGGAGCCTAAGTGTTTGTAAGAGGGTTGAAGTCCTCATCATTTGCATTAATAAACTATTCTTTTTTACATCTTGTGTTCTGGTTTAATTAATGATTTTAAGTGGCATAATTTAGCAATTGAAAAGAAATACTGATTAAAATCCCCTCTCAGTGTTTCCAACACTACACCTTTGTCATATTCAAGATTTCTTTCCATATCCAAATCCCCAAAACCATAGAATCCCTATGCCTTTGCATATGTGATGAAATCCATCATTGTCATCAATCCATCAAGGACGTATCAGGGTTAATAGTCCATTATAGCTTTTGTGGGGCAACATAAGCTCAAGGTTCATGGCATCAATACAACATCAAACTTCTGAATACACTCTGAAATACAATAGCATTATACTTAACAAGAGTCCTTAGTCATGGCATTAGAGGCTTCGATACTTGCAACTTCAGACTCTTCTTTTGAACAGATTCTTTGCAGTATAAAGGAAGTATTCTTACACAGGTTTGTACACAAGCTTCAATTTGACACACTTCAAGCTGTCAAAACAATCTTGGTACTTAATTCATCTCCCATTAGCAGGGTTTGCCTTGCCTTAGGGTAGGCCTCATGTATGGTAACACCAATGTTGCACGAAACGGGGACGTTTTTTGGAAGCGGGGACGCGGAAGCGTCATTTTCCAAAAATCTAGGAAGCGAAGCGTCTGCTATATATATATATATTTATATTTTTTTGCATTTATACTCAAAAAACATCCCAAATACCAAATTAGTTGTAGAAGACATGAAAACATGCATATTTTTGCATAAATCAAGATAGATATAACATCCACTGTACATTAATGATTAATTATTCGAGCATCAACCATTTAGATGCATCAACCATCTAGAATCTAGATTCTTCTCCTCTTGTCTAGCCTTTGCCTCTACGTCGATTGTCTAGGGATATTAGTCAACATTGCCCAATTTTGATCAAACTACCTAATTCAAGACTTAAAATATGGTAGAAAAAGCTTAACATGCTTGATCAATGATTTTGACTTGATTGAAAGGTAATTTTTTGCTAAGGGCGTGCCGCGTGACAAAGGAGTTCAACAATTAACACCACCAACACTAGGGTACATATAGGGCTTGGTGCTCTTGATTAAATGCTAATCGCATACCTTCATACTTGATATAATCTAATGAAATGCCACAATCCCATTGATCCTGAATTCCTGAAAACTATTAAGTCTGCTGAATTTTGAATAGGATATGAAATTCTATTTTCTCCATGTGAAGTCCAATGAGGCTGGAACCACTCTCAAACATTCGGAGTCATTTCATGGTAATGTTAAAAATTTAAGTAAAAGGATGAAAATGGAAAATAAAGGAGAATGTCACTTTTACTTTAAGAATTTAACATTACCATGAGGGAGCATCTGCTATATTTATATTTTTTTTGCCTTCATTCGTCACCCTAACCCAAGGTGGACCCACCCCCAACAAGCAAACTCACCTAAAATTAAAAAAAATTTGAAAAAAAAAACGATTTTATTAACGCTTTCCGGAATTGTATGCTTCCTCCTCCGAAGCGCCACGCTTCCGACCCCCGAAGCGCGCTTCGGCGCTTCGGAAGCGCCTTTCCGAGCCATGCTTCCGAAAAGTCCAGGAAGCGGCAAAAAAAATCGGAAGCACGCTTCCTGCGAAGCTTCCTAGGTGCTTCCGCACGGGATGCGCTTCCGGGCTTGGAACTGGGGTGGGGGGGGGGGGTGGGCACTTCGTGCAACATTGGGTAACACCGAGGTTCACCCAGCTTCATGAGTACAACATTCAAAAACTTTATTCAATGTATACCAGTCAGGGGTGTTAAGGAAAAATAAGGTCATCGAATCGGTCATGTATCAATGCTGATGAGACAGATCATAATAGGACAAAAAAATGTGCTATGAGTCCCATGACGAGGTTGTCAACAAGGTGATAGCTTCTACGACTATCATAAAAGTAAGTTGTCTTTAGAAGTGGAAATAAGGCTATATCATTTATAAGAATGTTTCATCAAATTGTCCGCAATTGTCCTCAATCTTTGTGTAATCAACGACCTTGTGGTACCATGAAATGTTATTGCTATTCAATCAACTAATCTGGATGCTCTATCAGAAGATATGTAGTCAAGATAGGAAGATTCTAGATCTCATTTAGTTTGTGAACGTTTTTGAACCATGAATCTCAAACTAAGAGCTTGAGGCTTCTTTCCCTCTAGTTTCGGTTTCCTTGGATCAAATAATCTTCTAGTCTATTCTAGCAAGAACAATGACACCTTAGTATAATGCTAGGTATCTGCCAAAAGTTCTTTGTTCATAAATAGATTCCATGAACATTTGTCTTTTCCTTAATTGGGATTACAATCTAAGGAGGCATTAAACCGTGCTGCATAAACCTCCTTAACTGGCTTTAGTAGTCCACCCACATAGCAGGACAACTTTGTTGGGCTCTTCACTAGGTCTTCTCTCCTTGAAGCTTCTCGGTCCCCTCTAGACCTCAGGCCTAATCTCAAAACAGACTATGACTTCCTCTTACTTATCTTGGCAGCACAAAATTTAGGTTAAGATTCCCTCTGCTTGCAAACTGAGGCTTTCGACCTTCTATTTTTCAGACTGAGGCCCTTCCACCCTCTTGAGCTACTTCTAAAGCCTTCTCAGCCCACCAGAGGCATTCTCAGCTTCCTGTTGCACAACTTCGGCCTAGAATTCGGATGAGAGTACAGGCTTCAGTCTTCCTTCAACTTGGTTTTTGTTTCCTACTTGAACACAAGCAGGGCTTGGCTTTTACAAGACAGAAACAAGTGTCTTGGCTTACCCTTTAATGGCTGCTATATAACCCAAGCTCTGGTACCATGTTGATATTTCATGATTTCCTAGACTGATAATTGCTTCCAATGATTACTTCATTATTTGTCTTGAATCACATTCATCATTAGGCAATTACACATACAAAATCTCAACAATTAAATAATACAAATAGTAGGATCATGAAGAGACAGCGAAACACAGGAAACACAAAATTTATCCTAGGAAAACCCCAAACCAGGGAAAAACCAAACAACCCTTTCTTATAGAAATTGTCCAATTCAACAAGGAATACAATCTGAAATTTCCAATCAAATCAAGTCAAACTGTTCATTAACAAAATCCAGGTCAAAACTGGTCAAACTGTCCATAGCCAAGTCAAACTGCTGCTTAGGGAAAATCTGGTCTTCTTTAGCTAGACCGAATTTCGGCTTCCTGTCCTTCCACAGAAATTCAGCTTGCTTCCAAAGAAAAATATCAGAAGAGATTCGGTCAACAATAGATTGATTTGGTCAACTTCGGACTTGTTTAACAGCTTGATCCTTCGCATAAATGAACCTAAGATATCTTGTCTTGATGAGATCGATCTAGCTTTATATAGTGGACTATTGGGTGCGAATGGGTGTGTCAAGCAAACTGGCCAACTTGAACTTTTTGGAAGGCCGGCTTAACTTTATTTGAATTTCAAAAATTGAATTTCCTTTTTTGAAGCCGACTAGGAATTCTCATTTATATTTATCATTTTGAGGGTTAAAACTCAATTATGAAGACCGACCGAAGCTATAAAAATTCAACAGTTCAAGATCCTGACCAAGAAAATAACATGGTAATGATTTTCATACCTTCTCAATCAAATGAAATAAAGTTTTCTTTGGAATCAATCTTCCATATAAATACCCAATTAATGCCTTTTCTTGCATGGAAATTACTTAAACCATCATTATACTCTCTATTAACACTTGCTTGATTTTCTCCTTCCTAATTCACACACATTTCATGTTCTTTCTTATCACTTTAACTAGTGATGGACAATTTCAAACAAGTTTAGTTCACTAAACATTCCCTAAGACACTTCCTACTAGTTCTTCCATGAATGAATCATGTCCTAGACCTTCTGTTGGTTGACCAAAATCCTTATCGGCTTCAACTATATCCCCTTGCTTGATAGATCTTGTCTAAGGTCTTTGAGATGCAAGGTTTGAAGTGCCAACAGTACTCTGATCAATCCTTTGTGTTGAATCCTTAAAAAAACTAGCTAATTGTGACTTATCTGGTGAGTGAATGCCTACCTGCTCCAAATCTTTGTGTGATATATCCTCCTTGACTTCATTGCAAAAACCATTTAATTTCAGCTTGTTTGGATAGTGGATCCACACACTCAATTAGTGTCTTGATAATAGGTCTCAACAAGCTCGGCATAGCTTCTTTTGCATACTTCCCTAAGTTTTAGTTGGCAAGTTTAGACTACCGAAATAGCATTATGAAATAATTTATCAAGGAACCATTTCTGTCTAGCTTTTCAAATCTTTGACTAAGTTTGTGAGATTATAGTGCTGCTTCTTTTGAATATTCTCCACCTTTGTTGGATTGGGAGAGCGTTTTCACCTTCCACATATCTAGTAACTCATCATGTGTTCCAAAATATGGTGTTTGCTTGGGTCCCAAGAGAATTCCAAAAGTTACTCCTCCATTCTTTGCCATCCTTGTATTTATCTGTACAGGAAAACCATTGAATTACAAACAAGTGTTGCATTGGTAATGATGTGCAAAACATTAGGGTGACGAACATCTTGAATAATGTGACAAGGAAACCATGCCAGAAATATATAAATTCTTCTCCTTGTATAATTTATTTTCCTAACGAAATATGGCTATGGATGAATAAGACATAACGTCTTCCACAAGTTTGCTAACTTGCCCGTCCATCTATCATCACAAAACAACTTTTGTTTGACCATTCACTTTAGTAGCTCGGGGACTTTATTGATCTTGTCATTCTAGTTGTCTAGGAGTGCAATGTAGAGTAATATTCATGGGGCTTATATAGTTTAGGGTTCTCATTTATAGCATTCACCATTTGAAAATGGAGGGGAGGGTGTGCTACATTATAGTATCTTCCACATGCACAGAAGAAGCATTTGATTGCTAGGTCAAAATCTCTATAATTTCTTTGTTAGACAAGGACTAAGTTGAAGGAATAGCTTGCCTTTTTGGTGCACTACTAAGAGTTTGCATAGTTTGAAGATATCTCTGCATGAGGACTAAAATTATCTCCAGCAACACTTGTAGCACAAGAAGTAGAAGAGTGAGAAAGGCTTGGCTTGCTGAGCAACACACTATGTATCTATTGTTTTCTTTATAAAGACAGTCATCTTTTGTGGGTTCTCCTCAAAGCACACTTTAATGAGAGATCCCCAGCAAGAGATCCTCAATTCTTGAATAATTTCCTTGCCAGGTGCATTGTACAAGTGGCACTTAATTATTTTCATCCTTTCCCTCTTCTTTACAATGTTAACTATGCACTGTTACAGCAAGAGGAAACTCTAGGCCCCTTATAGAATTACCTTTGCCAATGAAACAACCAACCAATATTTGATTGGCAAAAGAAAAGATGTTTCCCTTGTTCAGAGCAAGTGTTTGCAATTGAACAATCAACCACACCGTACAAGGAAAATTAATTTCTCAATTGAAAACCTCGTTATTGTTCCGTAGATGGATCACTTTGTAGACATGAAGATCCAAAAAAAGCACATGTATATTTATAACTTAGAAGTGGCATGTATATATATAACTTTGAAGCACTAGTTTGGCAACAAGTTTGGTTTATAAACCTTTTAAGGTCATTTTTATTGTTTTTTCTTATTAGTTTTATGTATTTTTTTTGGAGGTTGGTACACATCTCCTTGATAGGGTTGAGAATGTCCTAGATGTCACTTGATTGATTGGGAATGACCATTAAATCATGAAGTAGTCTTGATGTCTTACTTCTGTGTGGGGCTATCCACCCATAGGGAAAATGCCCCCGTGCTACATATTTTAGAGTCTCAATATGAAGCCTTCGCACTAGGTGTTCGTGATTAGAGTTGGGTAACCTATGTTCTTATTTTCTTGAAGAGGTCTTTGTTGTTTGCTTTTTCTATCCTTAATTGATAAAAGTATTTGATGTGTAGTGGGGCAGACACTTTTGCTAGTGGTCCATTTCTTACAACATCTAATTCACTTTATTGATATTAATGTTCCTTTCATGATTGTTTGTCTTCTTGCCAATGCCTATGCAATTAATTAAATGTTAATGTTGTGCATAACTTGAAGTAACTTGTGCTTTTGAGTTTAAAAAAAATTGCAGTATTTTGTGCACTACATACTTCAAGATCAAATTTATATCTTAATGCTAGAGATTGCTTTTCCTTTTCAACTTTAAATCCATTTACATAGTTTCTCATCCAATGATAATTTTGAAGTTAATGTTAGAAGCATGGAAATGCATAGTATAAAATAATTATTCAACTAATTTTGCAGCTCTTCTTCTATGATTTGTAGGGAATTGGCAGTGGTAGCGAACCGAAGGAATATTGATGATCATATTGTTTTGTTAGGATGGGTTCTAGAAAATGGAAGGAAGCAAACATTGTCTTTAGAGATTTTTAGTGATAAATGGCTTCCAAGAATCGAGTTACAAGGTATATATATGCAATCTGCTTTAATATTGATGTATAAGTTATTTCATTGTTTATTTGTATGGTTGGATTTTATGGTTGATGTTACGATAACAACAATAGATGAATTCAAAAGTGTCTATTGTGCAAACAATTTTGTTGCATCTTTATGGACTTGATGCGTTGTTATTAAAAATGTACGTTTTTATGGTTATTGAGCTTGCATATGTGATTCTTCTTGATGTATGCATCTTTTGACGGTTGTAATAATGTATTTTGTTACACATGTTTTATTTTCGTGATTGATTTCAAATATATAACAACAAAGTTCTAACTTGACAAATCTTGATGTTTATTCTTTTGGTAACAATCTTAAAATAGAAGATATATGTCTCAATTTACAATGTTCAATACCTCAATATTTTGCTATGATATATTTGTCCTCAATAGATTCTTTCCTTTTTGTGACAATGCAAGGTGATGACTTTTATGTGATATGATAGGTATTTTTGAGTATTAACACGATGATGATATTGGGAGTCGCACATTAATGTTTGATAAAGTAACATTAGTTTGTGAAAGGTCACATGAATGCTATTGATTGACATTGAGTTAATAGAAGTGTCGTAAGAATTAAGTAATAATAGTTAGGAAAATTTGAAATTCAGCAGCTCAATTATCAAAAGTATGGATAAACATGTATGGTGTATCTAGCTCATTGCTCCCATGTCTATCATAAATTTCTAGATGTTACGAGAGTAGATGCAAAGTTGGAGAAATGTGGATGAAAATACATGTGAATCACTAGAGAAATGTGGGTGAGAATACATGCAAATCACCAAGTCCATGATTAGAGAATGTGTTTGTCTAGAACGGTTGTAGGGTTTGTTCTAAGGAGAAATGGTAACTAAAAGTTTAACCTATTCTCTATATAATTGATTTGTTTTTTAAAATATCCAATATGATTGGATGCTAGATATTAGGAGGAATATTACGAAGATTTTATAAATACTTTGAAAGTGATGGGAGGGAGGGATGGAATTTTGTAATGTTGATCAATTATCGGAACTCATACCCAGTTCATATTTCGGTGAAGCCACCAATAGTACAAAAGATTTAGAAAAATAGTGGCACATAGAGTTTAAGGAACAACATTGATTTGTCTTAGATAATGTCAAATGCCTAAAAAACAATGTAGAAAGTATTAGTAAGAGAAAAATGACAATAAAAGAATTGGTTAGGATGTTGATGAATAGTGAAATGACAAATCTTGATGGGCATGATAAGTGTTTGTCTAGACACTAGATTCTTGTGATTAATAAATGCTTTCCTTATAAAAGATATGTATGATAAGATTAGGAAGAGAGATCAAAATAATGAGAATGTCTTCTAGGGCACATACCTTAGCCAACTTTATTAAAACCAAACTAGTCATTGGGATTGAAATGGAATTGGTAAATATATGGGAACTAAACTCATTGACCAAAAAAGATATTAAATATTCAAATTGTGATTACACACACACACATATTCATATAGAAGATTTTTTTTTGGCGTTTTGTGGAAGATGTATGTACTCAAAACTGCTCAAACTAGTTGTTTTTGTTTTGAATCAACTAGTTTAGAACAAAACCAGTCAATTCCTGTTTGTGGGGCCCTACTCCATTCAAAATCTGACAAACCAGTTTGAAGCAGTTGGTTCTTTTGGTTCCATATCATTTATCTTGATTCTGTCATGTCGTCATTTTTATTCTTCTTCATAATACAACCAGGATGGATTTCTAGGGCAGGGGATGTCTAGGTCAGTGGAGCAGTATATGTCATCAGGGGTCCCGATGGAGTTTTGAGGAGTTTCTATGAGGTCCGATGGCATTCGCTTGGTATATTCCATCATCCGCACAGTTTGCTTTTCGTTCCGGCACATTCCGACAACTTTCAGAACACTAAGCTATTAGTGGGCTTGACTCAATTAATTACGCTTAAGGTGGCATTCTGGGAGGAATACGTAGCAAAACACCTTAACGTAACAACTTTTGGAACCAGAATGAGAAGGTCTACCGGATGGGATGCTTAGATATGATTTTCAGTGACCTGAGGTGATGTGGTGGCCCATTTACCATTTTCTCGCATTAAAAAGAATATTTTAATTAAAATAAAAGAGGGAAAAGTGCTCCATGATTAAAATAATAATATAATAGGAGTTTCTAGAGGGATCCATCAAATCTATAAAAGAGGAGGAGGAGGCCATTGGAAGACACCTTGGATTTTGATATTGTTTCTTGTATGAGAGGTTTAGAACCCAGTTCTCTAATCCATTGGTAGCCCTAGGATGAAAACCCTCAGGTGATTTAGTGAGATTGGGCAAGTACCCATCTCCCCTTGGTGAGTTCATCCATAATTCACAGGAGAGCTTAGCAACGGTAGTTTGGTTCAGTTTTGGTGGAGGGCCCGTGCAGCATTGGAGTAGATCCTTGAGGCCAGTTCTATCTTAGTTATCTCAACTATTTTTGTTATTCCAACATGTAAAACCCTAGTTTATACATTATAATAAAAGATGAGATTATTTCTGCTTATTGTATGATTTGCATGCATTCTCTTGTTCTATTTTACATGACAATCTTTTGTTTATGAATGGAAAATTTATCCGAAGTATTTATGAGTTAAAATTTTGAGAAAACCCCAAATTGTTATGTTTGGGACATTAGAGTGGTATCAGAGCCTTGGTCTTGGCTCAGCTTGCATGTTTTTTGTTTCTAGTTGCAGCCACTATTGTTGTAGGGGTTCTGGAGAAGCTAAAAACTCAGTTCCTACCACAAAATCAGAGCTTATTCAAAGAGCTTGATAAATTTTTCCACTAACTATTCGACAAATTTTCTAAGAAATTGTTGGATGCATTCGACAAAATCACCCAATATTACTAGTGAGTGGAACATCTTATTTCTGTTGCCATCACATTACTATTTTTGAAGCAAATTATTCATAAAGGGGCCGTGATAAAATTCTTGGAAGAGCCGTGCATTCAAAAAATTCCTTAACGACATTGACGACAAATTAAGACAAAGGCATTATTTTTGGAAATGCGTTTGGGTGGAAACGCCATATGGAGGACTGAAGATTAAAAGGGGCTTAATCTCACTTAATCCTTGAAAGTTTTTGGACGACAATTTGAATTATCAGGGCCAAACACCAACTTTGTAAGGGACGCTGATTAATCCCCACTCCAGCCGAGATTTACGGATAAGAAGATCGAGATTACTCTTGTTGGACGATTTGTAGGTCATATTAAATTAACAGAAGCCATCTAAGGAATCAAGGGCATCATTCTTCTTGCCGTATTTCTTCTTTCACAAGGGCCGATATGAGCGATTTCTAAAAACCTTGTGTTGCATGCTGTTAAGTGTGTCTCTATGGGTCGAGCTAACACATGAGGCAAGGGTCGAAATGATTTGAGGCCGCATCCATGTAATCGTGGATCACGTGGGTTCACCGATTTGATTAAAGACCATTTATACTCAGGATCACGTGGGTTCAATGTAATCGTGGATCACGTGGGTTCACTGATTTGATTAAAGACCATTTATACGCAGGATCATGTTGGAATTTCTAAGTTTAACCCGTTAGAAATTCTCCCTCTACTATCTTGTTTATTTCTTTCCACTTGTCTAATTACTTAACAAGTTATTTACCATGTAAATATTGAAAATAAACACAAGTACAGTATCAACCAAGGTTGCATGAAACTGGGAAACGGGTACGAGTTTCCGAAATGGGCACGGGTACGAAATGTGACCCCCCCAAATTTTGGAAACGGGGAAACGCGAATATATATATATAGATATATATATATATATTAGGACATTTAAGAAATATGTGCATTCATAAAGCATATATGATACATTTTAATTTATTACATTATGATAAAATTGTCAATTGTCAATGCATAAACTATAAGTCTCTAAATTTACATCACATTTACTCATGAATGATCACATAATGAAAATAGAAATATCCAAAATCAGCCATGAGAAATTTCTAATTTCTTGTCTCGTGCTTGATTGGAAGTCTCCTCCTACATAGTCGAACGACCTTAGTGCTCTTGACTAAATATAAGTTTCATACCCTAGTACCCTACATGCTCTTGATTATTGGGAGTCTCCCTTGCATAGAGGGCTTGGTTCTCTTGATTAAATACAAGTTCCATACCTTAGTACATGATAAAATCCAATGGAAACGTTGCAATCCCCCCAACCTTGAAATCTTGAAAAACAGATAAGTCTGCTGGATTTTGAGTGAGATCTAAAATTCTACTTTCTCCATATGAAATCCAATGAGGGCGAAACCACTCTCAAACATTTTTGAGTCATTACATGGTAATGTTAAAAATTTAAGTAAAAGGATGAAAATGAAAAATAAAGGAGAATATCACTTTTAAGAATTTAACATTACCATGAACTGCATATGCCTCGAACTTCCTGATGAACTGCATATCAACACTAGGGAAAAAGTTCACTTTTATAACTTTAGACAGGCATCTAGAAGCAACTAGAAGGCATTAGAAAAACCTAATTAAAAATTAGAAGACAAATTAATTAAAAAAAATTAAAAAAAAGTCAAGTTGCATGTGGAAACGGCGTCGTACGGCCTAGAAACACATTTCCAGCCATACTGGCCACGTTTCCACCTTGAGAAACATGCCAGCACGGCCAGAAATGCATTTCTGGGCCGTATTGTATGCGTTTCCACATTTCGTTTCTGTTTCCGTATGGAAACTCCTCCCTTTCCAGTGTTTCCTGCAACTTAGGTATCAACATCTACAGATCTTCAACTGAAAGAAAAGAAGCACATAAGTGACACCGTTATTTTTGGACCAATGTCCCCGAAAAACCCAATGTGGGAAAACCGGTGCAACTATTCAGAGGGTTATATTATTATGCAGTTTATCAGAGTACAATTGGGTGCCTAAACCGACTCACTCGACAGAGAAAAATATACGACAGCAATACCTCTATATCCGTAAACAGGTATTTAGAAAACCTGTCCCATGAAACCCTCTCCGGCACAACTGAAGCTCAGCGCTGGCCCTTCTGGCCTTTGCGTCAGCCTGCTGCTGACCTGCGTTAGCCCCAGGACCCTGTGCGTCAGCACTCTGAGGCACTGCGCAACCTTTGTGTAACTCCCTTTGCCCTCTGCGTGGATGTCGCAGTCTCTCTGGGCTCTGCGCTGCCTCTGTGTAGCCTGGACTGACTGCTTCTCTGACTCTTTCCGCTTCTGTGCTGGTCTCCCAGTATTGTCCCTGCCTCTTTGCCTCGTACTCACTGTCCCTCGCTGCTGATCACTGATTCACTTTTGCTTAGCAAACCCACTCTAGCAAAATGAATGACTGATCACTCTGGTGTGTTCTCCAACGGACCCTCAAGCCTCATCTTATACTTGTCTCATTGGTCCTTCAACGACCGAGATTAAATCTCTAATCAACGGCTAAGATTAGATTTGGCTTGATCCATGACTTTTGGAACCTTCTAACCCAGTTTTATATTAATACCCATTAATATTTTATTTTTCCGAAGTTTAGAGTCTAGACTTAGGAACTCCAATAAAAATATTAATTATTTTAATATCTCCCAAACTGGGTACAATCTGTCCAAACCATTTATGGATCTCGGAGATCTCATGTGCTTTAGCCTCTCCACCAATTTTCATGGCTAGAGCACATCCGATGCTACCCCAAATCAATAGATCACGTGGGTTCACTGTCATGCAGGGTCGTCGGCCAAATTTTTGTTTTGTAAGCTGACAAAACAAATACCGTGGATTCTCCATCGAGGAGTCAAATTAGATTGAAGGATTTTCCACCCTGCCTCGATTGGAAGCATTCCGATCTGTTTCCAAGAGTTGGACCGAGGGATGAGCCATCATTTACGTGGTCAAGCCAGAGGATGAGCTGCCATTCCCAAAATCCATTCGCAGACATCCGCTGTGCGTGCACATAGTCGTAATGGCTGAAGTTCATTGACGCAGCTGAGAAAAGACCACAACTATTTGCAAACCGAGTCGAATTTCTCAGTATTAAAGTCCAAACTCAAGGGTTGAGCCGCCATCGTGATCAGGCTTCGCAGATGATACCGGGGGCACGTGCCAATATACAACAAGCAACCACGACATCTGAAGTCAATTTCTGATCGTGAACATTGAAGACGAATTCCGTTGACAAAGAGAGGCCGCACTGATACAAGTTGCATTAATTTCTGCATCTTCCTACCAGTTGTGCGCATGAATTAGTAAATAAGAGCGATGAGATGTGTTAGTAGAGTGTGCGTTGAGATCTGGGTAAACAAGTGGCTTCCTTTCAGATCCTGCTACCTACACAATTAAAAGGATGCATGAATGAGATTAATTGTGTATCCTGAACAGAGAATAGTGGTTCTATTGTCGTATGATGTGATCGGGAGGCTATAACAGATTATAGTTATGTTGCATTGATGGTTCTATAGCTATTTTCGATGCACACGAGTGTTCGTTGTCACTATAATGGCAGGAAATTGTATGATTTACAGAGGACAGTTGATCAACATTCGTGTGGCAGAATATCAGAAATTTATTTCACCATAGTAGTGCGTGGATATTGGTGGAATTAATTTCTGGGTTCGCTGAAGTCATTTTGGACTTGTAAGGTCGTGACATCGTTGCTGGTAGAGTCTGAAAAGAGAAAGAAGGCCTCATACAGCTGGATGAAGCATCTTGCTGGTCCCTGAACGTGATCATCTTGTTGGCCATCATATTTCCATCATATTTCCAGGTTCAGTCTGCACTCTGTGCTCCCTATATGTTCATGTTTTAGGCGAGGAATTATTTTCTATGAATGCTATTCTCTTATATCAGCAGATATTAACTTTTGAGTTGCACAAGTCCATTGGAAATCTATGATATAACACACACAACAGTATACAGTCAAACTGTTTGACAACTTTTCTGAATGACAAAAATCACAAAAATTACACCAGCCTAGAAAATTCAGTGGCCTTATTTGCAAGCCCTGTAATAACCATATGCTGCCATCATAAGTATTGCAGAGGGTATGTCTTGATTGTGTCTCTTTAATACAGTGTTGATAGTACATGTTGATTGAATGATGGAATTTTTAAAACGCCTCATGAACCAACAAAGCAATACCTCCATGGGTTGCAATATAGACCTGGAAACAAAATTAACTAGCAGACCTTTTTCAAGAGGGGTTTATTCCATCCTTAAGAAAGAACAACCAAGTGATTTGCAGAAGCAACTAGAGATTGGAAACAAAATCTTTGCACTTGGGACTGATTTGAAACATATGAGGGTCACATGCAAGTTCTTTGCAAACGGGATGAACTCAATGCACTCCTTTTTAAAGTGAACCAGTTGGAAGGGAGAAAAATGATTTGGGCGCTAAAACCAGCTATGCTTGCTCTCATACAACCCAAGTTCATGGAGGAACCTTTTCTCTTGTCTTAGTAGCATCATGATGCTGACCGCCCCAATAGCTCCTTACAATGATGATGTTATGAAGAGAGTTTTCAAGCTGATGGTAGAAACCTTATGAGACTTGGATAATTCCGTGGGTCCTACATTTGGGAAGAAGCTTCAGGTTTTGGAAATTATGGCTATGACTAAGACTTATGAGATCATGTTTGATCTAGAGTGTGATGATCTTATCCTGCAGATGTTCCAATGCTTCTTCAGCATTAGGAAACATCATCCTGACACAGTCTTAACACACATGCAATCCATCTTATCATCATGCATGAGAGGCTGTGATGCCATTTGCCAGGAGTTGCAGTCTCGATTGTTGTCTGTTTGGAGGAGAGAGCAGTTGGTCTCACCGTCTGCTTATGAGCTAGTCGAAAAGTTAGTTGAGCAAAACATTGTGCTATTTAGGAGACAATTGACCAGGGAGGAGCTGGTCAGGTTTGGGGGATCATGTAGCAAGAATGAGTTGAGGAGGAAGGGACTCTGCTTCATCTGCAAAGGACCTTGGGGACATAACCACTCATGCTTGAGTGACACTGAGGAGATGACAACGGTAGAGCAGGGAGATATTCTTTATGTCTGTCAAGATGAGGAATCTTCGTTGGATGAGTACATGGGTTCGTACAATGATGCCTTTGAGGAGCATGAGCAGTCGTGTGGAGATGATGGAGTAGCCCAGATATGCATCCATGTGTGGTAGAGGAGTATGATGAGCAGTCGATTGTTCCCATGAGGGAAGGAGATCTGAGAGCAGATGAGCGACTGATGATTCAACATAGAGAGCATATAGAGGAGCATGAGTCATGTAGAGTCGTTGACAGCAGGCCAGATTCATATGATGAGCAGACAATGGATCCTAGGGGAGACATTCAGGGTGATGGGTCACTAGTGGTGATTCAACATGAGCAGCATATGGTGGATCTTGAGTCAACTGAGGAGGATGATGTGCGCAGTATGCATGGTGAGCCTTCTAGGGAGGGCCAGTTGGAGGTTCATATTGAACCCGTGATGATGGAGGATGAGCAACCACCCTTGGGGTCAACCGTTGATGAGGAGAAGACAGATGTACAGACAGCTGGCAAGATGACGATGTTTGCTGCCACTTGTCCTTAGGAGATGCTGGAATATGACAAGGCAGTTTGGCAGGAGATTGGTGGACTGGAGGAGTGTGGAGTTTCCTATCAGGTGAGGGAGATGGTAGTGCATCCATCTTTGGGTCTACCTATTGATGAGGTGCAAACAGGTGTAGTGGCAGCTAGCCGAGCTGCAACATTTTTAGGCAACAACCATCTCTAGGAGTACATAGATAGGGCTTGCAGCACAGTTTGGCTACTTGTACCCATTACAAGGGGAGAGGTAGGGTTTTCTCGATGGATATGGTTGTCCAACCAAGTAGAGCAACATGAGTTCAGCATGGACCAACATCAACATAGTAGACTTGTTCCTCACACCGGAGTCCATGACTTAGATTGGTGGGGGATCATGAGTTGGTATCCATTTGATGGAGTATCAACCTTAGCTTCGGGCACTTAGATGAGGAGGTTCCTATATGTTTCAGTGAGCAGTGGGAGGTGGATCGACAGTTCACCAGTGTTTTCATAGTATTTGCCCGACATCAGCAGAGTGGTGACGACCTTGGCTTATGCCCAAGGTTGGATTGGAGGGAAGTGATGAGTTGGTACGCAGTTGGTGGGGCAACATTCACAACCAGAGCTATAGCACAGCCAGAGCCGTGGAGCATGGGTGCTCCTCTTTGGTGGCATTGGGATCCAGGTGGATCTAATAGTAGCAGGTTGAGTCAGAGATGGACATGGGATCCAGGTGGATCTAATAGTAGCAGGTTGAGTCAGAGATGGACATGGGATCCAGGCATTGGAGGATCTAGTCATGTTTCGGTAGCTTGGAGGCGTGATGTGGACCAATGGTTTGTATGGGATTTGGGCATTGGGTCTCAGTTGCGTCGGGCCACCAAATTGGTCCACAGATTTGGATTGCTTGAGGGCAAGCAATCTTGGGGCGAGAGGACTGTCATGTCCCCATTTTTATTCTTCTTCATAGTACAACCAGGATGGATTTCCAGGGCAGGGGATGGCTAGGTCAGTGGAGCAGTTTATGTCATCGGGGGTCTCGATGGAGTTTTGAGGAGTTTCTATGAGGTTTGATGACATTCACTTGGTATATTCCATCATCCACACAATTTGTCTTTCGTTCCAGCGCATTCCAACATCTTTCAGAAAACTGAGCTATTAGTGGGTTTGACTCAATTAATTACTTTTAAGGTGGCATTCCAAGAGGAATACGTAGCAGAACACCTCAGTGTTATAGCTCGTTGGAACCAGAACGAGAAGATCTACCAGATGGGATGGTTAGATATGATTTTCAGTGACCTGAGGTGACGTGGTGGCCCATTTACCATTTTACCGCATTAAAAAGAATATTTTAATTAAAATAAAAGAGGGAAAAGTGCTCCATGATTAAAATAATAATATAATAGGAGGTTCTAGAGGGATCCATCAAATCTATAAAAGAGGAGGAGGAGGTCATTGGAAGACACCTTGGATTTTGATATTGTTTCTTGTATGAGAGGTGGAGAACCTGGTTCTCTACTCCATTTGTAGCCCTAGGACGGAAGCCCTTGGGTGATTTAGTGAGATTAGGCGAGTACCAATTTCCCCTTGGTGAGTTCATCCAGAATTCATAGGAGAGCTTAGCAGCGACAGTTTGGTTCAGTTTTGGTGGCGGGCCTGTGCAGCATTGGAGCAGATCCTTGAGGCCAGTTCTATCTTAGTTATCTCAGCTACTTTTGTTATTCCAGCATTTAGAACCCCAGTTTATACATTATAATAAAAGATGAGATTATTTCTGCTCATTGTATGATTGATTTGCATGCATTCTGTTGTTCTATTTTACATGGCAATCTTCTGGTTATGAATGGAAGATTTATCTGAAGTATTTATGAGTTAAAATTTTGAGAAAGGCCCAAATTGTTCCATTTGGGATATTACAGATTCTTGGTACACACAGGAAAACTGAAGCACAATAAGATGTCACTACTCCACATTACACAACAACGTTGAGAGAAAGCACAAATATTGTAGCACTGAAGGGCTTACAAAATGTCAGGTAGTCAGGGCTCGCTATGTGAACTGTTGGGAAGTTTTGGCAAATAATTGGAAAACCTCAATATACATTAAACACCACTAAGGAAGATTGAAGAATGGAGAATGCAAGAATCATTCTATGATTTCTTTAATTTACTTCACTTTCTTCATGTAAAATAGAAGAACATACAATTTCTTTGGAAGAATGTAATGGAAGAATTCCTGATACATGGAAAGCCAAAGTGTAATTATATCTAATCTGCCTTATTGTATGGAGGATAGTCAACATAAGAGAAACTGAACCTATGCAACACGATATCTTGATTGAATGGACATTAATGGATGATAAAACAATTTTTTTTATTGATTTGGAATTGTGTGATGCATATCTGCATTACTTTGATTTGTCTAAAAGTTCCAAAAGAACTTGAGAGCAATTGAATTTGTTGTTTGGATTAGAAGCTCAATATGCAAAGCTTATTTTAAAGACACAATTGTTTGGATTTGAAATGACTAGAAGAGGGGCAATGTCTAGTCATATCACTGCTTCAGAGCAGCAACTCGCTGAAGCAGGCAACAACTTTGAAGAAGATGATGGTAAGCTGGTGCTATTAACCACATTAACCTCAAAATATAATGATTTTATATTTGCATTCAACTATATTCCTTCACAATCAGAGTCTAAGATTTCATTCTCCTTACTAGAGGAAAACCACGATGATGATGAAGAAGATATTGAAGAAATGTTTTCTTTAGTAAAGGCACAGGCAGTTATGATAAAATGTTTAGTAAAGGTGAAGGTGACATAATGAAAGGAAGGAGTTGTTTTTATTTTGAAAATTAGGGCATGAAGCTTAGCATTGTAAAGTTACAACAATTGATGTGCTCAAGGTAAAATATAAGAAGGGGATAGTACTTTTTCTTGAAATTCAGAAGATAATGATTCAAATGAAATATAGGTTGATATTTATAGTAGATGAAACTTGTTTTTTAATTAACAACTAAGTCAAGTCTTTAGGCAAAGGGTACAAGTTGTGAGGTTTAGTTTGATAGTTTGTCAAGGTAAATCCAACTAAATCCATCTTTCAATGTAAGGAGATGGTAGCCTAAAATAGAGTCACAAGACTAGATAGATAGGTTTGGTGGAAAATGCTGCTTTGAAAATGATGGAGATGACAGCTTGATAGAGCTCCAATAAATACACAAAATACAAGATGAAATTTTAAGATGTTACATGTAACTGGGATATGAAATTAATTGAATTGACGAGCACTGTAGTTGGTAACCTATAGGCCTTGGTGAATGTTGGTAGGCCAATATTTGGTCTTCAATAATTTTCTAGTAATCTTTGTAAAACTTTTTGATCTCTTGTATGAAGGGGGTATGGTGGGTAGATAGTTGTAAATATTATTTTTGTGTTAAAGGGGGGTATTGGAATATTAAGACTCTAATAATATTAGGAATTGAAGGTTAGTATTTCATAAATAGCATGAATTTGTAATAAAGGTCACTTGAATGCAAAGTGACCATCATGAAGTTAATAAATTGTCATTAGAAATTGATGGTATTTAGGATATTTTGATAGCACAACTAACAAATATCTGGATAATAAAATATCTGCTTAATTGTATCTTAGTTGCACAGAACATAGAAACAATAACAAGTTGTAAAATAGGGATGACAAGGAATTGCAACTGTCGCCCCCATATATATATATATATATATAAATTTCTTGTTACCACCAACTGGTTGGGTACCCAAAAGAGAAAAATTATAGTAAATTTTGATGAAAAATTTGAGCACAGCTGGTCTACAACATGAACAGACTTCACTAAAAGTAAATACGGAGAATAAGTTGTACAAAGCACATGGATATGGTAATCATGTTTTGTTAACAATGATGGTAACTGTTTCCCTTCGATTTGGTATAGAGCACACTCCTGGCTGAGTTGGTCTTTTGGAAGACTGGCTAAGTTTTGCATTGCTCACCATGATGCCTACAGGCAGTGCACCAATAACATCTTTCTGGATGCAGATGACTACACAAAGATGACCATCACCTTTGGGTTGTGTACAGCAAGAAAAATCGCCATGAAGACATTACTCCAGCAAAGAAGAACCAACAAGAAGTTATTCTAACAAAGTTTGAAAGCTAATGGATATGGTTGTCAAGTCTGAAGAAAGGGGAATGGAATCTGATGCAGACTTCTGTTTGCAGTTACAGTCTTAGTGCTTTGATGATAGCATGAATAAGACAACCAGCCAAAAGAGGCAAGTTTCCCAGTGATATGGGACATTTTTCCTGGCAGCATTTGTTACTATCACACAAGGGCACAGGCCTGATGGCTAGTATTGGTTCTGTCCATGCATTATTTCAGCAGCATTTAGAGTCTAGGTTGAAGGTGAAAGCACTGAAGAAGAGTTGCTTTTCAAGGACAGCACAGCACAGCACGGCAGAGGTTATACTCCTATCGTGTAGCAGAAATTTGACCCTTTTTGCAGACCTCTTCATTAAAATAAGAATACATGCTCTGTTGGAGATCATGCCCAGTGAAATTCAGACCTGTGGTAGCTTTCGTTTTACAATCAGAGACCTAGTATTAAATTTAATGAAATTACAGAGGGATATGTTTATTTTGTAGCTACGAAAAGGCTTCTGCATAGGCTAGTGTCTTGCATGCAGGAGAAGTCCTCTTTAGGTGGTTGTTTGAGAAGAACAACTAATATGATTTATTTCTTAAGTCTAACTTAGGAAAACACATCAATTAGTTTAATTGATTAATGTTGGCTAATTGAATGAATTTCTAAGGATAAATAATTAATTATTCAAGTCACTTAGATCTAATCTCGGCCATTGAGTTAAGTGGGTTAGGATTTAATCCTAGCCATCTATCACTTTGGAGATTGAGGGTTAGGGATTTTGCTCAATTTGAAATTATAAAAGGAGCCTAAGGTAGAGGGTGAAGACACATTCATTTGGAGAGATTCCAGCAGACTTGTGAGAGCTAATTGCAAGTTTGAGATGCTGAAGACATGTGAAAATAGCTGCAGAAATTTACCAAAGTGCGGGGACAGTGATAAACCACACGTGGGAGGCCGAGTAGGTGCTGAAGGACATTTTTTGGGTGCTACACAAGTGAAGTCAAGTTGGATAGTTGCACGCATGAGTATCAAGATATTGGAAAATCCGGTGTTTCATGATAGGCCCAAGTGCATAGAGATCCAATACCACTTCATTAGAGACAGGGTCCAGAGAGGTGTTGTGATATTGCAATACATATCCACAGATGAGCAGGT
The DNA here is from genome assembly GCA_031772625.1 of Pinus tabuliformis. Classification (NCBI taxonomy): domain Eukaryota; kingdom Viridiplantae; phylum Streptophyta; class Pinopsida; order Pinales; family Pinaceae; genus Pinus; species Pinus tabuliformis. Next base: position 1,218,282,602 of record CM062816.1, read on the forward strand.
TGCAGATATTCTCACCAAGACTCTAGTGAAGGGAAGTTTGTGTTTCACATGGACAAGCTGGGGGTGGTGGAGAATCATTTCCTTGCTAGGAGGGAGTGTTGATTTTGTAGCTTCAAAAGGTCTTCTGCATAGGCTGTGTCTTTCATGCAAGAGAGGAAATCTTTCTTAGGTGGTTGTTTGAGAGGAACAATTGATATGTTTCTTTCCTAAGTCTAAGTTAGGAAAATCACATTAATTAATTTAATTGATTAATGTTGACTAATTGAACAAATTTCTAAGGATAAATATTTGATTATTTAAGTGACATAGATCTAACTTCAACCATTAATATAAGTGGGTTAGGATTTAATCCTAGTTGTCTGTCACTTTGGAGATTGAGGGATTTTGTTCAATTTTAAATCAGAAAAGGAGCCTAAGGGGCAGGATGAAGACACATTCATTTGGAGAGATTCTAGCAGGCTTGTGAGAGCTAATTGTAGGTTTGAGAGGCTAAAGACATGAGAAAAGAGTTGCAGAAATTTACCAAAGAACAGGGACAGTGATTAGCCACACGTGGGAGGTCGAGTAGGGGCTGAAAAACATTTTTTGGGTATCGCACGTATGAGGTCGAGCTGGATATTTCCATATGTGTGATATCAAGTAGGGTTTTGTGCAACATGTGTGAGTTTTCAGGCTGCACAGATCACGTGTTAGGCCAAGTAAGTTGTTTCTGCATGTGGGAAGGAGCCGTGAGGTTTTCAGGAAGTGACATGTGTGGGAGGAGATTGCTGTTGCTGGAAATTTTCTAAATATTTCCAGGTTTATTTCTACTGTAATTTTAGTATTTCTAAGGGCCAATTTCCTGACTAAGGGAGATGCTAATTTCACAGAGAAGAATTTAATGAAGGAAAATTAGTTTGAGGCAATTTCATTGTGTTTTTCTTGATTGATTTTCCGAGTTAAAAGTACCAATGTGTTTATGTTTTGCAGTTTTTAGATCTTATTTTACAATAGGAAATTTATTTTCTTATTTTAAATTTTTAAGTAATTTGCGGGGATAATATAGTTGTAGGAAAGTTAAATTTGAAGTTGGTACTTAGAAATTAGCAAACTATATGTATGTATAGAGGAGCGTTGAGGCAAAGGCGGCTAGACCTAAGATATAATTAGAATTAATTGATCCAGCCTAAAATATGGTTCAAATCAGCCATAATATGTTATGGCCAACCTGTGTTTGATGTATTTCAAATAGATTTTGTGTTATGTAAAAATTAGTTAGATTAGGTTATTATTTAATTTTCAGTTAAATTAGAAGAAAGGGCACAATCATAAGATCATGCCCTTTCCCCAAAGGGTGTCCGTGGCGGTATATAAGCCAGGCACCCGCAATTGTAATAAGCATCATCTGTAATTCATCTCTTAATACAATATTTATATATATAAATTTCTGTCATCTTAAGTTTTCTGCTCCATTGGTATCAGAGCAGGTTTCTCCTCGGTTTAGCGCTGCATAGGTCACGGAGTTCTCCAGCCGTGTCCCTACTGATCGCTGCCTCCTCGTTTCACCGCGTTTCCCTTGTGCCAAACACCAATTCGCCATTTTTTTTAATCCACTGCACTTACAGCTGCAACCCCGTGCGTATTCTCGGCTCCGTCCAGTTCCGTTCTGCCGTCCACTGTCCGCCGCATCTGCACACCGTCCACTTGCTGTTGCCTATCCGACTGTTATTCCCTGTCATCTGCTGACCATATACCTGCACATTGTGTCCCTGCATCTCTTGTTGCCTCTCGTCTGTTGTCCATCCCGCAAACTGTAGCCATCCGCTATCCTGTCCACATTCACCAGCCATCCGGGTAACGAACACCAAGAATCACGACTGTTCGGTAACAAACGCCAAGAGTCAACGGGTTCTGTCAGCCAACGTGACGGTTCGGGAGTAATATACAATATATATAATATATAGCTATACCATTAATTCATATATATGTTATATATATATATATATATATATATATTACATAACTTCATTTAATTATATTATATATTATATATAATATATATAATTTAATTAATTAAAAGGTTATATATATATATATATATAAAAGTTAATTTAATTAATTAAAATTATTTTAATTAATTAAAAAGTTATATATATATAAAAGTTAATTTAATTAATTAAATTTATTTTAATTAATTAAAATTTATATGTATAAAAATTATTTTAGCTAATAAAAAAAAGGGGGAGGAAAAATATTTTAGCTGGCAAATAAATACACGCCCCCGCAAACCCGCTCAATGTCGACAATGACAATGACAGATTTCCAAAAAAAATTGTTGGATGCAGAGCATAAGATAAATAGCAACCATGATGAGGTCAATAAAAGACTAAATGAATTCGAGATCAAGCTTGGGGAGCAAGCGGACAAAATAAAAAATCTTCAAGATACGACAAATCGAATAGAGATAAAGATGGAAAGTCAACATGTCCAAACAGAAGTTAACATCAGAGATGCCTTAACAATGCTGAGACTTCTGTGTAAAAGGTCGAATTGTACACACGAAGAGCTATTAAAAGAAAGTGAAGAGAATCAAGAACACCTCTCATCAGATTCAACAAAGTCAACAGATTCTCATGAAAAGGTTGAATCCCCAAGAAAATCAGCGACACCCCACCAAGAAGCAAGTAACACGACCTTTACAAACAAGCAACTTTGGGATACCCTTACTAATCAACACCCTTTTTTTGCTCAACCATTAGCCACATACCAGAAGAGGGCAAAGGTTGAGATGCCTAAATTCGATGGAAACGAAAAAAACAATGTTGCATGGATAAATAAAGCAAAAGAATACTTTGAGATATATGACATCAATGACGATGACGAAAAGCTCAGGCATGCATCCATGAAAATGGAAGGAGAAGCATATAACTGGTATATGTGGTGGAAAAAAACAACACATGTCATTAGCTGGAGAAAATTTAAAGATGCATTCTTTAAAAGATTCCAAGGTGTAAGAGAAGAAGAGTTCTTTTCAAAACTCATCAAGTTACGACAAAAAGGAAGTGTGGACGAATACACTCAAGAATGGGAGACCTTAGTAACACGAGTACCTGGGTTATCAGAATCTCGTCTAATTCAGTCATACATCTCAGGACTCAAAACCCATTTACAAGCAGAACTTGAGATGCATGACATTACATCTATAGAAGTAGCAAGACGAGAAGCAAAAACAGCCGAAAAGAAATCGAAACCAATATTTTGGTCAAAAGCAGAAAAAGCTTATGCAAGACGAAGGATACCCCAGTATGTGGACTCAAATGATACAAGGTATGTTCCACCACATCGTCGTGAAGATGAAAAATCTAATGTGGAAATGCAAAGGATAAAAGAGGGTAAATGTAAACGCTGTGGTGAGAAGTGGGACCCCAAACATAGATGTGCTAAAGGAAAAGAACTAAAGAACCTATATAATTGTGAAGCAACCAATGATTCAAATAGTGAAGATTATGACATAGAAGACACAGAAGACGCCCCAAAATTCTCACCAGAATTAGATGACGGAAGTATTCCACAAGTGTCATTATCAGCTATGATAGGTATATCGCAACCTCAGACTTTAAAGTTAAAAGGACAAATAAAGAAGAACAACGTAGTGGTTCTCATCGACTTTGGAAGCACACACAATTTTTAGATGCAACCGTGGCAAAGAGACTCAATATCTTTTCATTTCCCTTACCAAACATGAAAGTGATGGTAGCTAATGGTAAGAAGATTGAAAAGGTGGGGAAATGCCATAAGGTCAATTTGCAGATTCAAGACTTTAATTTAGAGTCTCCGTTCTTCACGGTACCGTTAGGAGTAGATGTAGTCTTAGGTATCCAATGGCTACGAACTTTAGGTACTTATGCCGCCAACCATCAAGTACAATTTATAAAATTCAAATGGGGAGGTCAGAAGTACAAACTACATGGATTCCAAGCACCAGAAAATCAAGTTGTATCATCATCTCAGATGATGAAGCTGAGTTGAAGAAGAGCACCTGCTTATGTAGTGCAATGTCACCAATTAGAAATGTTATCTGCAAATATGACCCGAAAAGAGTCACCAGAGATACAAGATCTGATTTGGAAGCATGAAAATGTATTTCAAGACCTACCTATGAAGATGCCGCCTAATAGGGAAATTGAGCATACAATAGAAGTCAAGACAAGATCAGACCCTGTCAACATCAAGCCATACCGATATTCACATCACAAAAAAACGGAAATTGAGAGATTAATCCAAGACCTTTTAAAGTGTGGGACCTTGATCATCTTGGAATATATAATCAAGTGGAAGGACTTGCCCGAAGAAGAAGCTTCTTGGGAGAATGAAGCATTTTGTCAACAACATTCGTCGTTACGTATGCTTTGAGGACAAAGCATTCTTTCGAGAGGAAGGCAATGTTATGTAAAAATTAGTTAGATTAGGTTATTATTTAATTTTCAGTTAAATTAGAAGAAAGGGCACGATCATAAGATCATGCCCTTTCCCCAAAGGGTGTCCGTGGCGGTATATAAGCCAGGCACCCGCAATTGTAATAAGCATCATCTGTAATTCATCTCTTAATAAAATATTTATATATATAAATTTCTGCGCATCTTAAGTTTTCTGCTCCATTTTGGTACAGAGTCTACCTTAATTATTAATTATGGTTGATTTCAAATGCATACAAGGGGGTATGACTAACCCCAGGCTGCACTGAATGTGTGTCATTTAATTAGTTTTGGCTTTGAAGGAAATGGTTTTCCTTTTGCTGAGGTTGCTTACCGCTGATCCAAGATCTTTACTTCGCTGATATTTAACAAAATTTCTTAAAAAGAGCATGTAATACCATAAACACAATCATCACAAAGAAGCAACATAATGTTGATTTGGGGTAGCATCGACTGTGCTCTAGCCACGAAAATTGGTGGAGAGGCTTAAGCACATGAGATCTCCAATACCCAGAAATGGTTTGGGCAGAATCTAACTAATTTTGGAGATATTAAAATAATTAATATTTTTAATAGAGTCCCTAAGTCTAAACTTAGGGAAAATAAAATATTAATGTGAATTAATATAAAACTGCGTTAGAATGGTCCAAAAGTCATGGATCAAGCCAGATCTAATCTTAGCCATTGATTAGGGACTTAATCTCGGCCACTGAAATGTCAACGAGAAAAGTATGAGAGGAGGCTTGAGGGTCACTTGGAGAATACATCGAGTTGATCAAGAATTCGATTTTTGGGGGCAGAGCTTGTTGAGGAAGTCGAAGGAGTGATAAGAGTTGCAGCTGAGGGGCAGTGAATGCAGTAGCAGAGAGGTAGAGATAATACCGGAGCATCAACGGAAAAGCCGGGAGAGGGTTGACGCAGAGCCAGTTAGAGGTCACACAGAAGCAGCCAGAAGCCACACAAAGGCAACCAGGAGCTGCGCAGAGCCTGAGGAGGGCCAACGTGGTAGACACAGAGGCTCCAGAGGCTGACACAGAGCCCAGAGAGGCTGACGCTGGGCCAGAGAGGCTGGCGCTGGGTAGACGCTGGGCCAGAGAGGCTGATGTAGACCCTAAAGGTTGACGCTAGGAGGTTTCGTGGGGCAGATTGGGGCTGATATCTGTCTCTGACTGATAGGTACTACTGCCGAGGGAATTCTTTGTTGGGTGAGCCATTTCTGGCACCCAGATTGTATTTTGAAACTGCTTAATAATAAAACCCTCAGATAGCTGCACCGGTTTTCCGGCATTGTGTTTTTCCGGGGACATTAGTCCAAAAATAACGGTGTCACTTGTGTGCTTGTTTTTCCTTTAGTTGACGATCTGTATGTGTTGAGATTGTACTTGTATTTATTTTCAGTATTTACATGGTAAATAACTTGTTAATTAACAAAACAAGTAGGAAGAAATAAATCAGAAAGTACAGGAAGGATTTCTAACGGTTAGACTTAGAAATTCCAACATGGTATCAGAGCGTGGTTATAGATCATAGGATAACTGACGCCATCAACCGAGCAGAGCAGCAACAACATAAACAACTCTCCCGAGTGACAGAAGCTGTTCCTAGTGGAAAAGCAGCAAGGAAGGGGTGACGCAGTGCCTACGTCATCAGTTTGAGCTAGGAAGAGGATCAATGCAATGGCAGAGAGGAGAAGACCTGACCTACGCAATGCCCAATCATCTTTCTCAGTGAGGAAGGATTGGCGCCCGTGGCCAGGAGGTGTGAATTTTGTTGGTGCCAGGATTGCGCAGAGCCGAGAGGCTCTAACCTTCAGTTTGCTGGGGCATAGGAGGCTGTGAGTAAGTTGCAGAGTGAAGCTGGTGGGATACTGTAGTCAGAACAATACCTAACAGGGCAAGACCAAGGAGGAGGGAGTTGCTGCCAAGGATTTCTAGGCAAGAAATCTGGATCAATGGTGTAGCTGCACTAACGGTCGGAGTGGGGGTATCTTGACATTGGCAAAGGGTTTTCTAGGAGGGAAATCGAGGCTCAGAGGGAGTCACATCGAGAACTTCCAGGAGGGAAGTAGAGAGACTCGTAAGAGTCGAAAGAGAAGCAACGAAATGGCAGTGAATGGGGTAAGAGATTAGGACAGACTGGACGGAGCCTCAAGCTTCGTAGTCTGGAAGGCCAAGATCTTGTCCGTTCTAGACAAGAATCGTCTCAAGAACTTCGCCTTGAACACGATAGCGATCCCAGTTTACCCGATTGAGAACAAAAAGTACCAGCAGGCAATTGTGAGGGCCAAGAGCATCATCCTTGATGGGGTCAAGGACCATGTAGTACCACATATTGTCGAAAAGGACACGACAAATGCGATGTGGGAGGCCCTGATGAAATTGTATCAGCATACTTCCGTGCAGAGGAAGATGCTACTAGAAAATCAGTTGCGGTCATACCAAATGCAAAAGGGAGAACAGATAGACACCTTCCTCGGTCGATTGAAGGAGATCCGAGATTAGCTGACTTCCATAGGGGCCATGCCGGATGAGGAGATGATGGTGAGGACCGCATTGAACGCAGTCTCAGAGGATTGGGAGGTATTTGTCTAGAGCATATTAGGCAGGTCGACCCTTCCAGATTGGGAGGAACTGTGGGCGACTCTTCGCCAAGAAGAGGTCAGAAGGCTAACCGAGGCGGGAAGCAGCGGCAAGGGGGTTAGAATCAAGGAGGAAGAGGAGAATGCTGCCCTAGCATCTGAGGGAAAGCAGGAGAAACGGAAGAAGAAGGACATCCCCAAGGTCAAATGCTTCCACTGTTGGGAATTGGGTCACTATGCGAGCCAGTGTTCGAGGAAGAAGAACAAGGGAGAGGCTTCTGAGAGCAAGGTTGCACCAGCAAGGGCGGAGAAAGAAGTGGAGACAGATGATGATTGTGCCATGAGTGCTCATACGCCACTTGAGAGGAAGTGGGGAGACATCGAGCTGTAGTCAGACGGACTACAGGTGATGAGGGGCAGGATCCTTGAGGTACCCAACCTCTTGGATTATACCTTGCTACGGGAGCCCCGAAGAGTAGTAGGACTGACGGATGCAGATGGAGCAACAGAGGGAGCTACAGTGCAGGAGTCCTAGGACAGTGTGAGGCAGCAGTGCGAGATGCATAGAGTTGTTGTAGCAGCGCAGAGGTCAAAGAGGGAGCACTTGTCAGTGACAGAGGGAGCTTCAACATCGGGAGTGTTTCTAGCTTGACGGACGTGTCAGAGTTGGGAGGTCAGTTACTTACTTCTCAGGAACTGAGTTGTAGTGCGACAGTTAGCAGTGGCAGTGCTATGGGTATCATGATGCAACATGATGAGAGGGGTTGCAGTGTAGTTGCAGAGGGAGATGCTGTACATGATGTAGTAGTGCAGAGGATGTTGGGCAGGAGGCCTAGCATTAGCACAGGGACTGAAGTCGGATGATGAGGGTGATGCTCAGTGAGGAGTATTACTAGAGCACAATCCTCGCTAAGAGGGAGTGTTGATTTGGGGTAGCATCGGATGTGCTCTATCCACGAAAATTGGTGGAGGCGCTAAAGCACATGAGATCTCCAATGTCCAGAAATGGTTTGGGCAAAATCTAACCAGTTTGGGAGATATTAAAATAATTAATATTTTTAATGGAGTCCCTAAGTTTAAACTTAGGGAAAATAAAATATTAATGTGAATTAATGTAAAACTGAGTTAGAATGGTCCAAAAGTCATGGATCAAGCCAGATCTAATCTTAGTCGTTGATTAGGGACTTAATCTCGGCCGTTGAAATGTCAACAAGAAAAATATAAGAGGAGGCTTGAGGGTCACTTGGAGAATACACCGAGTTGATCAAGAATTTGATTTTCTGGGGCAGGGCTCGCTAAGGAAATCGAAGGAGTGATAAGAGTTGCAACTAAGGGGTAGTGAATGCAGTAGCATAGAGGTAGAGCTAGTACTGGAGCATCCACGCAAAAGCCAATAGGGGGTTGACGCAGAGCCAGCTAGAGGCCACACAAAAGCAACTAGAGGCGACGCAGAGGTAGCTAGGAGCTGCGCAGAGCCTGAGGAGGGCCAACGTGGGAGACGCAGAGGCTTCAGAGGCTGACGCAGAGCCCAGAGAGGTTGACGCTGGGCCAGAGAGGCTGACGCTGGGCAGACACTGGGCCAGAGACGTTGACGCAGACCCTAGAGGTTGACGCTAGTAGATTTCGTGGGGCAGATTGGGGCTCATATCTGTCTCTGACTGAGAGGTACTACTGCTGATGGCATTCTCTGTTGGGTGAGCCATTTCTGGCACCCACATTGTATTATGAAACTACTTAATAATAAAACCCTCAGATAGCTGCACCAGTTTTCCCGCATTGGGTTTTTTCCGGGGACATTTGTCCAAAAATAGCGGTGTCACTTGTGTGCTTGTTTTTCCTTTGGTTGATGATATGTATGTGTTGAGACTGTACTTGTATTTATTTTCAGTATTTACATGGTAAATAAGTTGTTAATTTACAGAGCAAGTAGGAAGAAATAAATTAGAAAGTACATGAAGGATTTCTAATAGTTAGACTTAGAAATTCCAACACATAAAAGGAGACAATAAAGACAATGCACCAATATTTGTTAAAGGGGTTCACTCACAATGTGTGAGCTACATCTCCGGGCCTAGCTTCAAAGTGGAGAGACCTCTATATTATCTCAACAAAATGAAAGGCAAGTACAGAGAAAAATACATGCTTATACCTCACTTTTGGAATTGACCTGCAAAAGGGCTGCTCAAATCCCAAATTTGACTGCACCAGTGGATTCCTTGCGAAATTATGAGTACAATGAGTATAAACTCGATCAGATTCTGACACCGTCAACTCTGGACCCCCTTTGGAATATATTGTAGAATATTCTTGTCTTGGGATCTGTGCCTAGGTGGGGTTCCACAAGCTTGGTTCCGTTCTCACCGTCGGCCCTTCGTCCTAGTTCCTCCCATACCCTCTCTTTGTTTTGTGGCTTTGTTCTGCTCTTTTGGCTGCTTGGCTCCACACAATTAAGGGGTTTAAATATAATTTGGTTGGGGGACTATACAAAGCTCATCCTGTGGGCTCTTGGTTGGCATGTCTATGATAAGAATTTGTCAGTTGGCGGGTCCTGGGATCAAAACCTCGTGGTTCGACCTTTTTTTTTTGGTTTAAAAACTATTCAACACATATATCTTTACAATGTTTATTTCAACAATCTAACCGCTGCTGCATTTGGTGTCACTGCCGCCAAACTTGGTGGTTATGCTAACTTTAATGTCAGTTAAGAAGTGTCGCTAAACTTATTTAGGCCGCCGCCAAGTTTAGCCCTAACTCCCAAATTTTGGCTAGATTGTGAACTTTGATGATGGTCCAAATTTATCTGGAGCACAACTAAAATTTGCCCAATGTCAAGTTTGATTGGAAGTTTGACCAGCTATAACTTTTGCATATGAACTCAGATTGAGGTGCCATTGGTGCCGTTAGAATAGTCTCAACGAGATCTTCAACTTGACGCTGGTTTTGCTGAGATTCAAGGACTCAATTTTTAGGCCCTTTGGGATCATCCTAGATGAGTTGCAAAAGATGTGCATCCACATTAGGAGATGTCCTAAGGGTCTAGGTCAATATTTTGCTTCCACAATTGTTCTAGGAGACCCACTATTGTGGAGTTGGAGGTTGATCACTACTTGAAGACCATTTGCCCATGTTTGAGGGCTGATTATATATTTTAGCACCCACAAAATTACATTGACGCTGACTGGGAGTCCAAATGTCCATGTGTAAAGGAAGGACTAGGTTGTTCAATAGGACAAATTGGGAGATAGTTTTGTAGGGCTACTTGTTTGGATGAGCAACCCCTTTGAAAAGTTCATTATGTCCACATTATGGGAAGAAAGCTGGCCCTTTGAAGGGCTTAGGAAGTTGAGTGTGGCTTGGAAAAGGCTCTCTTGGATGTGATATGGAAGTATGGGCCTGTGTGCCCACTTTAAAGGATTTGGTTAAGTAGATTTAAGCCTTATGGGAGATGTTACGTGGTTGAAGGACCTTTGGAGGTTGGATGTTGCAGCAACACCACTTTATTTCCCTTGATTTATGGAAAGACCCATCTTTTAAGGGCTTATACCCATAGATTTTGTACATGTGGCTTTAGAGCCCCAATTTGTATTATTTTGGATTCATTAATTGGTAAAAAATACTTTTTCCCTTCTTTAGCCTAATTTAGGGGATTTTTGCTTAGAAAATTATTATTTTATTATGAGGGAAGTTGAACACTTCCCCTCATTTTCTCATGGAATTTTGGGGGAGAAGTCACACAACAATCTGAAATTTCTATGGTTTTTCCTTGTAATTTTTTTGGCTATGGACATTTCATGTTGAGCGAATTGTCTTGGAGAGATATTTTGCATGGATGAACTTCCTTTGGATTGATGAAGTGATGCTCGAATAAATAATGCTGCTTTATTGTGAAAGGTACCTTCCATTTTGCTATAATTGTTGAATTAGGGTTTTAAGCCTTCTTAATAAATGCTACATCTCTTACGAACTCTATTTTCTTCATATGCAAAATTTGTCATTAAGTATCCTTCAGGGAAACTAGATTGCATTTCTTGACCTCAAGTCTTTATTAAGAAGTATTCCTTCTCTCATTCCCTCTTGTTAAAATGTACAACTAGGGCTAAATTCCACTTTGGGCAGCTCATTTGAAGAAGCTGATTATTGGATTGAATTCCTCATTTCGAGAGGACCAAAATTGACCTAAATATCACTAAATTTGGAGAAGGAGAAATATGTTTTTGAAGTTGAGTCCACATGTGCAATTTGTCAAGGTTAGCTTGGGGTCAAGTTGGACAAATTGACCCTCCATCACATATAAATAGAAGAGACCTCCAACCTCATTTGGCACATTCACAACTCAAAATTCCTACTCTCTCTTCATTTGATTGGGTCGTACAAATCACAGGTAGCTTGTTCTTCTCCACATGTGTGAAGGTTTCACTGGGCATTTATATTCTTTGCGTCGACCAAGTTGCAGCCAACTTTGACTAGCGTTGACCAATCTTTGTTTGACCTTGTTTGATTGTCTTTTTTGTGGGTTTCTCTCTGTTTCAGTAGGCCACATTTATTGGCACAAAAACCGAAATTTTCTGGGTAGGTTGACCTGCAGTGACTGCATGCCTGTGTTAACTATTTGATTGCAAAGTAGACTTCCTGGTTGACAGAGTTTGACTACTCCTTTGATGATTGTTTTTGCTATTGGTTAATCTTCAAGCAAGGGTGAATTGCTTTGACCTTGACCGAGATCAAGATGGTCACATTTATTGTTGCATTGACCACTGTTGACTTTCTGGTTAGGGTCGTTTGACTACTGTTGACATAGTGCAGAAATTGCAGATTTGACTGGGTTGTTTTTTTTTGACATTTGGATAGTGGTATTGGATCATTAAATTGGCAAGTCAATTTTGTCTTTGACTATGCATTATTGTGCTCTCTCTCTTTGCGGTACATTTGATATTTGATAATAAGAAGAATTGATCAAGGGCTTTCCCCATCTTGGGGTTTTTCCCTGGCTTGAGCCAAATTCTTGTGTTCTCTTGTCTTGGCTTGTCTTCTGCATTTATTGTTTATGTTCTATCTACAATTACTATCAATGTGTTAATGGTTAAGCAATTGGAAATCTAAGTGGAATTGTTAATTAGGCTTATATGGAACATTGAAGTAATTGTTGTAAGCATAGAACATACCACTTTTAACTAAAGTTAACATGGTATCAAAGCCCCAATTGAGGACAAGTCCAAGCAAGAGAAGAAAAGCAATCACCAAGGAATTTGTTGTAAAATGGTTTCCACTTCAAGTATTGGACTATGTGGGCACATTCTACAAACCCTTGTTTTAGTGATTATGAAAAGAAGGTATCTAGATCTTCAAGATAGAGAGAGGAGAAGCAAGTCATTTGAATTCTGGAAGCCTTAATCAGTGATTAGGTCACAGTCCTGTGGATGAAAGAAAAAAAGAGAGGAACCCATGAACTCTGTGTTAGAAAGCCGAGCAGCTAGTACATAGCCCATACAAGGTCGAGCATCTTATCAAAGGAAGCAGTTCTGATATGAGGTCTAAAGTATGAAGTGATCCAAATTTGTATTCTATATGGGTGATCAATCGTCATCTTAGAGCAAAGAAAGTTTTTGGTACAACCTAGTGGCTTTGTTCACAAAGTTTGAATGGCCAGATTAATAGCCCTATTAAGGCCTTGCCTCTAGAAGGAAAACTCTCCATGGAAGATCAAAGTTTTGGGCATCTTCATTAGCCCTCTTCTCTGTGATATGACCCCCTCTCAAGAAGAGTGAGAGCTTAAGAGCTCTGTTCATGAAGGACCGAAAGACAATTTGAGAAGGTTGAAGGGCTAGTTTAGCAGCCCTCTCAAGTCCGAATAATATCTCAAGGAGAACGAAGTCCTGTAATCACGAATTAAGGACTAAAATCATCTTCCAAGTTCTGAAATCTGAATTCTGAGCATATTTGTAAGTAATCTGATTTTTGGAAGGGTCATCTTCGTGAGTTTGGAGTAGTCCTTATAGCCAACAAAAGAAGCTAGCAAGTCCGAATTGGTTCAAGGTCTTACAAGCCTAGATTCTATAATCTCTGTTTTGGAAGGCTAATCCTCTAGCCTATGAAGGTCTTGTTACCCACCATTTTGTGGGTAATGTCCCTAGGAGAATTTTTTTCTCCAAGATGCTCCTCAACTGGTAGCCAATGACCCATTGCAACCATTAGCTATCTCATTGTGCCATTTCTCCACCACCTCAGCCAGCGATGTGGTCCCTCGCTCATTTGCCATGATTGTATGTTTGAAGGTGGGCCCCCTGAACCTAAAGGTATGCCTTGTCATTTCGTAATTGAGTATTGTAGTTTGCTTATCATGGACACTTCTGGGCATGAATTAAATGGGGGGATTCGACGAAAAGAATGAGTTAGGTCTGTGCCCTTGTCCCCTAGACCCCTTTTGGATATTAACCTTTCATTCTAGTCTCATGGGATCTCTGTTACTGACCATTTGGCTCTAAGGATGGTATTTCATGGGAAACCATGGTTTTGGTTGTGTGGTTCCGTTCCCTTATCCGCCTTTATTACCCCCTTTCCACTCATCATTACCCCATTCATCATTTCTCCCACTTGGGCCACATTCCTCCATTGGGTCCTCATAGGGTTAGCTCGTCCCTTCCCCTCGCCCACACCTTGGGTCATGGCCTAGAATGATGCTTGGAGGTTGATGCAGCTAAAAAGAAAGATAAAAACATATTTGACCACATTCAACAGGAAAATGTACCATAAAATGCAAAAGATGGTCGAGACAAAGACATTTAGCACGTGGGAAAAAGCCAATACATGAGCTCTACCTCATCATCATGGCCATCACCCTGGTTCCTACAGGTTCTATGAACCTCCTTCATCATACAGGAACCCGTGATTGTCCCAACCCATAGTTGGAAATGAACCGCCTTACCTTTAAAGGGGGTATTCACTGCTATATCTTATACATCATGCTCTTACCCCTTGAGCCCCGAGCAAATAATCAAAGAAAATCATAAAAAGGCAAAAGGCTTATAAAGAAGGGTGGAAAAATCAAGGTCGGGGCACCTCATGTACCACGATTTCTCCCTCCTATACATTATAAACCCATGTGTGGGCTTCCCTCTTATTAGCTACCCTTGTACCCCAACATGTGACCAAGAGTTGCCGTTTCTCATCCCCTACTTCATTCATCTATTTGTCACATGCCACCACCTTTTGAAGGATGTACCTTGAATATATTATCCCCTTTAGAAGTAGAAACCACCTAATAAGATTCTTGGTTAACCCCATTTGGAGTTTAGGAGACATTAACACATCCCGAAGTGTGAGTGGCTCAGTGGATCATTGTGCGGAGAAATAAGAAGTGTGAGTGGCTCACTGGACCAATGCGCAGAGAAGGATAAGTGTGAGTGGGTTTGTGTGAATCTAGCGAGGCCGAGTAGGAGGAGATTGCAGGGTCAAGTTGTCAGAGGGAGATTGTATTTATTGGGAGGAGGCCGAGTTGCTGGAGTGCTGGGGTTTTCTCATCGTGCTTTAGTGGAAAGGCATAGATCGAGTTGATGGAGGCCGAGTTTTTTAGGTTGATTTCATCCAGAGGTAGATTTCCTTGAGCCTGATTTATCTAGGATGAATTCATTCTGAGGGAGCTGAGTTTCAGGTTCTAAATTTGTATTTTTCCTTGTATCTCTGTGGGTGAAAAAACCTAGATTTTCTAGATAATGAATGACGAAGAATTGTTGTGGGTTAATTAATTTTGCAATGTGATTGATCTCTCTAGTTTATTTCCGTTGAATATTTTTAATTCTAGAAGTTAAAATACCAGTGATTTTATATTTTGGTAAATTAGTGTCTATTTGGGTAAATAAATAAATTGTTGGGAATAAAATAATTTGTTTTTGGAAAATAAATCTCTCGTATTAGAAATTTAACAATAAACATGTATATAACAGATCATGTAGAAGGCCAAGTGAATAAGACTCGGGTTGAAGGTCGATGATGTCAAGAATGCTCGAGTTTGATAGCCATCAGTGAGGGGGGCGACAGTGGCGTTGGCTAGTTATTAGAGTCTTTTGGGTGCAAAGAACCTCCAAACTTGTCGCTGTTTCCACAAAAATTACTACTATTGCAGGACTCTTCAAGGTCTCATATACCCACAAAAAGTAGAAATGTGAAGTGCGAGGCAAATAGGAGCTCATGTTGCTTTTATAAGCTTAGGGGGGTAGATTATGAGGGAAATTGCCCATGGCTTCCAAAAAAGCATCTAAATAGTAAAAACACCACTTGAGGGTCCTCGTCCTTGCCACGTGTCGTTAATGCATTAGGTAGGTTTTTAGTGCGCTTAGCCGGTTAGGACCGTTTGGTACCGATTAACTATGAAATTGTCTGGGTGGTAACGACCGATCCTTGAATCCTATTTATTTGCCATTTTGATTTTTGAGGTGAGCTAATTGATTGGGTTGACTAGTTCATAAAAATATGCTTTAGATTGAGAAACACAAATTACATTGGGAAGTGCGAAATGTCGTTGACTGTGAGAGTGACATATATGAGAAACATCTAAGGGATACAACACCAAAGTCAAAGACACTTACAGACTCGATAGACTCATAACCATGTGGAAAGACATAAGTGTATTCAAAATGGGATGGACTGGCCCCTACACTGGTGATCACCCCTACATAAGCAAGGCTCCCATAAAACCATGAGTTCTCATATAAGCTCATTGTCATGTCCCTTCTCAAACATATTTGTAACATGGTGCTGCAACACAATTTTGCACAATTTTGGCTAAGGAAGAGAACCCATAATTTTCGACTTAGGGACTTAGGAGGCAATTCGACTTTATTTGGTTGCTAGTGGAATGTGGGGCCCGCCCACATGGGAGTTCAAATTGGCCCATTTGAATAGCTTGGAGGGAAAGTCGAATAGGTGGATGGAGGGGCCCACATGAAGCTAGGGAGGCCCAAGGAGTTATAAGGAGGGAGCAACTCTCATTTTGGATTCATTCTTACACCTTGCAATCAAAAATTACTTGACCGTTCGCTCTGCTGTTTAGCTGAGTCAACCAACTGTTTAGCCACGAATCTTTCAATGGGAGATTCAACCTCTCCTTCGGGGAACCATCCGTGCCCACCCTAGACAGGCAGTTCCATAAGTATTTCAAGAGTTCTGAGAGTGTGTTATAGCACTACCATTGAGCCACAACAGGGAGTGCGTATTTCTGTCTAGCTGGAGAATACACAAGGGGAGTTTGGAGTTATCAGTGATCAAGCATTTGCTGGGAGAGTTAGAGGATTGGGAGAGAAGTAAAGGGCCAACGTTGCGAGTTTGGAGCCAGCAGAGCTAGCATCCCAGCAGTTCGATTTACAGTTACCTGGGCCTGCGCAAAGAGCCATCACTAGGCTCACGTGGGAGTTGGAGGAAGGAATTGTAGAGCTGGAGCTGGTCGAGAGAAGTAGGAGATCACTTGGAGGACCATTTGAGGAGGATTGCTAGAGTTGGGAGAGCAGAGATTGACAGGATCAGTCATAGCAACAAAATTCGAAATTGGAGGAGGGCCACGCTGTGAAGGGTCAATTTTTGAAGGTTGGAACCAAGAGAAACCCTTTTTGGGTTTTGGGCAAGGATCACACTCCTAAATTTATAGAATTTTCTGAGTAGGTCTAAGGGGCAAATAGGGGTCCCAACTCAGCCAACAACTAGAGGAGCTAAGGGGAATTTGGGCCAAATTCCGAGGTCAACATTTGGCCAATTCCTTCGTGGATTTTTCTAGGTTTAGGCCAAGGAGAAAGGAGTTGAAATCTCATAATTTTCTGAGCACGGGAAGCAGTGATTCCAGCCCTTCGAAGTCAGCATACAAAACAATTTTCTCAGTTCTGGGGTAGAGCAGTTTAGTTTGGTGCAACAGTTGTAGTAGCCTTCAGTTCAACATTTTCTCACCTGGGTTTTGTCATGCTTGTCCATTGAGATAAGCCTAGGTGCACCATTCTATTTTTCTATTGTGTTTGCTCCTGAAGAAGTAATAAAATCAGTGTTCCATGGGGTCGCATCCCCCCACCTGAGGGTCGAGTTTCCTAGCACCCTCGCGACCCGGGGACTTGGGGACGAGATGGGGACATTTCCCCAAGCTCCCAGAAAACAGGGTATGGGAGGAAACTTGGAAGGGGTAGTTTCCTCCATTTTTGGGGTCGTTTCCTAGGCAAAAGGGGTTTAAAGGGGTCTTGAGGGGTCGTTTCCCTAGAAAAAATTCACAATTTTTTTTTTACGAAACAAAATATCACAATTTTTAATATTTGTTGACCCACCGGGAAGGGTTTATGTTATGTGCACTTCACATTTCATTTTTTGTTTTCTCCTTCATTGAACTGAACACTGCTGCCATCGCCAAGCAACCTTTCCCAGTCTATGTTATGTGCATTTCACATTTCATTTTTTGTTTGCTCCTTCGTTGAACTGAACATTGCTTCCATCGCCAACCAGCCTTATGTCTGCTCATTCGTTGAACGGAACCCTGCCGCTGATGTATCAGACTTGACTTTTATATTATTCAGTATTTAATGTTCATAGTTGGAAGTGGAACATCAATATGGTTTAAAGTTTAAAGTTTAAAACTTTAAACATTTATAATTTTATAATTTATTTTCATTGTGCATTGTTAGTAAGTTAGTAGACAGTAGTTACATTGTATGATTGTACAGTTACAAACTTGTATGATGTATGATTATAATTTATATGATAATGATATCAATGATCATGCTTTTCACTTTAAATTTGTCTCAGTTATATCGATTTATATTTTATATTTATAAGTTTTCAAGACCCCGACGTCCGCATTCGTTTCCTAAAAATTAGTGGGGAGCTTTTGCATAGGCTGCTCCTGCGTATCCCCAGTCCCTCGCCTCCTCGTCCCGAAAACTTTGTGGAACATGGATTAAAATGGATCAGCGGTTCTCTATTTCTAGTGTTTCCATGGGTGCTTAATGTATATTTCGTTTTTCTGATTGTTGGATTGTTTGCATGCTTTGTATATCACTTACATCCCTATTTAGGAGCATTACTGTGGTATCAGAGCATTATGGGGGTTGGAGGTGTAGAGAATAGACGTAGGGAGCGGGGGTTTGGTGGCTAACAATCGGACGTCGGAGCTGGGCAGAAAGTTGTGTAGACGCACCCGAGGGGGTGGACAGGTTAGCAGGATTGAGCTGAGCATGATACCACATCAGCTTGGAGGGCTTGTTCCTTCCATAGAGGACTACACATTCGATCTCTCCTTTGGGATTGGATGGCGAGAGGTACTGAGCTGGTACTCGATCGAGCAGGTTAGGCGGTTGGATATATCCATGGCCACATGTCAATAGAGGCCATGGATTACCAGAGTGACTTGAGGGCAGGACTATTTTTGGGATCAAGGTGGGATTTTCCATCACATCATAGCGCTGGTAGTAGCTACGGGATGGATTTGATGCTTGAGCGCACCCACATTTTCAGATCTCCATTAAAGCCCCAATCAACACTAGTGACAGGATGGTTTAACAGGCAAGCAGATAGATTTCATGAGTTGTCTTGGCATATTGACGGTGTGTGGAGTCACAAGGTGACTAGCTTACTCTGGCAGGAGCTGGTAGGAGGAGGTGGCATCGACAGGCTATCAGACAGGGCATTGTATGGAGAGAGTTCTCTCTTACTAACATATGGGATGTAGGGGTTGTTGAGGATAGGCGCAATAGTGTCATTTCTGTTAGCATGTGGGTAGTCGGGCTGCTCAGGTATTTTAGAGTAGATGGGGGGATGTAGTGCACATCATGGAGGGCGTACTAGCAAAGAGGTCGATATTTTGGCCCATGTAGGATATTGTATGTTACAGGGTGGTACGACAGTGTGCAGTGGTACACAGGACTACATAGAGTTATGTCATAGGTCTAGTGTTATGTAGAGGGATGCAGTCTGATGCATATAGACCCAACGTTAGGCCATAACATTGGTGTGCGGGGCTATGTGGCAAGGAGCAGGGGCCTGCAGAGGAGCATGGAGATGTAGGGTTGTGTGTCATTGTATGTTGGACTGCACTGTGGAGTGGGAGTGCCTCACATCGCATTGAGTACATGCAAGGAGTAATAGGTACAATGACACATGCAAGACCCAGGCCAGTACAGGATGGCATAACCGTAGCCGAGGGTATCCAACGGTGTACATGGGTAGGCCATGATGTACAGTGGCATGTCCAGGAGTATTGGGATGATCGGTGGCATGCAGGGGTGTATAGTGCTACAGAACGAGGTCGTGGATTGTTGCCTCCAGGGAGACCCTTGGACGGAAACACCGGGCATACCTTTGGGTGTAGTTCACCTAGGATCGACGGGGACACAGATGAGCGATACTTGATGGTATTTGCGGGGACTCACACGCCTGACCCTCTTCTACATCCCTCATTGGCGCAGTCAATTTTGTTGTCAACTTTCTGCACTTTGGGCATGAGCCACAAGGGACGAGGAGCTCACTTGAGATATTTGGGTGAGACTCAATGCACTAGGGGGGAGACTTTTCAGCAGTGGCATTGGGTTGGTGCGTCAGCTGATAGCCACAGGTTGGGGGATGAGGTGATCATCTGCAGGGGTGGTATATTGTTCATCACGAAGCCTACGTCTAGGGATCTAGTGTCGAGGGAGACATGTGTCACTCTTTTCTCAGGGCATGTCGGGACTGAGCATGAGCATGAGCATAGGATAGCAGTTACGATTGAGGTAGTTTCCCAATATGTGTCCAGGCTCCAGACCGTATATTGGCACATTATCGAGAGGGCGAATGGCAGCCCTAGGGGAGATGGTTGGCAGGGATAGGATAGATCCACATGCCCTGAGTGGATTACGAGTATTGGATACCCATCTTTTAGTTGCATTCAGGAGGTAGCTCTTTGGCACACGTGGCTTCCAACGATCATCAATACTACATAGTGGCAGCCATAAGGCAAATTAGCATGCATCAGATTAGCCACGATATATGGAGCCTATATAGTGATCACATGCAGGGACTAGAGATGAGGGCCAAGAGGGATTCCATCGGTTGACAGGGCTATGCCGCAGCTGGTTTGGCTATGGGATGCAGGGATTCAATTGATCGATAGATCACTCGTGATGAGTGGAGTTGTGGCAGAGAATGATATAGTTCGCTCTTGGGATGACACATGGGGGTTCATAGAGGGTTTCATCATATGGGGAGGCAAACATTCTTTGTTGTTGCACATGTTCGGAGTTAGATTTGGATGGGTAGGCCTGGGTTCCATGGAGATGCCTAGGTAGGATGTGTCTCGCATCTTTCAGTATTCCACCATCGAGTTCCAGGAGAGGAGGATACTGACTGCGCATGATGGGGAGTATGACATAGTCAGAGTAGCACAGCGTCAGCATGGTGGCACCACTCTGGGACTAGTAGGGAACTGGGGCATCACAACTCTTCACAGCTCAATAACCACTCTTGGACTAGTAAGGAATTGGGGCATCACAATTCTTCACAGCTCAATAACCTTTAGGGATGCGCCGACTACTACAGGGGGGAGATCATATAGATCTTCCATTGGGCTTTAGCAAGTCACTGATGGAGCAGGGGACTTCTGGTACTTTCACTGGGTAGGATAGTGAGTGGAGCGAGGGGAGCTTCATGTTGGACAGGATTGCCTGGGATCCTGGTATTGAAGGATTCTTCCATATCAGGACAGTGTAGAGGTCAGGCACGATCCAGTGGCACATCTGGGACCCTGGCACATTTTGCAGTGACAGTGGGGAGCAACAGTTAGAGAGGTTGCTTGCTCAGGCATTGCTTGAGGACAAGCAATTTTTGGTGCATTGGAAGAGCTTGCTAGATGAAGCTGCCACCTGGGAGGGTGAGCACATTTTGGAGCACCGAGCTGTGAGGCTGCTTGAGGGCAAGCAACATTTGGGAGGGGAGGACTGTCATGTCCCTTCTCAAACACATTTGTAACAGGGTGCTGCTACACAATTTTTCACAATTTTGGCTAAGGAAGAGAACCCATAATTTTTGACTTAGGGACTTAAGAGGCAATTCGACTTTATTTTGTTGCTCGTGGAATGTGGGGGGCACCCGGAGTTCGAATTGGCCCATTCAAATAGCTTGGAGGGAAAGTCGAATAGGTGGATGAAGGGGCCTACCTGAGGCTAGGGAGGCCCAAGGAGTTATAAGGAGGGAGCAACACTCATTTTGGATTCATTCTTACAGCTTGCAATCAAATTTACTTGACTGTTCGCTCTGCTGTTTGGTTGAGTCAACCGACTGTTTAGCCACGAATCTCTCAAGCGGGAGATTCAACCTCTACTTCGGGGGACCATCCGTGCCTGCCCTAGAGAGGCAGTTCCATAGTATTTCAGGAGTTTCGAGAGTGTGTTACAGCACTACCATTCAACCACAACAGGGAGTGCGTATTTCTGGCTAGCTGGAGAATACGCAAGGGGAGTTTGGAGCTATCAGTGCTCAAGCATTTTCCAAGAGAGTTAGAGGATTGGGAGAACAACAAAGGGACAACCTTTCTTGCGAGTTTGGAGCCAACAAAGCTATTGGAATTTTTAAGTTTAACCCGTTAGAAACTCTTCCTGTACTATCGTGTTTATTTCTTCCTACTTGTTTAATTACTTAGCAAGTTATTTATCATGTAAATACTGAAAATAAACACAAGTACAGTATCAACATATATAGATCATCAAATTGAAAGAAAACAAGCACACAAATGACACCGTTATTTTTGGACCAATGTCCCTGGAAAAACCCAATGCGGGAAAACCAATGTAGCTATTCAGAGGGTTTTATTATTATGCAGTTCTCAGAATACAACCAGGGTGCCAGAAATGGCTCACCCAATAGAGAATGCCCTTGGCAGTAGTACCTCTCCTCGGAGACAGATATTCCGGCTGAATAATCACCGGATGAATGATCCCACAACAACAATTGCAACTTCCACTGCTCTGTGTCACTCTGATAGGGACTGTGTCACCCTATTTGGCTCACCAACGCTCATTTTGTCCCACAAAATCCTTCCAGCGTTGCCTCTTGGCCCTGCGTCAGATCTGCTAGCCTCTGCATTAGCTTCTGGAGCTTCTGCGTCAGCCCCTAGACCCTCTGTGTCTCACACGCCGGCCTCTCCCGGATGCCTCTACACAGCTCTTGGATGCCTCTGCATAGCACCTAGTTGCCTCTGTGTCAACCTCTCTGGGCTTTGCACTGTCTCTTTGGTACCAAATTTGCCTCTTTGCAATGTATTCACTACCCCTCGCTGCTGATCACTGATTCTATCTCTCTTAGCAAACCCCGCTCTAGAGAATAGAATGACTGATCACTCTGGTGTATTCTTCAACTGACCCTCAAGCCTCCTCTTATACTTTTCTCGTTGGTCCATCAACGACCGAGATTAAATCTCTAATCAATGGCTGATTAGATTTGGCTTGATCCATGACTTTTGGACCCTTCTAACCCAGTTTTATATTAATACCCATTAATATTTTATTTTTCCCAAGTGTAGAATTAGGAACTCCATTAAAAATATTAATTATTTTAATATCTCCCAAACCGGTTAGAATCTGTCCAAACCATTTCTGGGTCTTGGAGATCTCATGTGCTTTAGCCTCCCCACAAATTTTCATGGCTAGAGCACATTCGATGCTACCCTAAATCAACAAGAGCCAGCATCCCAACAGTCCGATTTACAGTTACTTGGGCCTGCGCAGAGAGCCATCACTAGGCTCACTTGGGAGCTAGAGGAAGGAATTGTAGAGCTGGAGCTGGTCGGGAGTAGTAGGAGATCACTTGGAGGGCCATTTGAGGAGGATTGTTGGAGCTGGGAGAGCAGAGATTGATAGGATCATTCACTGCAACAAAATTCGAAATTGGAGAAGGGCCAAGCTGTGAAGGATCAATTTTTGAAGGTTGGAACCAAGGGAAACCCTTTCTTGGTTTTTCTTGGTTTTGGGCAAGGATCACACTTGTAAATTTATAGAATTTTCTGGGCAGATCTAAGGGGTCAAACAAGGGTCCCAACTCAGCAAGCAGCTAGAGGAACTAAGGGGAATTTGGGCCAAAATTCCGAGGTCAACATTTGTCCAATTCCGTCATGGGTTTTTCTGGGTTTAGGCCAAAGAGCTGAAATCTCATAATTTTCTAAGCACGGGAAGTAGTGATTCCAGTCCTTCGAAGTCAGTAGACATAGCACTTTCTGGGGCATGGTAGTTCAGTTTGGTGCAGCAGTTATAGCAGCCTTCAGTTCAACATTTTTTCACCTGGGTTTTGTCATGCTTGTCCATTGAGACAAACCCAGGTACACCATTCTATTTTACTATTGTATTTGCTCCTGAAGAAGTAATGAAATGGCTCAACAATTCTCTATTTCTAGTGTTTCCATGGGTGGTTAATGTATATTTCGTTTTTCTGATTGCTGGATCGTTTCATGCTTTGTATATCACTTACATTCCTGTTTAGGAACATTACACTCATCAAAGGCCCTTCAATCCTATATAGGACGAAAGGATCTTGAAAGTTGAAATGGTCTCAAAGGGACTAGCCATGGTCCAACCAAAATAAGACTAACTCGCCATGACACATGGTTTAAGATTCCTATCGTGCCTCACATGGCTGTTACATAGCTTTGAATTGTGAACTTGGGCTTACAATGGTGTTTAAGAATACTGCAATGAATATGTAGGTACCCTTACTAGAAAAGGGGTAGTAATTCTAACCTCGTTGGATTTGATATGGAGAAAGTAGAATTTTAGATCTCACTCAAAATTTAACATACTTCACAATTTTAAGGATATCAGGATATTTATTTTTTGAACTCTGTCATGACTCATGACCCTAGTAAAAATGTACCCATCACTCAAACAAAATCTCGATTTGACATGTTACACTGTTTTTATCTTATTTTAACACTTAGAAGGTGATATTGATGATAATAATCCCAATATAGGCAATGATTATGATGATATGTAGGGAATTGCTTTAGCATGAATTTTTTTGGGACTCTATAGGCCATCAAGAGCTTTGTTGACATTTTTTTGGTTCAGAGATGTATTGCATTCAGTGCTATTTTGGTTATATGCAACCTTGCTATATATACAAGACCTTTTCATATTTGTGTATAATGGTTTGGATTGATATGGATGCACATGAATACAGTTTTTTTATTTTTTTACAGAATTTGTATATTTATGTATTTTTTGGGCTATTGTTTGTTTTGCTCCATTTATTTTTTATCTTTTATTTTGATTCCTTTGGTTCTTGTTTGGTTCCCAGTTTTGCGGTTGACTGGTTAAATGACTGGTCTGGTTCTGAT
This sequence comes from Pinus tabuliformis, assembly GCA_031772625.1. Lineage (NCBI taxonomy): Eukaryota > Viridiplantae > Streptophyta > Pinopsida > Pinales > Pinaceae > Pinus > Pinus tabuliformis. Next base: position 1,218,306,954 of record CM062816.1, read on the forward strand.
AACATTGTTGTAGGCTATGTGGTAGACTGTATTTATGGAGGGTGTAGTTCTTGCAGGGTTCAGAAACAAAGGAAAGACTCAAAAAATGCAGGGAAATACCTTGTAGGGCTGTTTTTCAATCATAAAAATTGTATTTTTTAATTGTTATTATTCTGTCTTGTTATTGGCGATGTGTTTTTCTTAGTTTTTAGGGGATGTGCAGATCCCACAGAGTCCCAGTTAGATGTGAGGGGGTTGGAAATGGCAGGAGTTTCCTACAACTTAGCATTGTATCAATGATTCCAAATAAAATAAAATCTATTCCGTATATCCCATAAGTATCTTAAATTTCTACATATTTATTGTATATAATACAAATTCAGTTGGATGAATAATAGCAAAATATGTGGACAATGACATAACTATTATTGGATTCTGATGGATTCCTTGATTGCTTTGATAGTTTGTTTGAGGACATGTTAGATAGCATGCTTTTTAATAAGCCCCAGTGTTGAACTTTGGGTAAGTCTTTTTTTGGATGATGGACAAGAGTATACCCATACCTGTTGGACTAATATATTTCTTTTGACATTAAGCTATCTGTTGCATGATCTATGATCTGACTAAGTGTTGAAACAGAAAACTTGGATGCAAATATCATTGTTGGGATTGCAATGGATAGAACATGCACTGATTCCCAGATCAGCTTTCCAACAGATGATGGAGGAGTGAAAGAACTTCGTCCATGTCCTGTTTTGCTGTGCATGACCACTGAGGGGAAACTGAACTTATTCTCTTTTTCCAGGTCAGTTTTTCAAAGTACTATGCTTGTCAAAAGGTCTCCTCATTGTCTCTCAGTGTCAGTAGGTCTTAATAAGTTATATCTTGTTAGATCTAAGACTGTTGTCATCCATAATGTAGATATAAGTCTTCCGGATTAATCACATTGTTAGGATTGATGTTTTGAACCAACTAATGTGGTTAAGCATTTCTAAGTTCTATTTTTTTGGAGATGTTGTTGAGACATCTTCCACTATTGGTTATTCATTATCCTTGGGAAATGCAACAAGAAGTTTTGAGTTGGGTAATTGAGTATTTCAATACAATTCAATTTCAATTTCATGTATATTGTTTAAGTTGACTAGATTTTGAAGTTGTTGAATTTACTTACAGAATTGATGAGACATGGCACGTACCTCAACTTGTGTTTGCACCGACAAATGTTCCCATTCCCCATTCATTGGCGGAGGGAGGCAAAAAAGGCTCCGAAGTTAAAATTTCTAGTTCTGCATCTTCGGATTTGGAGATGCTGGCAACAAAAGAAGATTCAAATGCTAAAACCCTCCCAATTAATAAGCAGGAAAGGGAGACGGTTAAGGTGGAATATTCTAGTACTTTTGAGCCACAAAAAGCTAGTGATGTCATAAAGCCAATCCCTATTGAAAAGGGTCCTTCCGTAACTCCAGCAGGAAAGGATACTGATGTCATAAAGCCAATGCCTATTGATAAAGCACCTTCCATAACTCCAGCTGGAAATTCTACTGATGTCATAAAACCAATCCCTATTGACAAAGCCCCTTCCATAACTTCAGTGAGAAAAGAAATAGATGCAAGTTCTGGAATTTCTCAAGCAAGCAAGCATGAACATGATTTGGTGAAGGTGAAAGTTCCTAATGAATTTCAAGGTGGGAAAACCTATGATGCGCTGCAGCCAGAGCTCAATGATAAACCCACCCCCATTACAGTCAAAACAAAAGAAGCAGATATAAATGCTAAAATGCCTCAAGCCAGCACCGAGGTCCTTGATATCGAAAACGTGGAAGATCTTAGTAAGTTTCAATTGAAAAAGTCTAATGTTCCTGTAAAGCCAATGCCTGGTGATGAATCCTTTTCTGTGAGCAATCAAACCCAAGAAAGGCAGGATATCCAAAAATTTGCTGGAATGTTTTCTAGTGAAGCAGGTACCTTTTTTCAAACTATACCTAAAACCTCTCTTTCTGAAGACACAATTAGCACTTTTGCAAGTTCTGCTGCATGTGTCCCAAATAAAAGTGGTTCAGAGGTTGGGGCTTTCCCAAGATCTGAGTCCATTTCTACACGAGCAAATGAGTCTGGAACTAGCTTTTCGACAATGAGCAACTTAAACAGTACTTTTCCTAATAAAGCAGTTTCAACTGGGCCTTCAAATATGAATATTCTAGGAAAAGGGTCTGTGCAGTCCAGTGGACATTTCTCAACTTCAAGTATATCATCTTCGAAGTCAGTCTCTACTGCAGGTGGAAAAATGGGTTCAGGAGGATTGAAGGATGCTTATCATGGAAAGTCAAACCTCCCAGGAGCTGTTGGTGCTTTTTGTTCTACTAATTTTCCAACTACATCTTTGTCTGCTAGTGCCATTCAGTCTGGAGCAAAAGCAAATGTTTCTTCTACTCCCTTGTCAGAAGTTTCTCGGCGTACAACTGGCCAACCGATTATGCAGCAGAAATCAGAATCTTTGAAGCCATCAGGTGCATCCAAGGCAGATGTTCAGTTGACTGGCCGACCTTTTGGAATCTCAGAGATTGAGGCTGATTTCTCTAGGGAGCTTGAAAAGGTAAAGTTTGTTTCTTGAATTTTTTTGTTTTTTGTTTTTGTCTTTGCTTACTGCTTCTGGGACTATAATTTAACTTATCTTCTTCGCATGAATTAAATAATTGACCCTCTTCTTGTGGTCATTCAATGTTTTCAGGTTTGAAGTAAGACTTGGTGTTTTCTGTGTTTAACATGTTTTCTTTTGTGCTTAACTATAACATAGTTAAAAGTTTGATTTTTCATTGTAGGTGAGAAATATGGCAAAAGAAGTTGACGATATTATGTCAAATATTGAAGGAGATAGAATGGTTTCAAAAGCAAGCAATGCATCCTTCAAAAAGCACTTAGTCATGAACATTGAGGATGGAATCAAGAAACTTTCAGAAAATTGTAAAGCATCCAAGGTAATTGTTAATTTTCCACTTTTCTATGCTTAGTACAATTACTTAGCCCAATCTTTTCTTCAATTATCAATCAAATTTAATCTTCCAATGATAAATAGCAATTGTAGATAGAACAGTAAATGCAATCTACAATAGAAGACAGTGAAGAGCAAATAACGAGACACAAGATTTGGTCAAAGACCAGGGAAAATCCCCACAAGGGGAAAACCCTTTGCAAATTCTTCTTCTATTTGATTGTCATCAAATGTTCAGCAGAGAGATACAATATTCCAATCCAATAATGAATCAAAGGACAACAACTTTGACCAATCAATTCAACTAACCAATATTCAATGAGAGATGGAGTCAAATTTGATCCAAAGTCAAAGTCTGCAATTTTTGGTGAAGGTCAACAGTAGTCAAAGATGCCTTAACCAGTCAACATTCAGCAGTCAAATCAGCTTGGTCAACAGTCAAAGAATTCGGCCTTCCTTGCTGGTCAAAGTAAAGTCAAAACAGCCCCAAAAACATCTTGGTCAAAGGAGAGAGAACTTGTGGTTAAACCTGTGTTCAAACTGCAGACAAGGGTCTGCGGTCAACCCCAGTCAAACAGCCCAGAATAGTTCGGTTCCTCCACAGAAAAATTCGTCCTCCCAAGATCGAAAATTTCCAAGTCAAAATGTGTCAAAATGGCAAGTCAAACTTGGTCAACGGCTGCCCCAGCAAAAGTCAACGCAGAAATTTCAGATTGCCCTTATTCCCCTTCGCACATGTGAGCTTGGCTTCCTTACTTCAGACCTGTATGAACCAATCACAAGAGGAAAGAGAAGTGAAGATGTGTTGATGTGATGTCCAAATGAGGTTGCCTTGTGTATTTAAATGCTTCTTTGGAGATCTAATTATGACTTTAGGTCGACCTGAACTTTTGTGTACTTGTGGGTTTTTCATTAAAAATAATATTTTTCTTTGACCAAATTAAATTCTTCCAAGGGCAAAGTGCGTCTTCTTTGGATGAGGAAGGCTATCCAAAGGAGGGAATTTGTCCCTGAGATGTCAAATTAACAGTAATTACTCAAGATTCACATGCCATAATTTCTTAGGAATATGAAATTCTCTCTCTCTCTCCATTTGTATTCATGTGTATATGAAATCTAAATTCCTATACTAGCTGTCTAGTTGTAAGTTTCAAAAATGCTTTTATGATAAATCTTAGGAATAACAGAATGCCAAGCAACTGTGAATATTTCTGTGGTTAGTTTATTCCTTCTGTGCTCTTTTTAACACGTTTATGCTATTTGTTGTAATCTCTTTTTAATAGTTGTATTGCTTGTTTATAAGCAACTGCCCATAGGGCTGCATTTCTGATACATACAACACCCTGGTCACAACTTAACTCTTGTAATAAATTAGATAAATAATTTTGAGTTTATTCATCTCAGTACTGCTTTGAGTAAAACCTGTCACGTTGTGTTTGTAATACACTTTGATAGTGCAGCTTAAAGACCAACTTTCAGCAATATCATTGTCAATCCTTGCTTCTTGTAAGAACTTTTGAATGAAACTTCTGATTGATGCAATGCTTATTTGTATTGTCAATAGTCCTCTTTGCTTAATGGCTGTGCTTTCACAAGCACTGTTGGCATTATTTGTTGTTAATTTGGTTTATCTTAAAACAATCTCTGTATGGGCCTATATTTTGGTATATAATCTTCACACTACTTCAGCTTAGACTTTAATCATCTCCATTGTTTGTGCTATTTTCTTTGTTGCACCCTCTGCTGAAGAGACATTATATCTAAAATACAATGGTCGATCTCAAGTTCAATCGTTGCATCCCTTGAACTTGAATAATATGGTCTAGGTATGCCAAACATTCTTTTGGAAGAACGTTTATGCTTATATTTTGTTTATGATATGAATATTTATTATTATCATGTAGGTAGTTCTGTGCCAAAGTAAATGTTCTGAAAGAAAAACTTTTTTCGCCTTTTTGATATATTAGATGTAAGTTAGATGGGAAAGAAAGAAGAAGAAATGTGACTACTTGTAGTTGTAAATTGATGATGCCTCTACAGTCTAAAATATTTGATTTTTAAATGCTTTACTTCAGGTGCAATGTCTAACAATCTGACATTTTCTTTTATTCAGGAAAGATTGGAGGAGCAGTTTCTTAATACACAAAATCTTCGTGACAAGACCATGCAAGGTTGGGTTTCTCATATAAGATATGCTTTGGTGATGATATTGAGTGCCTTTTCTTCCTGCATGCGAAATAATTTTTCTTTTGTTCAGAGGTAGATATCTAAGTGTGGTTGCCTGTGAAGCCTTAAAGTAGAACTATTTAATTACTAATGCTAAATTGTGCATTACCCTAATTACTTTCCTTCTGGTTGGGACATTATTAACAAAATCCCAAACCCCTTGTTCCTCCAACACCACTGCTATCCTTTCATGCCATTAACAAAAGTTGGACACACCGTCCAATCTGTCTTCAAATCTGAGACCCTGATATGCCATGTTGACAAATCGAATTGTTGAATATAAATCACACTGCCGGAAACAATGTGCATTGCCCAGAAAACGTAATGGCCAGATTGATCTGATAAACTCGCTCCCTCTGAATCGTAGAATCTGCTCTTGAAGATAAAATCTGTGCTTGGTCTTCAATAAAAAACTGAGCTATGGTACCATTTTAGATTTCCTTAAAACTCAGTAAACTGATTCACAATTTTCTAAGTGTAAAAACCAGAAATAGAAATAACTGCATTATGGAAACTTAAATCACAAATACATTGAGTTTTCTAATTTGACATGCATAGCGGAAAATAAATCAGAAGACAAACACATCAACACAGAGAACACATATATACTCAGGAAACCCCAACCTCGGGGAAAACCTGCAACGCTGTGTGTCTTTTATTTTTCTTTAGTAAAATGATTTTTCTTCGTGAATTTTACAGCAAGGGAAACTTCCCTTTTATCATAGGAAAACACTTGATCACCCACCAAATAAATCGATACCCTTTCCTGCGCGTTCGATCTGCAAAACTTTTGTGGAGATCAACTAATCTGTCCACTCGTGTGAGCGCAAGTCTCCTCTTCTGTGCGCACATGCAAATAGAAAGACTGCGCTGGGGCTATAAGAGCCTGACCCTCACTCAATTTCTTCTACTCAGATGCTGAGCACTGCAATCTGCTGAAACCTTCGGCTCTTCCTTCGCTGATATGACACACTCTGCTTGTGCTCAACTGACTTGCCACCAACTCGCTCTATATCCTCTCATAATTTTGATCTCAACCCTAATCTCCTTTTCAATGGATGAGATTAAATTGCGATCAAGGGAACGACTAAGTTTAAATCATAAGTTAACTTAGGAAGCTTTAATTTTTCCTAAGTCTATCTTTAGGAAATAGTTAAATAATTAATATATTGCTGAGGTGGCTGTCTTGTGGGTTCTTCCACTAGCCTTAGCACCTAGGCAAGCAAAACCCTTATTTCTCTACTCCAATCAACAGGTTTTAGTTCTTTTTCAAGGAATATGGTGAAAATGGAACGCCTTCCTTGTTTTGATCAATTGATTACGAGTTATGGACCTAGTTTCTGTGCTATCATCAAGAGAGGATTAAATTGCCATCATTCTATAACAGCCAGTTATTAATGCACTTATATTCTACAAAATAGGGGAAGAATATTACTTTTCAAGATTTTTACTTTGTATTATTACATGCAAGGTAGACTATAAGAGAATAGTTTTTTCAAGACTTCTGAATTTTTTGCAAAGGTTTGTTTAAAGTAATTTTTTTTTCTGTTAGGTTAGTCAATGTAGTCTTTATGCCTTTCTTAGGTGAAAGCACTGAACTTTGTGATCTGATTTTTTTCCATGTTATTAAATGTAAGGTAAACTATAAGACATTTGTCTTTCATGAAATTTTTAGCTGTTGCAAAGATTTGTTTGAATGGATTTTGATTTCTGTTAGGTTGGTCTTTATGCCTCTTTGAAGTGATAGCGATGAATAGTGTGATTTGTTTCCTTGCATTTTGTTAGTGGATGCATGGCGAATTTACATGCAAAGCATTATTAAGCAAGCTACAGATATCCAATATCAATATCTACGGAGTCGTCAAAAGTTGAATCCCGAGCTGGAGACAAAGCGCCAACGGATATTGAAAGAAGATCGGGTTGGGCCATGAATTCTTATAATTATTCTTAATCTTATTTTCTATTTGTAAATTGGCCTTCTGGAAACCTTTTTTCTTTCTAAATCAATTTGTTTAATATTTTGTATCTTTTTTCTTTTTCTAATTTTAAGTTTATTGTTTTACAGAGGTTAAAGCGCCAAATTATAGACTTGGAAGGGCACCTTCAAAACCTTGAGATCAATAATCTTGAAGAACAACATGATGGGGCAGGTAGAAGACATCCAAAGCAATTACAAAATGCAAGGTATGATGCTTGAATCCAGGAAGCATTTGTTCTTTTAGAGTCTCTTCACATTTGACTCCAACAATGAAATTGTTTGCATGTATTCCTTGTTGTAAGGATTAATCAACATTGGACATGCCTGTTAGGCATAAATATTGCTATAATATGGGTGGATTCCATCTTTCCTCGTGTCATATTGGTCTTTTTGTTAATTGTTGAATGTATTATGAAAATATGCTTTCTAAACTTAGGTTCTATCAAGTGAAGTAGGAAGAGATATCTGGTTCCTTTGATCACTCACTCAACAACACCACTCAGAACCCTACTGGCCCTACCCTCTAGGATGGATTGAACATAGCTGTTGTGCGCCTCAAACTAGCACTTTAAGTTGTAAATCCCTAAAACACAAGTGCAACATTAGGGGAACTAAAAAGGGTTGTTCAAACTCAATGCCATCACAACAATGTCTTGTTTTCTCTTACTTTTGGCTGGCTCTCTTTTGGCATAGGGGGGCATCTCTAAGTATAAGATTATCTTTGGAAATCGAATGTATGGTGGACTGAGAATATGCCTATCCAACGTGGGAAAACTGAGTCTAGAGGATTACTAATATGGTTCAGGTAAGGTGAATGGAGGTAGTGAGTTATAACATGGAAAAACTCATCTATGAATGCTGTGACAGACTGCTGGAAACTGATAATATGTAGGATCTTCCAAAGATAATCTACTTTTGTGCGTGCATTACTAAGAAAGGGTGATTCTACTACAAATTGAAAATATGTCATACTTCTCAAAGATATGATACCAGCAAGATTATTCAGCTCGATGGTGAAAACAACAAAGGAAATGGCTAGGAATCACGTCAACCCAAAACCCTTATCCAATGACAAAGCTGCCCTAAAATGAAACCCCTACTACAACAGAATTTTTGTGGATTTTCCAGCAATGAGCAATATGATTTAACAAGATATTTAACTAGGCTCAAAGATTTTTTTTATGTAATCCAACCGTGCATTACAAATGAGAGGTCTTCTCTTTATATCGTGTTTAGGCCAAACCTCTCTTACAGTAAAATATGTCAAGTGGATTCTATATCTAGTTCCTTTTGGAGAAATAATGTATGAACAAGCTTCTGGTGCCATGTGTCAACCTCTCTTGCAAGGTACCCTCATGAGTTATACTGCATAGGAAGCGGTCCCGACATCTCCTTAACTCGTTCTTGGTGTTTTTGCATTTCTCCGAGCTTGGGAATTCTTTCAGAACATCCCCGATTCATTGGGAACAGCTTCAGGATCGTGGGAGTATTCTGTAAACTTCTAGTTTATGAAAATGAGAGCTTGGGAGCAGTTCCCTTGGTGTTTCCTTTGTACTAAGTCTTTGTGTTGGCAGAAATTTAGTAAAGTTCAGTCCGCAATTCACCTTTGGACCTACACGCCATTGATAATTTATTTTTAACCTGTTTTTATGTGGCTTGGGGAAAGAGATATTAGTGCAATATGCTGTTGTGGGAGCCCTTTGTGGCTATCGAATGAAGCGAACAAAGTTCTTTCTATAAATTAATTACTCCAAAAGACTTGGAATGTCAAGATATCCATTTAGGATATAAATATTATATATGAAATGTGTGAATAAGAATAAGAATGATAATGAATGATTTACAAATGAGAATGAGAGGCTTGCTTATATACCAAGCAAGTGTCTCTTCATGAAGAGTCATGTCCTATTAGACATGCCTCTTCAACCTAATTACTAACTTAACTAACTATTATTTATGATTATTATCTTTTACATTATATTTATATTATTTATATATTTTATTTGTTATATTGCCTCCTTCCTCAAAAAGATTTGTCCTCAAAGCTTGTCGATGAAAAAGGCTTGATCTCCTTTTCGGCTTCGAAAGTCTTTCTATCTCGGAATAGTCATCGTCGTCGATACAAGTTGATAGGATCTTCTTAGTGACAAACAAAATTGTCGCACTGAGAAGGGATCAGACCATCCCAGATTAATCTTCTATATAGTATTTTGATCACTGGAATTTTGTAACGACTTGTTAGCATAAGACTGGATTGAGATTACACCACTGTTATATGGAACATCAGTTTGTTGTTTTTGGTCTGAATGGTACCGATACGTAGCATGGTTGATTCGTTTGTTCTCATGATTCAGATGCTAATATGGAACTTTTTTGGTTTAGTTCCTCCTTATTGGGCATGTGCCAATTTTTATATTTTCTTCTGGCAAAGATGTTGTTGAGATGGTTATGGAACATTCACTTGGGATGTTCATTGTTTGAACTGCAACATCTACGTGTGTCGTTTCTTCAACTGTCTTGTCTTCTTGAGTTGTCATATTCATTGGATCAGTGTTTGTTGTTTTGCCATCAACTTGAATTCCTACATTTGATGGTTCCTTCTTGATAAGTTGTTGTACCTATTTTTCTAACAACTTCTTATCCTTTTTAAGTTTTTTAATTTGCGTCAACAATTTTTCACTATGGTTTTTAAGTCGGGAAACTTCTTCATTTTTATCAACAATGATTTTATTAATTTCGTTTTGCATATTTTGTAATACTTTTTTACCTTCTTGAGAAATTACTTTTGAAATATCTGAGATATCTTCTGGCGTTATTGAGTTTGGTTCCAGTGTAAAATCTTGGAGCGTTATTTTCTTCTTTTTGTAAGAAAATGTAAAAAACTTTTTTTTTTTTGTATTTAGAATAAAGGAACTTAGAGTTTCCATCCATGGTGATCCCAAAAAATGTCACTATCGTTAGAATATAAGGTTTTCCCGGTGAATTGTGAGGTAAAAGTGTAATCTCCATTACTTAAGTGTAGATTGCTTATGTCATATTGTTTGCCAAAAATATTTGTTTCAACTATATTTGATTTAGGAATCACCAATTGGTTAGCAAATTTAGGACGAACATAATTACTTCTTTCAGCAGAACAGATAGAGATTATGATGTCTCTTCCTGCGAGTGATCCTTTGATTTGAAATAGTGTGTAAACACATGTACTATAGGTTTTGGGAAACCTTTCATTACTAGTCTCCATTTTTGCCTTGATGTTTTTATGTAAACAATATGTCAACTGGAGCTATTTTTTATTATAAAATATCACTTATTTCTTCTATATATATTTTTCAAATATTCTCCTTTAATGTGGATTGTTAAAACTTGAATACCCTTTTATTAAAAAAATACTCCTTTATATTGTTGCCCTCTATATATGTATGTATTTCTTTATATTAAGACCCCTTTTCAAAATAACTTTATTATCTTATAATAATAATAGTTTCACTTCTTTTTTTTAATAATAAATTGGTCCCTTTTTTATATACTTAATTACTTCCTTGATAAATTTTTAATGTCACCCCACTTAATAAATATAAAGGTCACGTCTTTTCATATGACACGGTCACGATGTTAAAATACCATGGGCTATTACCATGGGTTGTTTTTAAAACCTCCATTAAAATGTTCTCCATGTAAAAAGTAAAACATATTGCTTTTGTTTTTTGTTTTTGTTTTGTTTTTAACTTTTTAAAATACCATGGGCAATTACCATGGGTTGTTTTTTAAAACCACAAGCTTCTCCACGTAAAAAGTTTAAATATACTTGGAAAGATTCCCTCTTATCTTTATTATGCACTTATTTTATTTATTCTTTATTTTCTTTTTTTGAATTTGATTTTTTTTCTATATTTTTTTAATCTCTTTTTTTTATATGACTTTTTTTTTAATTAATAATCTTTATTATTATTTTTGTTATATATATATATATATATATATATATATATATATATATAGCCAAAGGCTTGGTAGCGAGACGGAGAAACCCCAAATATCTAGCGAAATGCTTGAACTGCAATAGCAATAAATTTGACGAAGAGTCAATTGCCAAAGACTTGGATCGGAGAACGAGCTTTGTGCACCGGTTAAGCAACCTAGAGGACCGAACTGCTCTGATACCAAATGAAGCAAACAAAGTTCCTTCTATAAATTAATTACTCCAAAAGACTTGGAATGTCAAGATATCATTTAGGATATAAATATTATATATTAAAATGAATAAGGATAGAATGAATGATTTACAAATGAGAACGAGAGGCTTGCTTATATACCAAGCAAGTGTCTCTTCATGAAGAGTCATGTCCTATTAGACATGCCTCTTCAACCTAATTACTAACTTAACTAACTATTATTTATGGTTATTATCTTTTACATTATATTTATATTATTTATATATTTTATTCTTTACATCGAATGTGCCTATGTGTCATTTATCTATTGTAATTGTTGGAACCGTTATTGAGTGGGGAGACTACCTTTGCACATTAGTCTTTGGAAGAATCTCTTTCAATCATGGTTTGCCTAGAGGTGAAGTCGATGTCAAGAGAATTGACCAGAGATTGAAGGTTTAGTTATGGGAATCGATGCCGAGTTGGGGGGGTGGGGGAGATGCTTTTGTGCATTAGTCTATGGAAGAGTCTCTGTCATTTGCAGGGACTCAGGGAGATTGAAGCCTAGGCCAATGTTGGGAGAGTTTCCCCGAGACTAAAGGCTAAGTTATCGGAGTAGTGATCCTATGCATATTTGAAAACAATCTTTTTTTAGGATGATGTTCTTTTGTAATAAGTGTATATGCTTTATAATAGTAACATGTTACGTAAGTGATAGTATAAACTGATAAATTATTTTATATATTTAAAAATTTTAACATATTTATTATTTATATAAATTATATTTATATTAAAACATTATGTGATTTAGGTATCTTAAAAATAATTGTTTATAAGTTATATAATTGAAAATTTCATATATATTTAATCAATGTTATAACTTCTAATTTGATACTTGCTATCACAACCATTTCTACTCAACTACAAAATACATGCATAATAATGTTGTTAAATGAGTATCTATATTATCTATGAAAGTGTTGTAAAATTTAGATTTTTTAACTATTTAGTGTTATTTTAAAATATAATTTTGCTACTCACATCCCCCCTTTTTCCTATAAATTTAGGTGAAATTTCTAGTCTTCCAGATGCTTGTATCCACATTCCCAATATTCTCACATTCTCAAAGCTCATGCAACATAGGTAATACTTCTTTTGATCAAACATTATTGTTCCTTGCTATATGTCTTTATCTTCCTTGGAATGATGACTCAATGCCATGTCTCTCATGTGGCTAGGGCACTCCCTAATATATGTGCCAATGTTCCCTTGAAGAGAGGATCTCCTGTAGAAATTTCTCATTTCCCACCCCGGTTTTCAGTTTCTCCTTATTTCTCCCATATAGTTAAATGCCCTTTCCTATAACCATACATTTAACAAGCTGGAAAAAATAAATTTGCTGAAAACACAAATTCTGGAAATTTTACAGAATGCTGGAAATTGCAGAAATAAAAATCAGCAGTAATAAACAGCCATTAAAACACATGTAAACACTGAGATTTTTGGTCAATGTGACCCTGGAAAACCCCCCTACAACTCTTGGGGAAAACCAGTTTGAGAGCTCTTCTTTATTTCTAGAAAATGCCTTTTTATAGTAAGAGAAATATTCAGCAAAAATCAGCAAGCAAACTTTTACAACTTATCTCAGCCTTGCTGAAACTCTGCCCTGTTGAAACTCCGCTGTACAGACTTGCTAAAACTCCACCCTGCTAAAACTCCGCTGCTGAAACTCCGCTGCTGAAACTCCGCTGCTGATACTCCGCTGCTGAAACTCCGCTGCTGATACTCCGCTCTGCTGAAACTCCGCTCTGCTAAAACTCCGCTGCTGAAACTCCGCAGCTCACTGTCCAGAAATCTCCCTTGCTCTCTTGCTCTCCTTCTCTCAATCTGCTCATGAAAGAATTAATGACCTTTTCCTGCTGAAACTCCGCTGCTGATACTCCGCTCTGCTGAAACTCCGCTGCTGAAACTCCGCAGCTCATTGTCCAGAAATCTCCCTTGCTCTCTTGCTCTCCTTCTCTCAATCTGCTCATGAAAGAATTAATGACCTTTTCCTCCTTTTCCTCCTTTAATCTAACCCCAAGTGACTTTTGGGTTATCCAAGTGACTTTTGGGTGATCCCTAAATCCAATGGCTGAAATAGATTGAGATCTAAGGCTGAGATTAAATGCTCATTTAAATTTCACTTTTTATTTTTTTAATTCACCCCACTTTAATAAAGACCCACTTAGTCATTTATTTCCAAAGTCACTTTTCCTTTCTAATTTTTCATTGACTTTATAAAAATCACTTTAAAATTAGACTTAGTAACTTTATCACTTAAAGTCACTTTTAAATTAGATTTAACTTTATAAAATTATAAAGTCACTTTAGGAGAAAAAATTAAATTCTTTTGGACACTTTTCCCTAGGCCAAAGATCAAAGCCTAAGGGAACCACCTGTCCTCCGGTACCAAATTTCAACACTCCCTCTTACCGAGGAAGGTGTTCCTCACCACACCCATCTTGTCTCTGAAGTAGATATGCTTGCCCCGTGGTAAGGCTTTGGTAAGAATATCTGCAACTTGCTCATCAGTGGAAATATACTCAAGCTTCACAACTCCCTTCTGAACATAGTCTCTGATGAAATGATATCTAATCCCGATATGCTTTGACCTATCATGAAATACTGGATTCTCCATGAGTTTAATGCAATGTTTTACAAAACGGACTCGGATTTGGACTCGGCCGAGGATCGACTCGGAAACGGAAACGGAAACGGCAATGACTCGGCCGGCTCGATTTCAATGACTCGGTCGTTGTAAAAAATACATTAAATATTTATTTTTTTTATAAAAAAACATAATTTTAAATATTTTAAACATAATTTTAAAGATTTTCATTCAAGTTTCCAAACACACAACATTATAATATACATGGAAGACAACATATGATCAAAGTAGGCTCATGAACCAATCCATTATATCAAAATGGTACGGTGTACCCAATGGCAATAGTAAATACATAGTCAACTGTAGTCTGTCTGTGTCATACATGATCAAAGACTCAAGAGTCAAAACAAAATACAAATAACCAAGGAGGCTAGTAGCTACTGGCTACTGCCAGAGGAGCCAAGATCATCTCGACCAATCTCTGGATCATCATCATCAGAGCCAGACAAGGAGCCCCATGGCTCCTCCTCATCATCATCGTCTCCAACTGCAACTGTAGAAGTGGTGCCAGTACCAGTACCACTAGGCTGTGAAGCAGATGCAAGCTAAGATAGAGTACAAATGCGGCTGCGCTTCTGTCGTGGCTGAGCAGAGGAAGGCGAAGCACCTACAACTGGAGTCCTACTAGCTGGCTGTGAGACTGAGGCTGGTGGATTGGGATCTGCATTCAACTGAACACGCTGCAGTGGATCTCCAACATCAATTTCATCAAGATCCTCATCAGGATCAAACTCTGGTAGACGACTCTCCACTACCCAATCTGATGTTGGATCAATGTCTTCCAACACAATGGGATCTGAATCAGGTCTTTTGTTCAGCAATTGGTTCCGTCTGAGTCGAAGGTTGTATTGGACAAAAACTAGATCATTCAACCGTTTTTGCTCCAAACGGTTTCTCTTCTTTGTGTGAATCCTCTCAAAGACAGACCAATTGCGCTCACACCCAGATGCACTGCAAGTTTGACTCAAAATACGAATTGCAAACCTTTGCAATTCAGGGCACTGGCCACCAAAGGCCTCCCACCATTGTGCTGCAAAAAACATAGGAGTGTAATGAATTATGAGTTAGATGAAGGCTGAAGCTCAACAAAATTACAAATTATATCTAACTTGAAATTGAGAAATTGAAAATTGAAATTTTTGTTTACCTGGCTCATCTGCTTCTCTTGCAATCTTTGCTAGGTTCTTCCCAAAGGTACCTGTTGCATTGCTGAAGGATGTGACCTGCTGATGTATCAGTAGCTGATCAGACTCCGATGGGACCATGCGCTCAATGCAATCAACCAGTCCATCTCTGACCTCCCCCCTCAAAGCTCCTGACTCCTTAGCTTTATAATGATACCGTGGGTTCAAAAAAACCAGCTGCATGTATAGGGCGATGGAGTTGATTGTTCCATCTTTCATCAATGATTGCCCAAATGGGCCCATACTTTGCCACTCTATCCTTGTATGCTGCCTTTATTTGCTCCTTTGCTTGATCCATAGCCTCATAAATGAAGCCCATAGCCAACCTTTCCCCATCCACCAACCGCAACACCTTAACTAGTGGCTCAGCAACCTTCACAATCTCTGTTGCCTTTCTCCAAAAAGTTTCATCATGGACTTTCCTTCTCAATTCTCTGCCTTCTGGTTTGTTAGACCAACTGCTATTATTCCAATCATCACTGGAAAACATCTTTTGCAAGTTTCTATGTTGGGAAAGCATAGATTGCAATGTCAAAAAATGTGTAGCAAATCTAGTGATGGCAGGCCTAATAATATCCTTGCCTCCGGTGTGTTTCCTCATGATACTCAAAACCAGTGTATGATTGTAGATAAATTTTGTTATGCTTTTGGCATTATCTACAGTGTTTCTGACCCAATCTAATTTCCCAATATCCTCAAGCATGAGGTCTATGCAATGTGCAGCGCATGGGGTCCAAAAGATGGTCTTGTGTTTTTCCTCTAACAGTCTACCAGCAAGAACATAGTTAGAGGCATTGTCTGTGATGATTTGAACAACATTAGCCACCCCCACACCCTGAATAACCTCATCCAATAGCTGAAACAACAAGTGGCCATCTTTTACCTTATCAGATGCATCAACTGATTTTAAAAACATGGTTCCCTGTGGGCAGAAGACAAGAAAGTTTATGATGGTACGGTTTCTTTGATCAGTCCATCCATCTGACATGATGGTACACCCTGTTCTTGCCCATGATTCCTTGAAATCTTGCAAATACTCATTAATTGATGTAATTTCTTTCTGCAAACGAAACCCCCTTAGCTCTTGCATAGTAGGGCCTTTGAAGCCTTTTCCAGCAGCATGTATGGCCTCAAACATAGGCTCATAATATGGTGAACGAGCAGCATTAAAGGGGATATCAGCATCATACCACCATCTAGCTATGTAGTCACAAGCAGTCTCCCTCAATTCTTTCTTCCAATGGTCATCTAAAGTGGGCTGAGAAAGACCTTTACTAACTTCAGGACCATGTGCATCTGATGGAGAGGAGCCTGAGTGAGTGAAAAAACTTTTGATAGTCCCATCACCCTTCATTCTACCCTTTCCCTTATCTTGAACAGAAGCAAAAGAGGGAGGAACATAACGGAAAGGGTTTGATGCATCAGTGTGAGGGATAGAGGAAGAACCCTCAAACTCATAGTGGGGGTTGGCAGCCATCATTTTTTGTATCTCCCTCTTCCTCCCAATTTCAGCCTGTATCTCTTTTTGCCTAGTCTTTTCTTCTTGAAATTTTTCAAAGCTTTCCAACAAAGTCTTTCTAATCTCCCCAATTTTGGGGGATTTACATGCAGTAATATTGCCTTTAATCCCTGCCAAGTGTTGTTTCAGCCTATGAATCCCCCCAGGACCTGACTTAATTTTCCTATGGCAAAACTTGCAACACATCTCATCATCAACCATTTCAACATATGCCCAAGCAGCATCTTTTGCTCTAGGTGCCATTTTTTGACTAGGAAAACAATCTGAAAATGAAAAATAAAAATAAAAATTGATTCAATGTTCATTTATTTGACTAAAAACACTCTCTAAGCTATCTTTATATGCACCTAAAATTTAATAAGTAAAAACAGATTTATAGAGGTGGAAAAAAATACCTCCAGGCACAAACTGCCTCCTCAAACTTGCTCCAAAAATCAGCTCCTCAATGCTGCTCCAAATGGCTGCCCAAGAAGCTCCTCACTCCAGCTACAATGCTCCTCCAAGACTCCTCACTGCTGCTCCAAAACAAGCTCAAGAACTGCTCACTAACTCTCAAAGAAGACTCTCACTCAAATGCATAAGACTGCTGTGAGTGAAATGAGAGCATTTGGCTGTCTTAAATAGAGTTTGGGAGGGGGAAATGGACCCCAAATGCATTTAACTAATCACATAAACCTTTTCATGTCCACAAACCCTAACTAAATCAGCTCCAAATCAGCAAAAAAGTAATTTTTTTTAAGTGAAATCGCTGCCCAGCCGGTTCCAATCGGTACGGCCGTTTTTTGACGTGACCCGGCCGGGTTGACCGGGTCAGCTATGACCCGGCCGAGTCATTGGCTGACTCGGCCGGGTCATAGCTGACCCGGTCACCGAGCCGGGTCAATGGGCCGTTTTGAAATTTTTTTGTTCAACCCGGATCGAAACGGCCGTTTCGGAGTCAACCCGGCCGTTTCGTAAAACAATGGTTTAATGCAACTCTAATTATCACAGTAAATCACTGAAGGTCTCAACGGCTGACCAAATAAGCCAAACAACATCTTGCGAAGCCAGATAGCCTCACAACTAGCTAGACTGGTTGCCATATACTCTGCTTCCGCTGAACTCAGTGCTACTGACTGCTGCTTCCGGCTGAACCATGACACTACTGCTGAACCCAACCCAAAACAACACCCTGAAGTGCTCTTCCTATCAGAAGCACAACCTGCCCAATCAGAATCAGTGTATCCTGCCAATCTCACTCCATCTCCCTGCCTGTAGTCCAGACCATAATCCACTGTCCCCTGCAAGTACCGCAAAATGTGTTTTGCAGCCACCTAGTGAACCTTCTTAGGCTCACACATAAACTGACTCATCGTGTTGATTGCAAAACAGATATCTGGTCTAGTGTTGACCAAATACATCAAGGAACCAATCAGCTGCCTGTACAATGTGGGATCCACCAACTCGAAATCCGAAGCATGAAGCTTCTTCCAGTTGGTGATCATCGGTGTCGACATGGGTCTACAATCCTCCATGTGGAATCTGCTAAGGATGTCCACAATATACTTCCCCTGCCCCAGGAAGAAATGCCCCTCCTCCTGCCACACCTCCAAGCCCAAAAAGTAATGCATCAAGCCGATGTCCTTCATTTCAAACTCCGTCGCAAGATCTCTCTTGTAGTGCTCTATGAGTCTCTCTGCACCTGTAATGACCAAGTCATCCACATACAACACCAGAATAAGAGGCTCCTCACCAATCACAATAAAGTAAAGGTTCGGATCTGCCTCACTCTTTGTGAAATCCATCCCCTGCAAATATGTATCTATCCTGGAGTACCAAGCTCCGGGAGCTTGATTCAGGCCATAAAGGGCCTTCTTCAGTCTGCATACATGGGACTCCTTCCCATGCACCTCAAAGCCCTGTGGCTGCTCAATTTACACCTCCTCCTGTATGAAGCCATTAAGAAATGCAGTCTTCACATCCATCTGGTGGATCTTCCAACCCATCTCTGCTGCTATCGATATAATGGAGCGGATCGAAGTATATCCCACAGGAGCGAAGGTCTTCTCATAATCAACTCCCTCTACCTGGGAGAACCCTCTAGCCACAAACCTTGCTTTGAATTTCTCAATGCTGCCATCTGCAACATGCTTTACCTTGTAAAACCATCTGGAAGTAACCACGGATTTGCCCTCAGGCCTCGGCACCACCTCCCAAACATCATTCTTCATGATAGAAGAATACTCCTCCTGCATGGCCTCTCTCCAGACCTGCTGGCTAGCTGCCTCCTCATAGCTAGAAGGCTCAGAGTCAAGGATGCTGGTAACCATCGCCATATAGCTACAAAACCTCTCAGGTGGTCTACTCTCTCTGACCGGCCTCTTCGGCTCAGCAACAGCTGAGGCATCTCTCAAGGTGTCTTGAAGCCACTTGGGTTTCCTCTTCCCTGAGCGCACTTCTCCCACCGGAGAATGAAACTCCTCCTCCTCATCATCATCAGGAGCCTGAACTCCTGACTGTCTGTCTGCTGTCCTCCTACCTGCACCTGAACCTGTAGAAGCTGAGGTACCGTGTGAACTGTCCATCAGTGGACTCCCTAGTGAACTGCTTTGTGAACTGCTCTGCATGCTGCCCGGAGCACCACCCCTCTGGCTCGGTGAGCCACTGCTCACTGACGGACCTGACATCCTCATAGATGTACCTCCTGATCCTCCTGATCCCTGCCCACTGGATCCCTGCGACTGACTCAACTGCTGCTGAGGGTCTGGCTGATCCAGATACTCTAACTCTTGTGACCTCCTAAAGGCCCTGTCCTCCTCGAACTTCACATCCCGTTTGACAACAACTCTCCTCTGTGCAGGAATGTAAATCCGAAAGGCCTTTGAGGTCTCCCTGTAGCCCACAAAGATACCCTTCTCTGCGGTGGGCTCTAGTTTGGTCCTCTTCTCCTTGGGTATATAGGAGTATGTAATGCATCCAAAGATATGAAGATGACCAATATTAGGTTTCTTCCCAGAGAAAGCCTCCTTCGGAGTCATGTGCCCCAAGGCACGATGCGGATTCCTGTTCTGCAAGTAAACAGCTATGTTGCAGGCCTCTTCCCATAGGAACAATGGCAACCCCTGATCATGTAACATGGCTTTGGCAGCCCCTATGATGGATCTATTCTTCCTCTCTGCAACCCCGTTTTGCTGGGGGTTGTAAGGAACAGTGAACTCCCTCCTAATGCCTGCCTCCGCACAATAGTCAACAAACTCTCCAAGGGCGTACTCTCCTCCATTGTCCGACCTCAGGGACTTGATCTTTCGACCTGTCTGTGTCTCTACAAGAGCTCTGAACTCCTGAAATCGCTTGAAGACCTCACTCTTGGTCTTCAAAATATAAATCCAGGTCCTCCTGGAGTGATCATCAATGAATAAAACATAGTACTCATATCCACTCAAGGAAACATGAGACATCCGACCGCTCACATCGGAATGAATCAAATCAAGTATCCCAGTCGCTCTGCTGTCACTGCTGGGGAAAGGAGATTTGGCAAATTTGCCCATTGCACAACCTCTGTAAGTATCAAAGTGATCAGTACTGAAATCTGGCATACCTGTAGTGATCTCCCGCAATGTCCTCAAGGCTCCATGATACATATGTCCCATCCTGCGGTGCCAAATCTCACACAGCTCAGAACTGCTAGCTCTGCTGTCGGTACTACTGCTCAATGCCAAAAGGGGCTGGAATGCAAACTTGTACACCTTTGCATGGTGTACACCTATCACTCTAGCTGAATCAGCTGGAGTGCCCCTGGGATACATCAACACCTGTCCTCCCCTGAACAGTACCTCATATCCTCTGTCCTCCAAAGCTGAGACGGATATGAGGTTCTTCCTCATCCCTGGCACATAAAGAACATCTGACACTTTCAAGGGAGGTTTGGACTCCCTCTGAAATGTCAGTGTCCCCACCCCGACTGCTCTAACAACTCTGTCATCACCGAGTACTACCTCTATATCAGTGCCATTCTCTGAAAGCTCTAAGAAGTACTCACGGGCTCCTGTCATGTGACGTGAAGCCCCACTGTCCACATACCAGATACCTGAAGATGCTCCGCTAATCGAGGGAAAAGCATGCTCCCTCTGAACCTGTGTGGCAGGTGATCCTGCACTAGAGGACTCACACATAGTGAACGCAAACTCCCGGTCAAAACGACCTGCAAAGTCCTCAATCTCTGCTGAAGCTGCCACGTCCTGGTTCTTCCCCTTCTTCTTCTTCTTCTCCGGACACACAACTGCATAGTGTCCCATCTTTTGACAATTCCAACACTTCACCTTGGAATAGTCCTTCTGTGTGTTCCCCTGTTTACCTTTACCTTCGCATTTTCCCCCACCACTGCTTGTGGAAGCCTGCTTTTTCCCTTTGCCTTTCTTGCCTCCTGCCACCAGTGCTACATCCTCATCTTGCTCTAATGGCTTGGCTGCCCCAAGCTGACCTTTCCTGATCTCTGTCTGAATGCAATCATCCCAAAACCTCTCCCATGTGGGAAGGGTCTCACGTGCACAAACCCCATCAACAAAGTTCAACCATGAACGGGGGAGGCCATTCACTGCAATCCGCACCAACTCAGTGGGTGGAATGGCCTCTCCAATCGCTGCCAACTCATCTCTCACATTAGTAATCTTTTTGAGATATCCAGCTGCACTATCATTACCCATCTTAATGTTCTTCAGCTTCTCCTTTAGGATCATCTTCTGGTTCTCATTGGTACTCTGGTAGAGATTGGACAATGCTGTCCACATCTCATGGGCATTGCTCTTTCTTCTCACATGAGGAATGCAATGGTCTTTGATTCTGTCTAGAATCAACCTCTTACCCTTGTTGTTCTTTTTATTATAAGCTATCAACTGAGTAGCATCAGTAGGCACAACAACAGGGTTCTGTGTGGTATGCACCATGATATCCCAAACTTCTGCCTCCTCAAAGATACTCTGCATTCTCTCCTTCCAAACGCTGTAATTTGTATGCCCATTCAGCCTATCCTCCACCCTCAATCCCAATGACATCCTGCTGTCCTAAAACTGAAAAATAGCACTGCTGTAGTAAAGATAAAACTGCTGTTTATGAAAAAAATCAGGTTGCTGGAATTTTCTGATTGAAAAATCAGCAGCTGTAATTTTTCCTTTTTGCTGTCCCAAACTCTCCTTCAGCACTCAAGCTCTGATACCATGTAGAAATTTCTCATTTCCCACCCCTGTGTTCAGTTTCTCCTTATTTCTCCCATATAGGTAAATGCCTTTTCCCATAACCATACATTTAACAAGCTGGAAAAAATAAATTTGCTGAAAACACAAATTCTGGAAATTTTACAGAATGCTGGAAATTGCAGAAATAAAAATCAGCAGTAATAAACAGCCATTAAAACACATTTAAACACTGAGATTTTTGGTCAATGTGACCCTGGAAAACCCCCCTACAACTCTTGGGGAAAACCAGTTTGAGAGCTCTTCTTTATTTATGGAAAATGCCTTTTTACAGTAAAAGAAATATTCAGCAAAAATCAGCAAGCAAACTTTTACAACTTATTTCAGCCTTGCTGAAACTCTGCCTTGCTGAAACTCCGCCCTGCTGAAACTCCGCTGTACAGACTTGCTGAAACTCCACCCTGCTAAAACTCCGCTGCTGAAACTCAGCTGCTGATACTCCGCTGCTGAAACTCCGCTGCTGATACTCCGCTGCTGAAACTCTGCTGCTAAAACTCCGCTTCTGATACTCCGCTCTGCTGAAACTCTGCTGCTGAAACTCCGCTGCTGAAACTCCGCAGCTCACTGTCCAGAAATCTCCCTTGCTCCCTTGCTCTCCTTCTTTCAATCTGCTCATGAAAGAATTAATGACCTTTTCCTCCTTTTCCTCCTTTAATCTAACCCCAAGTGACTTTTGGGTG
This sequence comes from Pinus tabuliformis, assembly GCA_031772625.1. Classification (NCBI taxonomy): domain Eukaryota; kingdom Viridiplantae; phylum Streptophyta; class Pinopsida; order Pinales; family Pinaceae; genus Pinus; species Pinus tabuliformis. The sequence goes on from CM062816.1 coordinate 1,218,329,595, forward strand.
ATCCCTAAATCCAATGGCTGAAATAGATTGAGATCTAAGGCTGAGATTAAATGCTCATTTAAATCTCACTTTTTATTATTTTAATTCACCCCACTTTAATAAAGACCCACTTAGTCATTTATTTCCAAAGTCACTTTTGCTTTCTAATTTTTTATTGACTTTATAAAAGTCACTTTAAAATTAGACTTAGTAACTTTATCACTTAAAGTCACTTTTAAATTAGATTTAACTTTATAAAATTATAAAGTCACTTTAGGAGAAAAAATTAAATTCTTTTGGACACTTTTCCCTAGGCCAAAGATCAAAGCCTAAGGGAACCACCTGTCCTGCGGTACCAAATTTCAACATCTCCTTGATTCATATGCAAAACCATGGGTAATGATTGTTCTAACAACTTCTCAAAGAAAGTGCACCCTAGAATTGTGTGCAAGGATTGTTTTTGACCACATAAATACTAAATTATTTGTCCAAAAATAGACTTCTTGGATAGATGTGAAAATGTATTATGCCATCTTAATAAATGTGCTAAAGTGCAATGATGAAGGGAGTTCTCTCCTAGATGAGGGAGTCAACAACCTTTAGATTCCAAAACAATGCCAATGGTAACATATGAACTATGGTGCTCCTCAAACCAAGGGATCGTTCCATCTAGAAATGCCAAAAGGATGCCCAAAATACCAAAATTAGTTATGGCACCTTCTCCAACAGGCCAACTAACTTTGCAAAATTGGATCTCATGGATTGGTGTCCAAATGTGGGCTTTGGTTGTTAAAACAACTAGCTTATACCTAATGCACCCTCATCGAATGTGCTAGTAAGTATAACACCATGTGCATTTGACCAAACCAACTCCAATAACCCTCAAAGAATGTAACCACTTTAGAGGAGTCTGTCTGGTGGAGTACTCCTCAAGAAAATATTTGATTCCTTTGAGAAACAATGATGAATGCCAAGGTAAGGTAAGCACCCTCTGAATTTCTCTTGTGGAAAACCCTTGTTGCACGTCTTTCCCCTTCTCTTCAATCTTTGAGTGTGAGGATTAGGTCCTAAGTCTCACTTGAGATCAATGGTAGAAATTAGATCTAAGTCATTTAATAATTTAATTATTTATCCTTAGAAACTTGGCCTAATAGTCAACATTAAATAATTTAATAATTAATATACTTTTGCTAAGTTAAACTTAGGAAAGAAATCATAACAATCACTTACTCCTCTCAAGTAAGCACCTAAAGAGGTAATCTAACATCTTTTGCATGCTAGACATTGGGTAGAAAATTTTAGTGTGCTGTAGCCCCTCCAGTTTCAGTTTGTTTTACACATTTTTTTTAATGCCCAACGCCATGATACATTTGCATTTAAAACATGAATATAAAATTCAAGAGAAACACTGCTAGGCTACTACTACTTTCTCCTTTTTCACTTTCAGCTGATAAAATAATTTAGCAAACACACACACAAATTTAAGACACTTATTTTTGGTCAATCTCAGATCCTGGAAAACCCCTATGGGGAAAACCAGTTTGAAGGAGGATTTTATTTGCTTATCTCAGAGAATTTATGACAGCATTAATTACACATCGAAGTACTTATCTCTTCCCCTGAAACTTGAGCTAATCTCCTAGAAAATCAAATTGCTGCTCAGAAATTCATGCATATTTCAGACACTTTTTCTTCCTCATACTGCATGCCACAGGTCTGCAATTAATGCCTTGAATTTCGGTCCTGTGCTAAGCAATTATTACCCTAAATTTATGTGCTAGAAACTTCTGCAATTCCCCCTCAAACTGCATGCTCAACGGACTGCTCCATTAACCTCAATTTCTGCGCTGTTGCGGCCTTAAAACTTGTGCCTCAGACTCAATTTTATCTCCTCAAAAAACGGGCTTGTCAGACCACACTAAATGCTGCTAGAACCCCCTCGAAAAATGCGTTGAAACTCTGCCTGCAACTTCTGGGAATGCGTACCATTGTTTCAGCCTGAAAATGCATGCCAGTGCTCCTTGGGGTTTGAGCTATAGCATTTTCTCCTTGCTGTAAGTCTCATCTTAAGCAAGCAATCTCTGTTATCAAAGCCTCCTTGCTTTCTTCTCTCCTACTTGCTCTTCTCCAACACTTGCACATGAAGAAAATGAGTTCACTTTTCCCTTTTGTCGTCCTTTTTAGTCTCATAATGATGAGAGAACCATATCCCTAACATCAAGGGCTGAGATTAGATCTCAGCTCTTCTTGATCAAGGGTGGAGATCTAATCTCCCGTTGACCCCTGTCTCTCCCTTTATTAATGAGCCTCCCTAGACACTTTATGACTTGTTTTTGTACCTTGTACTTTTTTTTCTCATAAAGTCACTTTAAAAACATAAAGTAACTTTAATATAATAAAATACCATGTACTTTTTGTACCTCATAAAATGACTAAAAGGTCACATGACTTTAATAACTCATAAAGTCACATTAAAAATTGGGTTTCATGTGTTTTCCTAGGCCAAAGGCATAAAGTACTAGGAAACACCTCCTTGGTACCTTTTTCTCAACACTCTCTCTTACAGAGGAAGTTGTTTCTCATCACTCCCATCTTGTCCTTGAAATAGACATGCTTTCCCCTTGGCAAGGACTTGGTGAGAATGTTTGCAACTTGATCTCTATGTGCTTTGACCGGTCTTGAAATACTGGATTCTTCGTGAGTTTAATACAACTCTGATTGTCATAGTATATTGTAGTTCGTCTCAGCCTCTGACCAAATAAGTCACACAACATCTTGTGAAGCCAAATAGCCTCGTAATTAGCTTGACTAGCTGCAATGTACTCTGCCTCTGAGGAACTCAGTGCCACTGATCTCTGCTTCCTGCTAAACCACGACACCGTTGCCGAACCCACTTGAAACAACACCCAGATGTACTCTTCCTGTCACTAGCACTGCCTGCCTAGTCCGAGTCTGTACAACCTGTCAACTTGCCTCCACCCCCTTGGATATAGTCTAGTCCATAGTCCATTGTACCTTGTATGTACCATAACAAATGTTTTGTAGCCACTTAGTGCACCCTCCTAGGATCCATCATAAATTGACTGAATGTGTTGACTGCGAAACATATATCCGGTCTAGTGTTGACCAGATACATCAACAAACCGCTCAACTGATGGTATAATGTGGGGTTCACCAGCCCGGAATTAGAATCATGCAGCTTCTTCCAGTTGGTGATCATCATAGTAGCTATAAGCCTTCAATCCTCCATATGAAATCTCCTCAATATGTCTCCTGCATATCTGCCTTGGACCACGAAGATATGCCCATCCTCCTGCCAAACCTCCAACCACATAAAATAGTGCATCAATCCCAGATCAGTCATGTCAAACTTTGAAGCAAGATCTCTCTTGCAGTGTTGTATGAGTCTCTCCTCTCCTGTAATAAATAAATCATCCACATATATGACCAGAATGAGTTGATCCTCGCCAACCATAATGAAATATAGTTTCAGATCTGCATCACTCTTTTGGAAACCCATATGTTGCAGTGAGCATCAATCCTCTCGTATAATGCTCTCGACACTTGCTTTAGGCCATAGAGGGCTTTCTTAAGCCTACACACATGAGACTCTCTCCTATGCACCTCAATGCACTGTGACTACTCAATGTAAACCTCCTCTTGTATGACCCCATTGAGAAAGGCGGTCTTCACATCCATTTGGTGGATCCTCCAACCCATCTTAGCTGCTATGGAGATCAGTGCTCTAATCGAGGTATATTGAGCAATTGGTGTGAAGGTCTCCTCATAGTCAACTTCCTCTACCTGTGAGAACCCCTGTGCCTCGAATCAAGCTTTGAACTTCTCCACACTGCCATCCATAGCATGTTTGATCTTGTAAAGCCACCTAAAAGTCACCATGACATCCCTTCAGGTCTCGACACTATCTCTGTAATGTCCCAAATGGTACAATTTGGGGTTTTCTTGAAATTCCAACTCATAAATACTTCAGAATTATAAGACGTCAATACCATAAACAATCTGCACAATTTAAACCACAAAATTTATGACAAAAACGGGAAATAGAATCTGAAACTGAATAATAGACAATATAAAGTTATAAACATGCAGAAGATCTCAACCTTATTTTATTAATATGTAAATAAGCTAGTACGAGAGTAGGAATATGGCTGAGATGATGGCCCCAAATAGATCTACAATAATGCCGCAATTGGCCTCCAAAACAAACTAAAAATCAATAAACTGCAACCTGTGAACCTTGAATGGATCCACCAAGGGAAGAGATGGGTGCTCACCCACTCTCACTGAATCACCCGAGGGTTTCCGTCTTGGGGCTACTGCTGAAGTAGAGAACCGGTTCTCAAAACCTCACCACAAAGACAATACACAAATCCAAGATGTCTCCAAATGACCTCCTCCTCCTCTTTTATAGATTTGATGGATAGATCTCCAAGCCTCTAGAAGCATCTTATTTTATTATTTTATTATTATTCTAGAAGCTCCTCCATTGACTTTATCTTAAGTGACCTTTTAATTTTATTTTATTTCACTTAAGTCACTTTTGGCCTATTTCCTCCAATTAATTATTTTTCCTTAATTAAATGACTAATTAAAGTCATTTTTAATCAAGGAAAATGGTAAATTGCCCACCATACTCTCTCCGGCCACTAGAAATCACTTCTCAGCATCCCATCCTGTAGATCTTCTCATTTTGGTTCCAACGAGCTATTACACTAAGGTGTTCTGTCAAATATTCCTCTCGGAATGCCACCTTGAGTGTAATTAATTAAGTTATGCCCAATAATAACCCCGTTTTACGGGAATTATCAGAAAGTCATGGAACCAAAAACAAGATGTGCAGAACTGCTCATGATGATGAATATGCTAAGCGAATGCCATCAGACCCCATAAAAACTCCTCAAAACTCCATCAGGACCCTTAATGACATAAACCTGCTCCACTGACTTGGCCATCCCCTGCCCTAGAAATCCACCTAGGCTGTACTATGGAGAAAAATAAAATTGGGGACATTACAAATCCTCCCGCCCCAAGATTGCTTGCCCTCAAGCAATCCACAACTGTCCACTGTAGAGACATCTGCAAACTGATAGCAGGATCCCATATGAACCGCTAGTCCACATCATGCCTCCAACCAATCCAAACATGGTTGGATCCCCTAATACCTGGATCCCATGCCCATCTCTGACTCAACCTGCTACTAGTAGATCCACTTGGATCCCAATGCCACCATGGCCAATCATCACCCAAGTCCCTTGGCTCAGACTATGCTCTGTCTTTGGCTATAGTTGTTGCTCCATCAAGCGAATACCAACTCATCACCTCTCTCCAATCCAACCTTGGGCATAGGCCGAGGTCAACCCCACTCTGCTGATGCTGGGCTAGTGCTACTGAAATACTGATGAATTGTCGGTCCACATCCCACTGAAACATATAGTAACCCCCTCATCTAAGTGCCCCTGCTGTATTGTGCCCCGAACTAAGGTTGATACTCCATCAAAAGGATACCAACTCATGATCTCTTGCCCATCTAAGGCATGGATTTCGATGTAAGGAACAAGTCTACTATGCTGATGTTGGTCCACGCTCATGGAAAATTTTAGGGGCGAATTTTCGCCCTTAGGCGAAATTAAGGGGTTTTAAATTTTTAGTGGGCGAATATTTTGTATCATAGTACATTTTTACAAATCGCCTCAAATTTATTTTATAAAAAAATTAGGTATGGAGGTTAGCCCACCTTATTTTAAGGGAGAGGGTAAAAAAGGTAAATCTAGCGCTTGAAATTAGGAGTTACAACCTTCCATTCACCCTAATTTTCAAGAATAGGTTTTATTTAAGTGAATCCTATTGGCCAAATACCATATTTATAAAAGAAGTATTGTAAATTAATAAAAATATAAATAAATGAGAGGTATGGTAAATAAATAAAACCTCTTTTTATACTTACTCAAAAGGTATGGTAAATAAATAAAAATATAAATAAACTAGAGGTATGGTAAATAAATAAAACCTTTTTTTATATTTAGTTCATAACCCTCTTTCTATTTATCAAGGCTCAAAAGAGAGGTTTTATTTAAGTGAATCCTATGGGCCAAATAACATATTTGTAAAAGAGGTATGGTAAATTAATAAAAATATAAATAAACGAGAGGTATGGTAAATAAATAAAACATTTTTTTATATTTACTCCACAAGTCACCTTATATTTACGAACACTCAAACAATGCGTTATATTTAGGTGAAACCTATGGGAAAAATACTATGGGCCAAATACCATGGGCTAGATTATTATTAATACCATGCAAAAAACATTATTAACGCTAATATTAGTATTAATAAAAATAAAAATGACACATGGTATTCACGTGGAATGTAGCCTATTTAAAGGGGAGAATTAAACCAGCATAGATCCATCTTTACTCTGGATCTACTAAGCCGCGGGAGGGATCAAATATAGTGATATGCAAACAAGCATAGAGTGAAAAAATATTTGATCCCTCTTGGGGCTTGGTGGATCAAGAGTAAAAATGGATGGTGTAATTTGATGTATGTTAAACATTTTAACTTGGTTAAAATAAAAAATAAAATAAAATAAAAATCAATTATTAATTTTTATAAATTACTAATAGTAATTTCTAACCTCCAGGTTTATGATAAACCATGGTATTGACCCATGGTAATACCATGGTATTCATGTGAGCATAGACTATTTAAAGGGGAAATTCTATCATCTTAGATCCATCTTAATTCTGGGTCTACCAAGTGCTCAAAGGGATAAATAGATTTCATCCCTCTAAGAGTGGTGGATGTGGAGTTAAGATGGATATATGTTGGTTTTTATGATAATGAAGATATTAAATAGACTTAGGAAACTATATTGTAAAAACATCTTAAGGTGAATGGTTAAAAGTTAAAACTATATTTAGTCACTTCACAAAATTTAGTAAAAAATACCAATATCTCCATTAATATTGGTTTTTCTGATTTAACAAAAAAAATTCAAAACAGTGAAACCTTATCACTCTTTCCGCATCACCCTCCCAGAAGATTTCCCACCATTTTTCAAACATTCTCAATATGATATCTTCATGAAAAAGTTTAGGTACTGATGTTGGATTAGTTGTTTGAAAAATAAGCTGGTTTGTACAACCTTTCACCTTCTGTGCTATTCTTAGTTTGTCCTAATGATTTGTAGGGGTTGGAGCCACTGCACCATATTTTCCTAAAAGTTGGAGATTGTTCACCAAAAAGGAAATTAATCTACATGTTACAAGGCTATTAAAAAATGCAAGACGTATAAGGGTAGTGAATTATGCTAATAAGCAATTTAGATTGGGAGAGATGTAATTAAATTTTATTATTTAATTGAAGATTTCCAATTAAAATAATAATAAATCTACATTTATATATTCATATATTGATTGGAAGGCTTCTCACAATGGTCTCTTCTTTCAATTAGATCCCCTTCAAGCCTTTGGTATACCTAATACTTTCTTATACAATATAGTTGGGGCTTGCTACTTGTTGGTGTGTTGGGGTAAACAAACTTGATGTGTTTTTTTTTTAATCTCGCAGTTGGAGTCTATGGAATAAAAAAGAATTTTGATCACTTGAAAAAAGTGGTAGCTTGACAAAAGTTGTAGAAAAAAGATTAATCTCTCCTACCTTGACAAAACTCGTGGTCAATATCAACACCTACAAGAACTTTGTTGTGGAATATTATCAAAACTAATAGAAGGATATGAAAGACTGTATTGTAAGAACCTTGACAAACACGGCCACTGAAACTTGGAACATTGTTTGTAGGAAGAGAAAATTATGTTTCTTTTTTCCAAACATGTATGTTATAGTATATTACAGTTTAATGAATATGTTTTCTTATTATCATATATGGTTTCATACTTCAACAAAACATTTGCCAAGACTTCACAATGTTTTATTATTCAGTAAAAGATTTGCCAAGATCTTACATGATTTTATAATTCAGTGAAAGATTCTCCATCACTGTACAAGATAATATAATCTGGTGAGAGATTCGCCAAAAAAATTATATTTACATATTATATTATTGATAAAATCGCCTTCCATTTTTCCTATGTATCATGGGGATTAGCCCATTTATTATACATATAAATTTAGGGTGGTTCTTAAAATTTTCCTTGTCCACGCTCAACTTGTGCTGCTCTACTTGGTCAATCGACAACATCCGCTGAGAGAACCCTACCTCTCTCCCTACAATAGGCACGAGTTGCCAAACTGTTCTGCATGCCCTGTCTAAGTACTCTTGGAGAGGGATGTTGCCTGAAAATGATGCAGCTTTGTTGAATGCCACTACATCTGTTTGCATCTCATCAATGGGTAGACCCAAAGATGGATGCATTGCCACCTCCCTCGTCTAATAGGAAACTCTTCGCTCCTCCACACCACCAATATCCTGCAAAACTGTCTTGTCATACTCCAACATCTCTTGAAGACATGTGTCTGCAAATATTGCCACCCTGCTAGCTTGTTAAAATTGACAACTAGGGCCAAACTCCATGTGGGACTTCTTATTTATGGCAACTGATATTTTTCTTGGATTCCTCTCGTCGAGAAGTGTAGGATTGATCTAAAGATCATCCGATTCCAACATGTATTCATGGAGATATGAATTTATTTGTGTTATGCGACAATTTGTCAAGGTGAGCTAGCAACCAAATTGGCCCCATCTATCTTCAACATTTTACAATAAAAAGAGGTGGCTTGCAAGTAATTTGGTGCACACCTCTTGTGATCTCTTCCTCTCCACTTGTTTGGGTTTTAGTGGAAGGAAGAGTCCCTAAGAGAATATGCAGCCCTAGAAGGTTTTCCCTAGCCCTAGACGCTGTCTAAAGAGATCTATACGCTGCCCTCATCTACATTCATGGAGGATGATTGTTACATTAGAGGAATCTTTGCTGCCCAAAAGGAGGCTCTTATAACGCAGCAAGGAAAGGCTTCAACGCTGGTATGGAGGAGCCCTAATGCTGCCCTAATAAAGAACCTAACGTTGTCATGAAAGTGAACCTAACACAGTCATGGAAGAAGGTTTAATGCAGGCCCTAATTGTTGGCCTTATTCCACTCTAATTCGCTGGAAAGAAGAGGTCTCTTCTGCAAGTCAAATGAGGGTTCTATACAGCTAGAGGAGGATCCCTTCACGCTGTCCTAAAGGAGACCTTTATACACAACAAGTTATACGCTGCCAATGGATGCTCCAAAAGGAGCCCTAGCTGTAGTCTCTCACATAGTTAGACGCTATCCTAATGAGAGGATATACCCTAGCCGCAGATACTAATGAGAGCTCTTCGCTGTCAATGAAGGAGCTCTATGAAGGTTGTCCTAATGGAGGATGATCATCACATTGACCAGGGGGCTCCTATGCAGTCATAGGAGAAACTTTATCACATGTATGGAGATGACCTAGGAGCAGTGACAAACTCGGATGTATGGAACAGGTCTGGATACATAGTGCAGCATGACAGTGGTGCAACATAGTGATGATGAATGGTGCAACATAGTGCAACATGATAGTGGTGCAACATAATGATGATGAATGGTGCAGCGTAGTGTAGCATGACAGTGGTGCAGCATAATGATGATGGATGGTGCAACATAGTGCAGCATGCCAGTGGTGCAACATCGTGATGATGAATGGTGCAGCATGGCGCAGCGTTAATGAAGTGCTACAAAGTGATGGGTGCAACTCATTGATGGGAGCAACACAATGATGGGTGCAACACTGTGATGAGTGCAGCATGGTGATGGAATCACCTTGGAGAATCAGTTGAAGCAGTATGCCTTCACTGAGTTCAAATTAGCTACCTCACGTGTTATATTCTTAGTGAAGACCTCTGCTCTTATTTTGTCAAATCAAAATGTTGACTTCTGATGTATATGTACTATCTCTCTCTCTGTTTAACTATTGAAGAACATAAGAAGAATTGATGGAGGGTTTCCAACTTTCCCAACATTGGGGTTTGTCTCTGGTTGGCGCCACATCTTGTGTCCTCTTGCCTTGGCTTGTTTTCTGCGATTTATGTTTATGTTCTATCTGCATTTTACTATCATGCTAAATGTGATTGCTAATTTGGAATTGATATTGAGCTAATATGGAAAATTGAAGTAAATTTGCTCTCAGCGTAGAACATACCTAAAATTTACATGGTATTAGAGCTGAGGTGAAGACAAAGCCCAAGCAAGAGTGAAAGAGAAATCACCGAAGACAGTTGGACAAGGTGAAAAGACTCAATGGGTTCCTCATTCCATTTCAAATTCACCAAGGGTGAAGTCGAAGCGAAGAATATTATCAAAGTGGCGCAGTGGTGAAGTCGAAGCAAAGAAGATTATCAAAGTGACCTACCTACAAGTCACTTCAATGGGAAGTCCAGATCTGAGAATGGAAGGAATGGTAGATGCCTTGCTTGCAATAAGTTTGGCCATTATGCGAGGAAGTGTCCAAATAGAAGGGACACATCACTTGATGATGATAACAATCATTCTAGGGGCATCTTCAATGATCGAAGGAATGACAGGTACAATGGCAAAGGAAAAGGGAATGCAGGTCATCAAGGAAATGGCTGTCTCTTCAAGAAAGCAAGTATCTCCACGTATGAAGAGTCTAATGTTGTTTCAGATAAGCAAGAGGAGATCAACCCTCTTCACTACCTCTCCTCCGAACACTTTGAAAAGTGGTATATTGATAGTGGTGCTTCAAGGCACTTCATTAGATACAAGGAATCTCTCTCTAATTTGATAGAGAATGAGACAATCATGGAGATTATTCTTGGAGATGATGCCACCTATCCCAGAAAGGGTGTAGGGAATGCTACCCTTCAATTGAATGAGAGTAGCACGATTCATTTACAAGAAGTTCTTTATGTACCTGATCTCAAGAAGAACCTGGTGTCCATTTCGACAATGGAAGTCAAAGGTTTCAAGGTGGCATTCATCGATGGAAAGGTACGTGTTTGAAAATGGAATTTTCAAGATGCTTTTACTCATGGGTTCAGGGTTGGAAATTTGTATCAAGTTGCAGGAAGTCCATTAGGGACCATGTTGTGTGACACATCTCTTCAATGGCACCGAAGGTCTGCTCATCTTCATTGTAAGACCCTACCCGATGTGAGACAGATGGTGACAGGGATGCCTGAATTCAAGAAGAGCATGAAGGTACATGCCCAAGATGTACTAAAGGAAATCTTACAAAGGGGACCGTTCCCCTCATGTAATAGCAAGACCTCAGATGTGGAACAACCCGAGGGGTTTGAGATTCATGATCAGAAATCTCATGTATGCAGGTGAAGGAAAGCTCTCTATGATTTAAAGCAAGCACCCCGAGCTTGGTATGAAAGGATTGATAGCGATTTGATGAAGTTGAGATTCACTAGGAGTGAAGCTGATCTAAACCATTGCTTAAAGGTTGTGGATGATAGACCTCTCATATTGGTACCTTATGTGGATGATCTCTTCCTGGCAGGTACAAAACCTCTCATCTACAAATGTAAGAGGGAGTTGGATTCCGGACTTGGAATGGTGAACTGCAAGCCTGTGACTACCTCGATGAAGCCTAACTTTAAGAAGTTATGCGGTAGTGATGCTAGACCTAATTTTGGAAGATGCCTCTGAGTTTCATAAACTCATACTAGCATTGATGTTCTTGGTGAACTCCTGTCCGGATATATGTTTTGCAGTTAGCATGTTGGGCTCATATATGGTTGAGTCTCACTGGATTGGTGCTAAGAATCATTTGAAATATTTTTAGGGCACAATCTCTCATGGATTGAGATACACTGCCGGAAATGTGAAGCTGCATGATTATTCTGATGCTGATTAGGCAGGCAGTGTGGAGGATTGCAAGAGCACTCTGGGTACTGGTTCTCTTTGGGTTTTGCTTTGATATCCTGGATGAGCAGGAAGCAGAAGTTAGTTGCTTTGAGCACCAGCTGAGGCTGAATACATAGTTACGAGTATGACCTCGTGTGAAGCTGTCTGGTTGAGGAAGCTCTTCATTGAGTAGTGTGGACACGTGTTGGATACCATTGTGATCTTCTGTGACAACCAGAGGGGGATTCTATTGATTTGGGGTAGCATCGGATGTGCTCTAGCCGTGAAAATTGGTGGAGAGGCTAAAGCACATGAGATCTCCAAGACCCATAAGTTGTTTGGGGAAATTCCACCCGATTAGAGAGATATTAAAGTAATTAATATTTTTAATGGGTTCCTAAGTCTAAACTTAGGAAAATAAAAATATTAATGGGTATTAATATAAAATTGGGTGAGAAGGTTCTAAATGACATGGATCAAGCCAATTGTAATCTTAACCGTTGATTAGAGATGTAATCTCGGCCATTGAAGACTCAACAGAAAAGGTATAAGAGGAGGCTTGAGGGTCAGTTGGAGATACACCAGATTGATCAGTCAGTTCAATTTTCTAGAGCGGGGTTTGCTAAGAGAAATCGAAGCAGTGATCAGAGTTGTAGCGAGGGGTAGTGAGTGCATAGCAGAGAGGCATAGATAGTGCCGAAAGACCAACGCAGAGGGAGAGAGGCAGAAGCAGAGCCAACAGGAGCCACGCAGAGGGTCAGTGTGACATCACAAAGGGCCAGCAGGAGCCATGCAGAGGGCCAGTGTGACATCGCAGAGGGCCAGAGGGCCTGCGTGAGTGACGCAGAGGCAACAAAAGTGATGTAGAGGGCCAGAGAGCTTGCGCAGAGCATCAAAGGGATGATGCGGAGGGATTCAGGTTGACGCAGAGGCCAGGTGGGCTGACGCAGTGCCTCAGAGAGGCGTTGGAGAGAGTTTCGTGAGTAGACTTTCAAAATATCTGCTTCCAAAGAGAGGTATTATTGCCAGATTCATTTCTCTGTTGGGTGAGCCAGTTTGGCTCCCAATTGAACTCAAGAAAAGATGCTTAATAATAAAACCCTCAGAACTACTGCACCGGTTTTCCCATGTTGGGTTTTTTTGGGGACGATTTTCCAAAAATAACGTTGTCCCTTGTGTGTTTGTCTATTTCTTTCAGTTGATGATTTGTAGATGGTTGAGACTGCATTGTGTTTATTTCAGTATTTATATCATTAAATAACTTGTTCAATAATTAATCAAGTAGGTGGAATAAACCAAATAGGGCAGGAAAATTTCTAACGTGCTAGACTTAGAAATTTGAACATGCTATTAAAGGGTTGCAGATCACAGGAGAGCTGAAGGCACTAGTGGAACAAGAGAATCTGCAGTAAAAACAACTGTGCCGAGAGACAGAAGCTGTTTCTAAGCAGAAAGCAGCAGAGAAAGAGTGACGCAGAAGGGCCTACATCATCATTTCAAGCCATAGAGAGGCCAGTGCAGAGGCAGAGGAAGGCAGAAAAGGCTCACGAGGAGCCACGTCATCCTATTTAGCCAGGTAGGAGTGACGTGGTTGGCCAGAAGAGCGATTCAGCCTTGTTGGGATTGCGCAAAGCCAAGAGGCTTAGTTTCTTCAGTTGATGGGGCATAGGAAGCCGTGGGCAGTGTTAGCGCTTGAAATTTCACCTCAGTCTGAGAAAGGTAAACTTCAAGGCAACATCAAACCACTTAGCCTCGTAGATAGCCCTACGGGGCAGGAGAAGGCTCTCTCCGGTCTATCTCAGTAAAGATCTTCAATGGGCGAGATGACCAATAGGGAAACACTGATTTTAGGCTAGTAAACTGATCAAAAGGTTTAAATTTGGGATTTTTAAAGTTTTGGTGGAAAATTGGGGAATGGCAATTTCGGGTGCGGGGATTGGACACAGTTTTCGCAGGGGGTTCTTTGGGGCAAGGTAGGAAACAGTATTGATGCCTTTGATAGAGATGGATGGATGAGAATGACCGGTGAGGAGTTAAGGAGAGCAAGCAATAACCTTGAATTCCCCTTAAACAGTTGAAAACATTGATATTAAGCAAACTTAAAAGCAGAGCATGACAGTCATGAATTCTACTTTAACACTTCATTTGCCTAATTTGCAGAAGGAAAAGTAAGGAAATGATTCACATAACACACTTACAAGTACAAAGAGAAACACACCATCAATACATGTGACCACAAGAATCCCAAAAAGGACTGCAAAACCCTGGTCTTCCTTTGCCAAAAATTGCAGAGATACAATGAGTAATACAATAAGAGCTTCTCCCTCAAGAGTCCAACCATGAAAATGAGCAAGAAAGTACATAATATAGGCCATCTAACATCTTTCCCTGCCTCTAGGGGTCGAGCTCACTATCCTAGGAGCTGTTTCAACCAATTCTAAACTAAGCACTGAAAATTAGGCAATCAAAACAACTTGCCTCTATAAGCTAGGAAACCAATTCATTCATTAAATGCATGCTATTTCATGAATGAATCTTCTAGAGAAGGTAAATAAGTGTCATATCAACATGAAAATACATAAATTACATCAAAGAGGGTGAAAAATCCCATCATAAGTCAAAACTAGTAAAAGCTGGGCGCATTCCTGAGCTGTAGGTGAAAAATTGTGAAAATTGCCTGATGGGTCGCGCGCATTTCCTGGACGGGTCGCGCGCCTTTGGAGGCACTGTTGAGGCACTTGCAGGTGTCCAAATGAGGCAAAAGTGGGCTTGTTGGAAAGGTCTGGATGTCTACTTTCCAACCCAAGTGGAATTTCTGAATTTGGTGATCATTTGCCCCTCCAAAATTGCAATCTCCCAAGACTGCTTCCTGTGTGTCAAAAATGTGGCAGAAAGTCATTTTTTGCTTGTTTTTTGACTTTCTGGAGGCCCAAAACTTGGTGAAATTTCTTAGTAATGGCTGAGCAAGTGTAACTTTCCATGACAAATCCAGAAATGCTGAGTTTTTCCAAAATGGAGTTGCCAAACGAAAGGGTCGCGCGCGGCGCGCGACCCGTCAGGGAGGAAAACCTGTTTTTTGCCAGAAAAATAAAAAATGACCCAAAATACTCAAAATTTTTTGGAATTTGTGCTGGAGTTGAGTTATCTAGTATCATGCTCCTTCAAAGAAGCCTCAGCCAAGATGTGGAGGGGGTCGGGCCTTTTCCTTCGTTTTTGTGCTTTGGCCAACTTCCTTTGGAGCACTTTCATTTTCGCCTTGCATACATGCATCCGCGCCCAATAATGATTTTTCATGTTCCTGAGCAAGTCCTTATCCTGGTTGGCCTTGGCCAGCAACCTCTCCAAATGAGCATTGACCCGAAGAAGCATAGCCTCTCGCTCAACGGGTACCAAATCGCCGGGTCTCTTTCGAGCCAAGTTGCGGTCCTCATGGATCCTCCGCAACTCATCTAGAGTGTGCTCCTCCTCAAGTTGCTTGTTGCGCTGCTCCAAGTAGGTGATGGTCCATTGTGCCCCTTCTAATCTCTTCTGCAATGCATCATTTTCAGCTCTAAGGTGCTGAATGATCTCCTTTGACTCTAGGCTAGGAGAACTGATATCAAGATCAACAAGCTCTATATCTGGAACACCTGATGGCCCCTCATCAATCCTGGGCTGTTTGCCCCTCTCTGATACCTGTGCTGCTGTCGGAGACGAGGCCCCTTCCACCTGGTGTGGAGATAACACTCGTGGAGCAAAGCGGAAGCGCGGAGCGCGGAAGCGTCATTTTCCAAAAATCTAGGAAGCGAAGCGTCCGCGGAAGCGTCTGCTATATATATATATATATTTTTTTATATTTTTTTGCATTTATACTCAAAACAAACATCCCAAATACCAAATTAATTGTAGAAGACATGAAAACATGCATATTTTTGCATAAATCAAGATAGATATGGCATCCATGATTCCATTGTAGTTACTTACTAGTACAACAATCATCTATATTCTAGCTATTACAAACATACATCAAATTTTTAGGCATATTATAAAACATAAAACATTTAAGCATATTATAAAACATAAAACATAGAGCATATTATGATTTATCTAGCAAGTGAGCAACTGTCAACATTTGTCATGTCCAAAATTCAAATAATAATGTTTACAAAATATGTCACTTGGTCACCGCCAAGCCAAAAAGGTTCAAAATTCAAATTCACAAGTCTACAAGTCTAATGAGTAATCTATGACAAAAAGAAGTAGATTGTGAATATATCTACTAATCTCTCCTCCTTCCACCACGAATAGAACGTGATGGCGGCCCTCCACGTGGTGGCAATGAAGAAGATGGTCCCTGTGTAAGTCGTGGCACTGGAACTGATGAAGAAGAACCCCCTGCTGTTGGTGTTGAACCATGGAACCTAGGAACCAAGGGACCAGATGGGGGTGGGGGTGGTGGCATATCAACATGGTCATCATCATCCTAGAATCGCTCAAAAAATTCATGCAAAAAAAAAAAACACTAGTTAACAAAAAAATTAAAAACATGAATTAGAGAAATGCTTTATAAGGGAAAATTGGAAAATTCATACCACAATGGACATACCTGGATAAGAGCATCCTCTAATTGCTCTAGTCGCAACACTCCATCCTCCAAATTGGGCTCCTCTGGATTCTTGTCCCAAGTCAACAAGTCTTTATTAGACTTTGCATCTTCACAGTAATGGGACAACAATCGCAAGTTGTAATGAACATAAACCAAGCTCTCTGCCCGGTCTAAACTCAACCTGTTCCTTTTAACACTGTGGATGAAAGAATAAGAGCTCCAACACCTCTCTGCAGAAGAAGTGTTTACCACCTGTGATAGCACCCGTAATGCCAAACTCTGTAGAAGTGGAGTAGGCCCTCCATGCATGTTCCACCACTCAAGAGCAGAAAAATGCTCTCGATCTTGAATTGCATGCATGCTCCCAAATGGACCAGTGTTGAGCGTATAGTTGCTCACCTGTCTCCGTACGAATGCAGCCTCCTCATCATCAGGGATTAATCTACTCAATGCAGCCATATATTTTTCGTGAACCTCTCTATCTTGGTGTGGTTTTTTCCTGCTTCCCCCCCAGGTGCTGGTTTTGAAAGCCATGATGGATGATAGTATTTAGGTGTCAAAACATATGCTAATGCATGCAATGGAATATTTAGCATTTCCCATCGGTTTTGCACCTCTACACGAATATAATTGTACAAGGTGGTATCTCTAGGCTCAACAATGTCTTTAATCTGCCCCAACATGCTATCCATTTGCTCATACACCTCCCCAATTACTGGTCGATCTGAATCTGCAAACTTGATCATGTAATAAATTGGTTTGGTGAATTGCAAAACATATTTAACCTGTGACCAAAAGTAAGTGTTAAGAACAGTGTGCTTGACTACATTAGCACCATCTGTGTCATTGTTAATTTCATCCCATGTTTCAGCACACACTAGATTAGTTAAAGCTTGTCTCACCCTCACTAGCCGCTTAAAGGTGAGGTAATAACTAGCAAATCTTGTCTTTGCAATTTTAAGCAATTGCAACTTGGAGTAAGTGCCATAGAAGTAGTTTACCCTTGTATGCCCTGTGATGAATTTAATGAGCTGCTTCCCTTTCCTGTAAACATCAGCAATCCACCCACAATCTTTGTGTTTCACAATATCATGCATCAAAAGGTTCAATGTGTGAACCAGGCACCCAGACCAAAAGATGTGTGGATGAGTACGCTCAATAATTTTTCCTGTTGCCTTACAATTTGCTGCATTATCTGTGATCACTTGAACCACATTATTCGGACCAACATCTTTGATTGATTTCAATAGGAGATCTGCAATGTTTTGTGCAGTTGCACTGATGGAGGAGGAGTCATGAGATGCAATAAATACTGCACCACTAGAAGAAACACCAAGAACATTTATCAAATGTTGGTTTCTAATATTTGTCCACCCATCTGATACAATGGATACCCCATAATCCACCCACTCATGTGTAAAACGTGTCAAAGCTCTTTGAACCTTAGATTTTTCTCTTTCTAATAACACTGTTCTAGCTTTCTCATAGTTGGGGGCCTTGTATCCTTTTGGGGCTTCATTGATGGCCTTTACCATTTCATGCCAATAGGGAGAGCGAAGCACATTGAATGGTACACCGCAAGCACAAAGAAAACAGACTATCTTTCCATCCACATCATCCCTCCCAGCAACATTAAGGAAATCCCCTATTGTTTTTCTACCTCCAGAGGTTGCAGAAGTACCATGAGGAGATGGGCAACTACCAAATTTAGAGGTTGCACTTGATTCAGAATGAGTTTTTTGTTTCTTGTTTTTTTGTTGTGCAGCCATCTCTATTTGGATGTATTTTCTTCTTTGTTCAGTTGAAATGTTTGGGCAAATTTGTACCCCCACAGAACCCTTTTTTTCATCACTGTCCAGCACCCCACAAAGATGCCTCCTCAGACGGGTATATGAACCCGTATATGGTTTTCCTCCATGACAACCATGAGGGCACACAAATTTGTAAGATCCACCACCCTTTCCCCCATCAAGTTTGGTCACATAGTTCCACAAGGGATTTGATGTACCTTTCCCATCTTGTGCTTCAGTGTCCCCTTCAAGTTCATCCCCTTCCTCTTCAAACCCTTCCTCCTCATCATACATTGGGTCACTACTATTAGGACCAAGTTCATCCCCTTCCTCTTCCCCTCTATTCCTCACCCTTGCCATCATTAAAACCAAGAGTGGAATGATACATAGAAGCCAAAAGAACACCATCTTGGAATATGGATATAGGTGGTGGACAACCTGTAAATAAAGGAGCAAGTAGAAACAATGGGAAAGAGTAGGAGAGGGAGGAGAAAAATACAATTTTTTTTTCAAAAAAACAAGGGAGTTTGGGCTTTGAACTTACCTCTTTAGCTCTTGTAGATGAAGTCCTCCAAGCTCTTGCTCCAAGCTCCTCCTCCTTCTTCACTCCTCCAAGCTCTCCTCTCTTCTCCTCTCCTTTCCTCTCTTCTCTTCTCCTCTCCTCTCTTCTCTTCTCCAACTCTCATAAACTCAAAGTGAGAAAATGAGAAGAGAATGGGGGCTTTATTCTTTTCTAAAGTCACCCTAAAGTCACCCTAACCCACCCCCTCATGCTTAGTTAAGTTAAATTTTAAAAGAAATTAAAAAAAAATTATGTTTATTTTGCTGCCCCGCGGGTTGCGCCCGGGTGGCGTGCGCTTCCGGGCAGGTTGCGTGGCGCAACCTCTTGCCCGAATCGCCTTCCGAAGCGCGATTCCGGGGGCAACGCAACCTAAATGGCAGGAATCGTTTTTAAAAATAGGAATCGCGCCACCTAAAATTCGGAATCGCGCTTCGCCTGGAGATTCCGGAACGATTCCGTACGGGTCGCGATTCCGGCTTTGGATCCGGGGGGGGGCGATTCCTGCAACTATGCTCAAATCTGTCCCTAGTGCAAATATTTTGTGCCCTATTTCTTGCACCTTTTGCACGTCCTTTGGCTGTTCTTTTTGAAGAATAGCATAGATCCCTCTTGATAAAGGTCTGTTGATTTGCTTGGGTTTTTGGTCCAATGATGCATGGTGGTTCCAAGGGTCATTGTTTAATTTTTCCAAAAAATTTTAGAGTTTTGTGAGTTTCTCCATGGCTTCAGCTCAATGAGAACAAGTACATGATAATACAACAACACTACAACAATTCCCTCACAATTCACACTCAACAATTACTTAGAGGTCCAAACATAATATGAACACTTCATGTAGAGCCACCATACTCTCTCACTATCTCAACAATTAAAAAACTTTCTTTGAGAAATTTTAACAAACAGTACTTTTGTCAAACACTTTGCATACAAAGTGGAAACACTTGCAACATAAATAAGTATGAGAGGAAAATGCTTGAGAGAATTATAATGCTCAAATGAATTTGATACCACACTGCATGCATGCAAAACCCAGAAGTAGACACAAGTGTTGGAAATGGCCCAAACAAGAAGCATGCATTGCCTAGAAAATATTGTTGCTGCTACTGATGAAGAACTGAAGTTTTTGCCCTTAAAGTTGCTCAGAAAAATTTGAAAATTTAAGCTGGAGCTCCTCACACCAAAACCATAAAAATCCAGAAATGGTTTGGCTTCAATCTAAGCAGAGATCAAACCCACCAAGTGGTGTGAATTACCCAATTTACCTATAAAACGAACTGCTGAAGGAATATTGATTAACAACCTGAATACTACCCGGAAAATTCTGAAATTTTAACCACGAACTCCTCTCATAAACCTAGAAAAGCCTAATTTTTTTTGGGCAAATTGTAGTTGTCCTGAAAAGTCGCAATTTAGTGTGAGTTTCCCAATTTGCCCAAATATGCACACTGCTTCGAATAAGATAAATTTGTACCACAATGCTTGAACTCTTTAATCTTGTGATTTTACTACAAAATCGCCGACTCAAATGAGAGAAATGTCTTGCAAAACCTCCGGTAAATAAAGTGGGATATGGAAGATAAATTGGGTTTAACAAATAAACTTAGCCCCAAAAGATAAATTTGGCTCTGACAAATAAACCAGGCTTGAGCAAATAAATTGGGCTCTAGCAAATAAACTCAGTCCAACAAATAATTTTGGCCCACCAAGAGAAATTCCCCACAGTAGAATAATTTTGGCCCTGCAAGATAAATTTGGACGAGCAAAATAATCTTGGCGAAATATAAATTCGAACTAGCAAAATAATTTTGGCCCAACAAAATGAATTCGGCCTAGTAGAATAATTTCATCCCTGCAATTAATCCGGCCCAACAATTTTTTTGTGACATACCTGTAGCAATTATCCTTCAGCAAATAGATTAACAATTTTAATCCACAAACAATAATAGCTTGTTTCTCCAACAAAACATATTTTACTGTAGCAAAATCACAACTTTGACTAATAGAAGAATTTAATCTTGTTTCATACAGAAATAATTTTTTTTTGGCCCCTTCAATATAAACCGTTGAATAATCTATTGTTAAAACCTTCAAATTGGTAGGAAAACCAACTTTGATACCACTGTAATGTCCCAAATGGTACAATTTGGGGTTTTCTTGAAATTTCAACTCATAAATACTTTAGAAATTTAAATTGTCAATACGATAAACAATTTGCCCAAATTAAACCACAAAATTTACAACAAAAACGAGAAATAGTATTTGCAACTGAATAGTAGACAATATAAACATACAGAAGATCTCAGCCTTATATTATTAGTATGTAAATAAGCTAGTACAAGAGCAAGAATATGGTTGACCCCAAGGGTGGCTGCTCATCCTCCACCATTACGGGTTCAATATGAACCTCCAACTGTCTCTCCCCAGAAGGTTCATCATGCATGCTATGCACATCCTCCTCCTCAGTTGACTCATGCTCCACCATACGCTGCTCATGTTGAATCACCACTGGTGACTCATGATCCTGAATATCTCCCACAAGGTCCACTGACTGCTCATCATATGAATCTAGTCTGCTGTCAACGACTCTACATGACTCATGCTCCTCGGAGGCGTCCTTGTATGAACCCATGGACTTGTCCAAAGAAGAATCTTCGCCTTGAAGGTCAAAAGGAATCTCAACCTGCTCTACCTCTGTCATCTCTTTAGTGTCACTCAAGCATGAGTGGCTACGTCCCCAAGGTCCCCTGCAGATGAAGCAAAGTCCCTTCCTCCTGAGCTCATGCCTACTGCATGATCCCCCAAACCTGACTAGCTCCTCCTTGGTCAACTGTCTCCTGAGCAACCCAATGTTCTGCTCAACCAGCCTTTCGGCTAACCCATAAGCAACAGATGAGACCAGATGCTGTCTCCTCCAAACAGACAACAATTAAAACTGCAGCTCCCGACGAATGGCATCACGACCTATCATACATGATGACAAGATGGACTGCATGTATGTTATGATTGTGTCAGGATGATGTTTCCTAATGCTGAAGAAGCATTGGAACATTTGTAGGATCAAACCATCACACTCTAGATCAAACATGATTTCATAAGTCCTGGTCATAGCCATAACTTCTAAAATCTCAAGCTTGTTCCCAATGGTAAAACCAGTGTTGCAGGAATCGCCCCCCCCCCCGGATCCGAGGCCGGAATCGCGTCCCGTACGGAAGCGTTCCGGAACCTCTAGGCGAAGCGCGATTCCAAATTTACTGAAGCGCGATTCCTTTTTTTTTTCACGATTCCTGGAATTATGGAAGCGTTGGCCCGGATCCGCGCTTCGGAGGGCGCTTCGGGCCTCCGGAAGCGCAACGCTTCAGGCCCGGAAGCGCACGCTTCACGAGGCCCGGAAGCGCGCTTCCATATGAATCCGCGCGGTCAGCTATCAAACTCGGTTTTTTTTTTAATTTTTTTAAAAAGTTCACTTAACTTAGCATGAGGGGGTGGGTTAGGGTGAGGTTAGGGTTAGTTTAGGGTGAGTTTAGAAAAGAATAAAGCCCCCATTCTCTTCTCATTTTCTCACTTTGAGTTTATGAGAGTTGGAGAAGAGAAGAGAGGAGAGGAGAAGAGAAGAGAGGAAAGGAGAGGAGAGCTTGGAGGAGTGAAGAAGGAGGAGCTAGGAGAAGGAGGAGGAGCTTGGAGCAAGAGCTTGGAGGACTTCATCTACAAGAGCTAAAGAGGTAAGTTCAAACCCCAAACTCCCTTGTTTTTTTGAAAAAAAAATTGTATTTTTCTCCTCCCTCTCCTACTCTTTCCCATTGTTTCTACTTGCTCCTTTATTTACAGGTTGTCCACCACCTATATCCATATTCCAAGATGGTGTTCTTTTGGCTTCTATGTATCATTCCACTCTTGGTTTTAATGATGGCAAAGGTGAGGAATAGAGGGGAAGAGGAAGGGGATGAACTTGGTGACCCAATGTATGATGAGGAGGAAGGGTTTGAAGAGGAAGGGGATGAACTTGAAGGGGACACTGAAGCACAAGATGGGAAAGGTACAACAACACCCTTGTGGAACTATGTGACCAAACTTGATGGGGGAAAGGGTGGTGGATCTTACAAATGGATGTGCCCTCATGATTGTCATGGAGGAAACCATATTGTGGTTCATATACCCGTCTGAGGAGGCATCTTTGTGGGGTGCTGGACAGTGATGAAAAAAAGGGTTCTGTGGGGGTACAAATTTGCCCAAAAATTTCAGCTGAACAAAGAACAAAATACATCCAAATAGAGATGGCTGCACAACAAAAAAACAAGAAACAAAAAACTCATTCTGAATCAAGTGCAACCTCTAAATTTGGTAGTTGCCCATCTCCTCATGGTACTTCTGCAACCTCTGGAGGTAGAAAAACAATAGGGGATTTCCTTAATGTTGCTGGGAGGGATGATGTGGATGGAAAGATAGTCCGTTTTCTTTGTGCTTGCGGTGTACCATTCAATGTGCTTCGCTCTCCCTATTGGCATGACATGGTAAAGACCATCAATGAAGCCCCAAAAGGATACAAGGCCCCCAACTATGAGAAAGCTAGAATAGTGTTATTAGAAAGAGAAAAAGCTAAGGTTCAAAGAGCTTTGACACGTTTTACACATGAGTGGGTGGATTCTGGGGTATCCATTGTATCAGATGGGTGGACAAATATTAGAAACCAACATTTGATAAATGTTCTTGGTGTTTCTTCTAGTGGTGCAGTATTTATTGCATCTCATGACTCCTCCTCCATCAGTGCAACTGCACAAAACATTGCAGATCTCCTATTGAAATCAATCAAAGATGTTGGTCCGAATAATGTGGTTCAAGTGATCACAGATAATGCAGCAAATTGTAAGGCAACAGGAAAAATTATTGAGCGTACTCATCCACACATCTTTTGGTCTGGGTGCCTGGTTCACACATTGAACCTTTTGATGCATGATATTGTGAAACACAAAGATTGTGGGTTGATTGCTGAGGTTTACAGGAAAGGGAAGCAGCTCATTAAATTCATCACAGGGCATACAAGGGTAAACTACTTCTATGGCACTTACTCCAAGTTGCAATTGCTTAAAATTGCAAAGACAAGATTTGCTAGTTATTACCTCACCTTTAGGCGGCTAGTGAGGGTGAGACAAGCTTTAACTAATCTGGTGTGTGCTGAAACATGGGATGAAATTAACACTGACACAGATGGTGCTAATGAAGTCAAGGACACTGTTCTTGACAGTTACTTTTGGTCACAGGTTAAATATGTTTTGCAATTCACCAAACCAATTTATTACATGATCAAGTTTGCAGATTCAGATCGACCAGTAATTGGGGAGGTGTATGAGCAAATGGATAGCATGTTGGGGCAGATTAAAGACATTGTTGAGCCTAGAGATACCACCTTGTACAATTATATTCGTGCAGAGGTGGAAAACCGATGGGAAATGCTAAATGTTCCATTGCATGCATTAGCATATGTTTTGACACCTAAATACTATCATCCATCATGGCTTTCAAAACCAGCACCTGGGGGGGGAAGCAGGAAAAAACCACACCAAGATAGAGAGGTTCACGAAAAATATATGGCTGCATTGAGTAGATTAATCCCTGATAATGAGGAGGCTGCATTGGTACGGAGACAGGTGAGCAACTATACGAGCAACACTGGTCCATTTGGGAGCATGCATGCAATTCAAGATCGAGAGCATTTTTCTGCTCTTGAGTGGTGGAACATGCATGGAGGGCCTACTCCACTTCTACAGAGTTTGGCATTGTGGGTGCTATCACAGGTGGTAAACACTTCTTCTGCAGAGAGGTGTTGGAGCTCTTATTCTTTCATCCACAGTGTTAAAAGGAACAGGTTGAATTTAGACCGGGCAGAGAGCTTGGTTTTTGTTCATTACAACTTGCGATTGTTGTCCCATTACTGTGAAGATGCAAAGTCTAATAAAGACTTGTTGACTTGGGACAAGAATCCAGAGGAGCCCAATTTGGAGGATGGAGTGTTGCGACTAGAGCAATTAGAGGATTCCCTTATCCAGGTATGTCCATTGTGGTATGAATTTTCCAATTTTCCCTTATAAAGCATTTCTCTAATTCATGTTTTTAATTTTTTTGTTAACTAGTGTTTTTTTTTTTGCATGAATTTTTTGAGCGATTCTAGGATGATGACACGGGTGTTGATATGCCACCACCCCCACCCCCATCTGGTCCCTTGGTTTCTAGGTTCCATGGTTGAACACCAACGGCAGGGGGTTCTTCTTCATCAGTTCCAGTGCCACGACTTACACAGGGACCATCTTCTTCATTGCCACCACGTGGAGGCCCGCCATCACGTTCTATTCGTGGTGGCAGGAGGAGAGATTAGTAGATATATTCACAATCTACTTTTTGTCATAGATTACTCATTAGACTTGTAGACTTGTGAATTTGAATTTTGAACCTTTTTGGCTTGGCGGTGACCAAGTGACATATTTTGTAAACATTATTATTTGAATTTTGGACATGACAAATGTTGACAGTTGCTCACTTGCTAGATAAATCATAATATGCTCTATGTTTTATGTTTTATAATATGCTTAAATGTTTTATGTTTTATAATATGCTTAAAAATTTGATGTATATTTGTAATAGCTAGAATATAGATGATTGTTGTACATACTAGTAACTACAATGGAATCATGGATGCCATATCTATCTTGATTTATGCAAAAATATGCATGTTTTCATGTCTTCTACAATTAATTTGGTATTTGGGATGTTTGTTTTGAGTATAAATGCAAAAAAATATAAAAAAATATATATATAGCAGACGCTTCCGCGGACGCTTCGCTTCCTAGATTTTTGGAAAATGACGCTTCCGCGCTCTGCGCTTCCGCTTCGCGCTTCCGCTTCGCTCCCGCTTCGTGCAACATTGGGTAAAACTTGCACTGTTTTCCAAGTCCTGAAAAGTATTTACTATCAGTTTGAAAACTCTCTTCATAACATCATCATTGTAGGGAGCTATAGGGGCGGTTAGTCTCATGATGTTACTGAGACAAGATTAAACTGGAAGTCTAACCACTTCACAAGGTTCTTCCAAGAACTTGGGTTGTATGAGAGCAAACATAGCTGGTCTTAGAGCCCAAATGAGTTTCTTCCCTTCTAAACTGGTTCACTTCGGAAGTGAGTGCATCTAGTTCATCCAGTTTAAAAAGGACTTTCCATGTGACACTCATGCACCTCAAATCTGTCCCTAGTGCAAATATTTTGTGCCCTATTTCTTGCACCTTTTGCACGTCCTTTGGCTGTTCTTTTTGAAGAATAGCATAGATCCCTCTTGATAAAGGTCTGTTGATTTGCTTGGGTTTTTGGTCCAATGATGCATGGTGGTTCCAAGGGTCATTGTTTAATTTTTCCAAAAAATTTTAGAGTTTTGTGAGTTTCTCCATGGCTTCAGCTCAATGAGAACAAGTACATGATAATACAACAACACTACAACAATTCCCTCACAATTCACACTCAACAATTACTTAGAGGTCCAAACATAATATGAACACTTCATGTAGAGCCACCATACTCTCTCACTATCTCAACAATTAAAAAACTTTCTTTGAGAAATTTTAACAAACAGTACTTTTGTCAAACACTTTGCAAACAAAGTGGAAACACTTGCAACATAAATAAGTATGAGAGGAAAATGCTTGAGAGAATTATAATGCTCAAATGAATTTGATACCACACTGCATGCATGCAAAACCCAGAAGTAGACACAAGTGTTGGAAATGGCCCAAACAAGAAGCATGCATTGCCTAGAAAATATTGTTGCTGCTACTGATGAAGAACTGAAGTTTTTGCCCTTAAAGTTGCTCAGAAAAATTTGAAAATTTAACCTGGAGCTCCTCACACCAAAACCATAAAAATCCAAAAATGGTTTGGCTTCAATCTAAGCAGAGATCAAACCCACCAAGTGGTGTGAATTACCCAATTTACCTATAAAACGAACTGCTGAAGGAATATTGATTAACAACTTGAATACTACTCGGAAAATTCTGAAATTTTAACCACGAACTCCTCTCATAAACCTAGAAAAACCTAATTTTTTTTGGGCAAATTGTAGTTGTCCTGAAAAGTCGCAATTTAGTGTGAGTTTCCCAATTTGCCCAAATATGCACACTACTTCGAATAAGATAAATTTGTACCACAATGCTTGAACTCTTTAATCTTGTGATTTTACTACAAAATCGCCGACTCAAATGAGAGAAATGTCTTGCAAAACCTCCGGTAAATAAAGTGGGATATGGAAGATAAATTGGGTTTATAAACTTAGCCCCAATAGATAAATTTGGCTCTGACAAATAAACCAGGCTCGAGCAAATAAATTGGGCTCTAGCAAATAAACTCAGTCCAACAAATAATTTTGGCCCACCAAGAGAAATTCCCCACAGTAGAATAATTTTGGCCCTGCAAGATAAATTTGAACGAGCAAAATAATCTTGGCGAAATATAAATTCGAACTAGTAAAATAATTTTGGCCCAACAAAATGAATTCGGCCTAGTAGAATAATTTCATCCCTGCAATTAATCCGGCCCAACATTTTTTTTGTGACATACCTGTAGCAATTATCCTTCAGCAAATAGATTAACAATTTTAATCCACAAACAATAATAGCTTGTTTCTCCAACAAAACATATTTTACTGTAGCAAAATCACAACTTTGACTAATAGAAGAATTTAATCTTGTTTCATACAGAAATATTTTTTTTTTGGCCCCTTCAATATAAACCGTTGAATAATCTACTGTTAAAACCTTCAAATTGGTAGGAAAACCAACTTTGATACCACTGTAATGTCCCAAATGGTACAATTTGGGGTTTTCTTGAAATTCCAACTCATAAATACTTTAGAAATTTAAATTGTCAATACGATAAACAATTTGCCCAAATTAAACCACAAAATTTACAACAAAAACGAGAAATAGTATTTGCAACTGAATAGTAGACAACATAAACATACAGAAGATCTCAACTTTATATTATTAGTATGTAAATAAGCTAGTACAAGAGCAAGAATATGGTTGACCCCAAGGGTGGCTGCTCATCCTCCACCATTACGGGTTCAATATGAACCTCCAACTGTCTCTCCCCAGAAGGTTCATCATGCATGCTACGCACATCCTCCTCCTCAGTTGACTCATGCTCCACCATATGTTGCTCATGTTGAATCACCACTGGTGACTCATCATCCTGAATATCTCCCACAAGGTCCACTGACTGCTCATCATATGAATCTAGTCTGTTGTCAACGACTCTACATGACTCATGCTCCTCGGAGGCGTCCTTGTATGAACCCATGGACTTGTCCAAAGAAGAATCTTTGCCCTGAAGGTCAAAAGGAATCTCCACCTGCTCTACCTCTGTCATCTCTTTAGTGTCACTCAAGCATGAGTGGCTAGGTCCCCAAGGTCCCCTGCAGATGAAGCAAAGTCCCTTCCTCCTCAGCTCATTCCTACTGCATGATCCCCCAAACCTGAGTAGCTCCTCCTTGGTCAACTGTCTCCTGAGCAATCCAATGTTCTGCTCAACCAGCCTTTCGGCTAACCCATAAGCAACAGGTGAGACCAGATGCTGTCTCCTCCAAACAGACAACAATTAAAACTGCAGCTCCCGACGAATGGCATCACGACCTATCATACATGATGACAAGATGGACTGCATGTGTGTTATGATTGTGTCAGGATGATGTTTCCTAATGCTGAAGAAGCATTGGAACATTTGTAGGATCAAACCATCACACTCTAGATCAAACATGATTTCGTAAGTCCTGGTCATAGCCATAACTTCTAAAATCTCAAGCTTGATCCCAATGGTAAAACTTGCACTGTTGTCCAAGTCCTGAAAAGTATTTACTATCAGTTTGAAAACTCTCTTCATAACATCATCATTGTAGGGATCTATAGGGGCGGTTAGTCTCATGATATTACTGAGACAAGATGAAACTGGAAGTCTAACCACTTCACAAGGTTCTACCAAGAACTTGGGTTGTATGAGAGCAAACATAGCTGGTCTTAGAGCCCAAATGAGTTTTTTCCCTTCTAAACTGGTTCACTTCGGAAGTGAGTGCATCTAGTTCATCCAGTTTAAAAAGGACTTTCCATGTGACACTCATGCACCTCAAATCTGTCCCTAGTGCAAATATTTTGTGCCCTATTTCTTGCACCTTTTGCATGTCCTTTGGCTGTTCTTTTTGAAGAATAGCATAGATCCCTCTTGATAAAGGTCTGTTGATTTGCTTGGGTTTTTGGTCCAATGATGCATGGTAGTTCCAAGGGTCATTGTTTAATTTTTCCAAAAAATTTTAGAGTTTTGTGAGTTTCTCCATGGCTTCAGCTCAATGAGAACAAGTACATGATAATACAACAACACTACAACAATTCCCTCACAATTCACACTCAACAATTACTTAGAGGTCCAAACATAATATGAACACTTCATGTGGAGCCACCATACTCTCTCACTATCTCAACAATTAAAAAACTTTCTTTGAGAAATTTTAACAAACAGTACTTTGTCAAACTCTTTGCATACAAAGTGGAAACACTTGCAACATAAATAAGTATGAGAGGAAAATGCTTGAGAGAATTATAATGCTCAAATGAATTTGATACCACACTGCATGCATGCAAAACCCAGAAGTAGACACAAGTGTTGGAAATGGCCCAAACAAGAAGCATGCATTGCCTAGAAAATATTGTTGCTGCTACTGATGAAGAACTGAAGTTTTTGCCCTTAAAGTTGCTTAGAAAAATTTGAAAATTTAACCTGGAGCTCCTCACACCAAAACCATATAAATCCAGAAATGGTTTGGCTTCAATCTAAGCAGAGATCAAACCCACCAAGTGGTGTGAATTACCCAATTTACCTATAAAACGAACTGCTGAAGGAATATTGATTAACAACCTGAATACTACCCGGAAAATTCTGAAATTTTAACCACGAACTCCTCTCATAAACCTAGAAAAACCTAATTTTTTTTGGGCAAATTGTAGTTGTCCTGAAAAGTCGCAATTTAGTGTGAGTTTCCCAATTTGCCCAAATATGCACACTGCTTCGAATAAGATAAATTTGTACCACAATGCTTGAACTCTTTAATCTTGTGATTTTACTACAAAATCGCCGACTCAAATGAGAGAAATGTCTTGCAAAACCTCCGGTAAATAAAGTGGGATATGGAAGATAAATTGGGTTTAACAAATAAACTTAGCCCCAATAGATAAATTTGGCTTTGACAAATAAACTAGGCTCGAGCAAATAAATTGGGCTCTAGCAAATAAACTTAGTCCAACAAATAATTTTGGCCCACCAAGAGAAATTCCCCACAGTAGAATAATTTTGGCCCTGCAAGATAAATTTGGACGAGCAAAATAATCTTGGCGAAATATAAATTCGAACTAGTAAAATAATTTTGGCCCAACAAAATGAATTCGGCCTAGTAGAATAATTTCATCCCTGCAATTAATCCGGCCCAACATTTTTTTTGTGACATACCTGTAGTAATTATCCTTCAGCAAATAGATTAACAATTTTAATCCACAAACAATAATAAAGCTTGTTTCTCCAACAAAACATATTTTACTGTAGCAAAATCACAACTTTGACTAATAGAAGAATTTAATCTTGTTTCATACAGAAATAATTTTTTTTTGGCCCCTTCAATATAAACCGTTGAATAATCTACTGTTAAAACCTTCAAATTGGTAGGAAAACCAACTTTGATACCACTGTAATGTCCCAAATGGTACAATTTGGGGTTTTCTTGAAATTCCAACTCATAAATACTTTAGAAATTTAAATTGTCAATACGATAAACAATTTGCCCAAATTAAACCACAAAATTTACAACAAAAACGAGAAATAGTATTTGCAACTGAATAGTAGACAATATAAACATACAGAAGATCTCAGCCTTATATTATTAGTATGTAAATAAGCTAGTACAAGAGCAAGAATATGGTTGAGATGATGGCCCCAAATAGATCTACAATAATGCTGCAATTGACCTCCAAAACAAACTAAAAATCAGTAAACTTCAACTTGTGAACCCTGAATGGATCTACCAAGGGAAGAGATGGGTGCTTGTGTTGATTTGGGGTGGCATCAGATGTGCTCTAATCCTTAAATTTTGCAGGGAGGCTTGGGCACATGCATTCCAAAGAACCCAGAAACCGTTTTGGGAAATTCCACCCAGAGACTATTATATTAAAATAATTAATATTTTTAATGGAGTTCATAAGTCTAAACTTAGGAAAATTAAAATATTAATGGGTATTAATCTAATTGTGGGTGAATCTTCTAGATAAAGACAAAGATCAAGTCAAAATGATCTGAGCCTTTGATTAGGAGTTAATCTAGGCCATTGGTTGTCCAATAGGAAGATATAAGAAGGGGCTTGAGGGTCATTTGGAAAATACACCGAGAGATGAAGAGATCGAATTTCTGAAGTGAGAAGTTCTTAGGAGGAAATTTTGATCAAAGAGATCCTTTGCAGTAGAGGGGCAGGGACTGTGATTCGGAGGAATATTTCCAAGTCTGGAGAGGCAGTAACAAGAGGTTGAGTTATTCCCAGTGCAGGAACGTGCAAGTGCAGGAACACAAGAGTATAGGAACGCCCGAGTATAGGAACGCGCAAGTGCAGGAACACGTGAGTGTAGGAAAGCACGAGTGTAGGAACTTGCAAGTGCAGGAACATGCGAGTGTAGGAACGCGTGAATACAGGAACGTGCGAGTGCAGGAACGCGTGAGTGCAGGAACGCGCAAGTGCAGGAATGAGTGTAGGAACTTGCGAGTGCAGGAATGCACGAGTGCAGGAACTCGAGTGCAGGAACTTGCAAGTGCAGGAACTGGCAAATGCAGGAATGCGCAAGTGCAGGAACGCGCGTGCAGGAACATGCAAGTGCAGTGACGCGAGTGCAGGCAACACGAGTGCCGAGGTTGCTTATGGAATATCTCTGCCAGATTTTCTTGTTGTTTGGATTGCCAGTTGGGCATCCATAGATGTACTCAGATTTCATTGCTGCATAATAAAATAAAACCCTCGCTGTTGCACCAGTTTTCCCAGATTGGTTTTCTGTTTTTTTTTTCTTCTTATCGGGGACATTTGTCCAAAAATAACGATGTCCTATGTGTTTGAATTTGTTGATTTTGGGTAGCATCGGATGTGCTCTAGCCGTGAAATTTGGTGGAGAGGCTAAGACACATGAGATCTCCAAGTCCCAGAAATCATTTGGGGAAATTCCACCCAGGTGGAGAGATATTAAAATAATTAATATTTTTAATGGGGTTCCTGAGTATAAACTTAGGAAAATTAAAATATTAATGTGTATTAATATAATATGGGTGAGAAAGTTCTAAGTAACGAGGATCAAGCCAGATCTAATCTTAGCCGTTGAGTAGGGACTTAATCTCGGCAGTTGAATCGTCAACAAGAAAAGTATAAGAGGAGGCTTGAGAGTCAGTTGGAGACACACCAAGACACCAAGAGAGGTCGGTCAGTTCGATTGTCTGGGGCATGGTTTGCTGAGGAAATCGAACAAGTGATCAATTGCAGCGAGAGGCAATTCGATAGAAGGTCGAGAATACATAGGAGAGAGGCAGAGATAGTGCCTGAGAGAGATTGTAGAGGCAGCTTGGGCTAATGCAGAGACAACCAGAGCTGACATAGAGGCTTGGAGGGCTAGTACTGAGGACGCAGGAGGCCGAGAAGCTGACACAGAGCTGATGTAGGCAGACGCGGAGGCTAGTAGAGTTGACGCTGGGCAGAAAGAGCGACGCTGTGGTGCTTTCGTGGAGCAGACTGAGAGCTGAGAGGTAAAAACAGAGCTGTAGAGGGTGACGCAGTTACAGAAGGAAGCTTGGAGCAGCTTTCGCTGTCCAGCTAAGGAACAGTGGAAGTCATTGTGGGGCTCATCATTCGGTTGCTGATCAGCCGGAATATCCGTCTCCGGAGCAAGGTACTTGTGCTAAGGAAAATCTATGAAGGGTGAGCCATTTCTGGCACCCTATTTGTATTCAGAAACTAAATAATAATAAAAACCTCATATTTGTTGCACCGGTTTTCCCGCATTGGGTTTTCCGGGGACGATTGTCCAAAAATAACGGTGTCCCTTGTGTTGTCTCAGTTTATTTTAGTTGTTGATCTGTATATTTGTGAAGGCTGCATTTGTATTTACTTCGATATTTATGAATTTAAATAAATTGTTAATGCAAAGAACAAGTAGGAGATAATAAACCAGAAAATCAGTAGGGGTTTCTGATGTGTTAGATTCAGAAATTTTCACAGTATTTCCTTGCTTAGTTTCTATGTTTCAGAATCATATTTAATTTGGTGTAGGCTGTTTCAGTAATTTACTTCAATGTTTCAAGAAGAAATCTGAAATAAGTTTTTAATGTAATTTACTATCTAGGTGAAGTAGATTCAATTGGTTGTAGCAGGATTCCTGAGATTGTTAGATCTAGGAATTTTCACAGCTCGCCCACTCTCACTGAATCACAGAGGTTTTCCATCCTGGGGCTCTTGCTGAATTAGAGAACCGGGTTCTCAAAACCTCATCACAAGGACAATACACAACTACCAATGCACAAACATAAATAGACAAGAGACATAGAATGTAGGCTATGAGCCAGAGCCAAAACCTCTCACTCTTTGAGAGGGAAACCCGCACAAATTCTTCTTGTAGAGATTCCATTTGAAGAATACCAGGACCAAGATCCTTGACCTAGTTTCCACTCCAAGACCAAGATACAAGTTCTCTTGACTATGTTCTACTCTTTTCACCTTCTCGACTCATCTTCCACTTCAACCTTCTTTGTATTGAGACATTGCTGCCACTGAGATCTAATCATTGTTGCCGAGATCATCTTACTATGGCGACACCAAAAAGATTGCACCGAGATCTTGATTGTAGGAGATAGCACCGAAAATGTGATAGATCTTAAACCAAATCATAGCACTTGAACTGTGTTCTCCATATTAGCATCGAACTGTGTTTATATACCCTTGCCCTATCTGTGATCTCTTGGTGTGGCACCTGTTAGTGTCTGCCAGTCCTGCCAGTCACTTGTGATCAAATGTACTCTTTCAAAGTTGTTGATAGGATTATTGGGTCAAATTGTCATATTTTCAAATAAAATTTGATCACTGGTTAGTATGTCTAAGTATGTTACTACTTGCTCCATTTCATGGTCCAATGCCATTTTGGTCGTGTCATCACTCATTATGATGAGTCATCAGTAAATGTCTTGATCACCATCTTAGTCTCATCTCATGGTCGGTTTCATACTCCATTAAATGTCATCAATAGGTCAAGTCATCAAAATGGTCAAAAGAGTCATAACATCACTTATGGTTAATCATTATGGGAGTAGTAATAGGGAAAAATGATGTTCAAGGAGATCTTAGCTTGTTTCAATATCCCCATTCATATTTCATTTATCTCCCTCAACTTCCCTCATAAATCCCCTCATTCCCCTTAAAATCCCTTTTTCCTTGGGAAAATCCTTAAATCCTAACCAAAAACCCATTTTCCCTTGGAAACACTCATATTTCATATTAATTCCCAAACTCTAGCCTTATCCCAAAGTCCCTTTGTATATTCCTCTATCCGCATTTCCATTGTTATACATTGAAACTTAGCCAAAATCCCTTTTAAATTCCAAAACTTTAGTCGAAATGTCCATTTGATATATAAACTGTAGTTGTTTTCCCATATCATTAAACATGCCCGCATACTTTTTGTAATACATTACGTTGTAATGTATTACAATGTAATACATTGTATATAAACCCACTACCTCGAGGCATAAACTGGGCCCGCATCATCCCGCAGCCTGTAATCGGTGTATATGACATGAAATTGTAAAACAACGCTCCTCACCCCTTCCCGATTGCGATATCTTGCATCTCACAAACAGTCACGCATCCTGCATTAGGTCCCATCCCGCAATAACTCTCGTAGTGATAAGTCCCACAGCGATTAAGTCATGTAGCTATTTAAACCCGGCCCCCGGCAATCACATCAACTTTGAGTTCCTCCCTCGCAAGGTTTTCCTCCCGGTTGCGATTGCGATGTGGAAAGCCCTAGACGGATGTGATTAATTATAAAGTTGTTCTTAAATAAAGTATCGGGTTCGGTCCGTCGGCAAGCACTATGGAACTAGGTAAAGTCCTCCGTCCCAGATGCGATTGTGATAAGCCCTCGGGATGCAATATCTTATGTATCGCAGTGTGTAAATTTTCATGTCCGCCTTTTTTGTAAAACATGGAAAATCAATGTAAAAGCCCCTTCTTTGTATTGCGATTGCGATACGACACAGGCTTGTCCCAGATGCGATTGCAATAAGGATCAACGATAGAGGAAGAATCGGTCCCCCTGGCTCACTTTTAATAGAAAAAACAACAGTAAAAGGGAGCCAACATTGCACATTCATTACAATAGTTTTTAGAACTGAATGCAAAAAAATGGAACAACAATGTAGTTCATCAGTCAGCAGGACTAACAAAAGTGTTTATTCAAGGCCTTAGTTACACCAGAATGCCTAGAACAACACTAGAGCATAGCCCAAGGATATATTTAGCAGTTTCGAACTATTTTTATGAATTTTTGTAATAAATATTGAAATCTATTTCAAGATATTTTTTTATAAACCGTTGTATACATACTTCATATTTCGAAGTATTGGGGGTTGGACATCAAAGAGTGAAAGGCTTGTAGCTTGTATTCATCATCTTTTTACAGGAAATCAAATGCCAATTGCAACGATTATTTAGGAATTCTTGTGGTATGAGTTTATGATAATGTTTTTCTTTTGTTAATATCTTATATGAATGATAATTTCATCTCCTTTCCATATCTATGCTTTTCAGTGATTTTCCTAAGAGGTTTTAAACATAATTCTTAAGCTTAAGCTCTGTTTTGTTAGGAATTTCATGTTTATGTTATCTATCTTCTGACAAATGAATTCATGCTTTCCATGCTCATTTTGAACCTTTGCTTTTCCACCCTACACTACATCGACAAAACCCCAAAGTATCACAAAGGCATACCTACCCTGCTCCTCTTTATCTCTTGCAACTGAACCCTTGAGACCTGACCTAGTTCCTTGATTTTGACTCCTGATCCAACAAAACTCTAAATTTCAAAACCTTAGAGCTGAAACATACCTAGCCTAATATCTTTTTCCCACTTTAGTCATATTTGGCTGTGAGCTTTATAGAGAGAGCCCTCTCTAGTTTAGCAGGGCTAGCTGCTGAACCCTAAGTGGTTTGAGGTTACCTCCTTCGATCTCCTTTCTTAGCCTTGGGATATTGTGGAGGACAACAACACCGAGACTTTCCCTTTGAAATCCAAACTGCTGTTCCTGTGATTAGCCCGTAAACTTCTTCGTTCTTCCTTCATCATCTATCCAGTTCTTTCTGTGATTACATCCAAACTCATCACTGTAACTATCCATCCAAATACAAAGAGGTCCGAACTTGTATTCCTGTGGAGATCCAAACTTGTAGACTGCCACTGTTCACCCGAAACTTTAGAGAGATGTTCGGAAATCTGTCTCTGTGGAATAGGGTGATGTCCCTATATATAGTAGTCTGTTCGTCATAAATAAGCCGACATGAATTATGATTTGTTATGTGTATATTTAGGTGAGCCAACATGATCTTTTACTTCATCTTGAGGCCGACATGAAGAGGAGAAACATGTGCTTGTCTTTGGAGGGCTTCATGACCATTCTATAGGCTCATTTACATTTGTAAGTTGTAACATGCCCAACAAGGGTTCTTCATACATGACATTGACTCTTTTGACAATTCCTAGAGGCTCACAATGGGAGCCATCTAAAAATAAATCCATTGCTCATGAAACCCATGAAGCAAGCCTTACAATAATAATTTTATTTTCTTCTTTACATCATTTACAAAAACCACAATTACATGTTGTTGTCTCATATAATGTCTAGGCGCCACGACAACGACTCAGATCAAGGCCTGTCACCCTAATCCCTAATCTCTTCGTGTCTCCCTACAACAAGCTAAGGGGGGTAGAACCTACGGAAATGGAATGAAAGAGAACTAGTTGGGAACCAACCAGTTCAGGGGACACAGTGAAGCGACCAAGTACTTGATTAAGATTTAGTAAGACATATATGATTTGATTAGATTTAAACGATTGATACCAGTGCCTCATGGAGTCAACAATCTTTCTATAAAATTTAGCACCAAGTAATTGATTAGCAACTATTGTTTGGATGAATAACTATCTTATATGAAATGCAGAGCCTAAAACTAATGTGAGATGCAAGAATCTTGGTCAATTTTAGTTAAATGACTATTTAAGGTTTAACCCTTCGATCCTTTCTATATTGAGCTTGATTTTGTAGTAATTCGTAGTGAGAAGATAAGGTGAAGCACACTAAGGTGTGATTAACGATACCTCTCTTGAAAATCTAACATACCCGGTGCCTCCGGCACTGCATAGAGTTGTGGCTCTGACAACTGCAAAGTCACTGTTTTAAGTACTATTAAAAGCAGGATTTTCAAACAAAGATGGATGGGTACCTATCTCTCTATCGACCAAGCTTATGCTTGGAAGTAAAATTTAATTATGTAGAACTAACTTAATATGCAAATGCACGATATGATTAGAAGATGAGATGAATTTAGATTCAAGGATGAAAAGTGCTTATGTCTCAATCTATCAAAGCTCTCAATCATCAAAATGAAATGTTCACTTCACTAGACAAATATTGAATGATAAACTTCTTAGCAATGTCACAATTAAACAACAAGCTTACTTCAAATCTTTTTAATACAATTATAGCTCAAAGAGAACAAAAGCTTCTTCACAATTTAATATCAATGCCAACCTAAGTTACCTGACACGGGGATTCGGGATTCGAGTGTCGGATACAGACACGTTGACCCTCTGAAACAGGACACATTCGGATACGTTATATATATATATATATATATATATATATTAAAAATTAGATATTTCTTACACAAATTCTCATTCATGATACAAATTCATTGATTCAAACATAGATCTTCATCTAGATGTAAGTTTTACAAAGTAACATTATGCATACAAAATTACAAATACAATTGTGACATAAATGATAAATGATAAATTATAAATTTATAATACATATTCAATTCATCAATGATCCAATAGGAGAAAGACAAGATAGTAAGATAAAGATATTGTAGTTTTCTCATTAAGTCATCAAAATCAAAATGTGTTACTGTTTACATAGGTAGTGCAATGCCAATGGAAAATAGAAATAGCAAATACAAAACAACTACAACTACAAGTCTACAAGTATACAAGCCTCAAGGTAGTAGGTAGCTCATGACTCATGAGTCATCAATCCTCATAGTCATCATCAAAATCAACATCACTGTCCTCATCATCATGGTCACCACTGCTCTCCTCTGCTGCATCCTCCTCCTCTGTATCCAAAGTCATCTCTGCATCTGCTGGTGTGGAGGATGACCCCTCTATAGTATCACCATCATCAAATCTGATAGGCTCTAGCACTTACCTGTTGCTTGAATCTCCTTGAAAATGCTCCCACACCCTTTGCGCCTTGCTCCCAAACACCCACAACAAATATACAACAAACTAAACAAGTGAATGTGCAAATAGAATGGGGAAATACGCCTTTATAACGCCATACGGGTTCTTAATTTCCGGATTTGTGTCCAAAAATCGGGACACGTTTTGGATTCGAAGTGTCCTAATCGGTACATGTTCCGGATTCAAAGTGTCTCAATCGGACATGACGTGTCCCGATTTTCAGAGACGAATCCGCCTGAATCGTGTCCGATTTGCCGTTTTTGGGATAAGTAGGACCTAAGGGACGAATCCGGTTTCATAGATGTCAACAGATAGATGCTAAATTACTCAATCTAGGAAACAAAAGATATGCAATTTATCACAATTTCATGAAAGAATACTTGACAATTACTTGAAAAATTTGTCAAGAAATATCCAATAATTCAAGCAATTAACACCACGTTTAAAGTTAATTAACGACGAGCAATTTCAATAAATGTTAAGCATAAAATGATGCTCAAAACCTTAGCATGCAAAATACTTTAGCAATTAAATTTCGAAAATTTAAATACCATGAAGAACCATGAAATTCAAATGCTAAGCAATTCAAATAATTCTAGAATAAAAATGATTTTTCTTAACTAACCCCAATCCAGGAAAAAGTTATGCTTTTTTATAGTCAATCTTTAGAGATGATTTAAAAAATTATTTAAACATGTTTGATTATAGAGAAATTAAAAATTTTAGTACCACAAAATTTTCCCATTAAATTTTAAAGTCCCAAAACCCCTAACACAAAATTCCCCAAGAAGGAACTTTAGATTAAAAATGTAATTATTCCTTAGGCAAATTTTAGTGTGCTAAGTTTTATGAAAAAAATTAATGTGGCAAATGATCAAGTTTTTTAATTTGACAAAAGTGAAAAATCAAAAGGCTTAATAAATTAAATTTTTAATGGGCCAAAGGCCACATAAAAATTTAAATTTTTGATGTGAAAGCACAAAGTGTTCTTTTGATTTAATTCTTTAGAAATATGGAAATCAGACTAAAAAAATGGAAATGAAAATTTTAAAATTTTTGTTTTTGTATCAAACAAAATCAAAGTGTCATAAAAAAGTATCAAAACAAAAGGTAAAAGCAAAAATAAAAAAATGAAATTCGATTCCTCAAAAAAAATAAATCAAAGTCACAACTAAAAAAATTAAAATCAAAATTTTAGAGATTTTGTTTTTAATTAAAGTGAAAACAAAACATAAAACGTGAAAACCAAACCTAAAAAAAAAATGAATAATGTTATCTTATGAAAATATAACCCTAATGAAGTCGAAACAAAACAAAGTAAAACTAAAAATAAGAAAGGGAAATTGTTGTGGCAGGCTCGATGGTGGAAGCAAGGAGGAGTAGCTAGATCGATGCAGGTTGAAGGAGCATCGATAGACTCGATGGAGAAGAAAATGGCAAAGGGATGCAGACAGGAGTGAGTTGAGGTAGCTAGCTTGGGTGTAGGTTCGACGACAATAGCAAGGGAGAGAGATCGAGGGAGAGGGAACGAAAGAGCTCGGGCATCAAGGATGCAAGTCGAGCAATGATGAAGGAAGACGCAGGCAGTGACAAAGTGAGCTGAGGCA
Organism: Pinus tabuliformis; assembly: GCA_031772625.1. Classification (NCBI taxonomy): domain Eukaryota; kingdom Viridiplantae; phylum Streptophyta; class Pinopsida; order Pinales; family Pinaceae; genus Pinus; species Pinus tabuliformis. Next base: position 1,218,369,589 of record CM062816.1, read on the forward strand.
ACAAGATGAAGCAAGGAAACGCGCAAGGGTTTGTAGAGAGAGATAACCAGTCGTGGGAGAAAAGAAAAACGCAGAAATGAGAAGCAAAGAAATGGATAAACAAAGAGAAAAAATGCAGTAGCAGAAGAAAAACGCAGAGGAGAAGTGTTAGCAGCAAATGGAAATTTGGGCAGCAGATGGAAGGAGAAAAAAGCAGAGGATAAGGCTACAATTTCAGAGAAAAGAAAGAAAAACGCAAGAAGAGGGAGCAACAAAATTTTAAAGGGGTCTAGGGTAACAGAGTGTAGCTCCACAACCTTAAAAATGTTTTCAGAAATTTATATTTTTTAAAATGATATATTCTTGCTTCAAATTTTCTCAGGAAAACTCATGAAATCCCCAGATCTAATTTTTGAAACCCTCAGACTGTAAAAACCTTTGAATAATGTCCTTGCAAAATGATATTGAGGCCAGATCTTACCCTCCAGGGTTTAGATCTGGCTTCAAATAAAATTTTTCCTTCAAATCTGCACCTGCAAAAAATGAAAACAAAAATATCTAGAACCCAACTATACAAAAATAAATAAAAACCCCAGAAACCCAAGTTAGAATTTTTTTCCAGATTTATATAAAAATTTATAAATCTATGCACAAAGATGGTAGATCTATTAGATCTAAGGAGTATGAGTCCAACTCCTCTCCCAGATCCGATAATCTAAGGCTCTCAATAGCCAGATCTATCAAATTTTCCACAAATTTTAAAAGATTTTGAACTTTTTAGAGAGGTACTAGCCCAAAAACACCTTGCAGAAAAAATTTAATCTTGAGATAAGTCTTGGAGCTTATATGAGGTAGGCTCTTCAGAAAATATATGTTGAGAGTTGGCTGGTCCAATCGAGGACTATCCCCAAACTCTCAACGAAAACCTGAGAGATCTCCTGCAAACACTAGATCAACCATCAAACCAAGTAGAGAAATAGAACAACAATGAAATTCTGAAGAAATAGAGATACCTGCTACTTCGATCAAAATTAAAAATGTTACCCTAGATCCAACAAACTGAATAAGATACCTGTATTCAAATTATTCTAAAAGAGCTATTGATTGATAGTTTTCACATAACAATAAGCATAAATTAAAACAATATTACCATAATTTCATGAAGAGGAACACCACCGCACGTTGAAACCCCAAAGACTTTTGCATTAATTTCGAAAAAGTATACAAGAGAGCTTGAGAGCTTACTACACGATTCAAAGATCAAATGAAAAAATAGGCTGACACTGACCTCTAATTTATAGGTAAAATCTCCAATGACTAGTTGGCTTGATCCCTGTCAAATTAATCTCAACTGTTCATAAAGATTTAATTAATTTCTAATCACCACCGTCGAAATTATTTAATTTTTGAGGAAAAATCGATTTTATCATTTAATTGATTTTTAATCAACTCAAAATTAATTATTTTCAGTTAATTTTCTCAAAATTTTGACTTTGAGTTAATCACCAAGGCCCAAGGGTCCAAAATTTCTTGATTTCCTCAATATTCACTTGGCCGGGGACATTCAAAAATTAACTTCTTTAAGACCCACGAATTTCACCTTTGGAGAATTTAATTTTACCTAGGACACAAAATTAATTAAATTTTTGGCCTAAGATTTAAATTTAATTTTGCCAGAAAATTTAATTATTTGACTGATGAGGGGATTAATAATTTTTCCAACCCTGTAATACTTATTAGCAATGGTGTCTAAATATGAGGGACCATGCACTAAATATTTTTTACATGAAGATTTTACAATTTTAATACATGAAGGGGGGAAACCTGTTTGTTATAGACCCTAAAAAAATACCCATTTCTGCGACACAAAATATAATTCAGTAGACCAAGTGACTTGTAATAAAATAATCTAGCCAATTAGCTAAGATTATTCCCAAATCACTTTTACATAGACTCGATTTAAAACACTAGGACTCGCGTAAGATCTTAGTGACAAAATCCACCCTAGGTTTGGGGTGAGGGTGGAGAGACAAATTCTGCCGATCATTTGTGTCTAGAGACACAGATGAATCAGTGAGACCAAAAACCTCCTAGAATGGAGATTGTCACCAAAACCATAGGTTTACCTAGGCCGTTACATATAGACATAGTCATACTAGGATTATTTACATTATACATATGCATAATGGGTTGACATCTTTACAAAACTGTCAACTGATGATGGAATCTTGAAAGGCACGAACGCTCGAACATGATAGATCCCTTTTGCGAAAAAAGTGGTGTACTGCTATGAGGTTGTTGACACAGAGTAGTTAACACATGTCATTATGAAGATCGAACCTAGTTACACTTTTCAGCGTGCCCTCTTAATTAGGGAGGTATTCATAATGGTACTTAGTCATTCTCAATTTGAAGAATTTCTCATTAGAAGAATCAGATTGGTAACCCATCTAAGTCTATCTGTTAGAAATTTTATCTATATTCTTCTGGTTTATTTCTCCTACTTGTTAATTACAAACAAGTTATTTAAACATATAAACATCGAAATAAATACAATACAGTCTCAACCATCTACAAATCAACAACTGAAAGAAATAGCAAACGCACAAGAGACACCATTATATTTGGACAACTTGTCCCTGGAAAAACCCAATGCAGGAAAATTGGTGCACCAATTCTGATGGTTATATTATTATGTAGTATATCCTTGAGTACAATTGGGTGCCAAACTGGCTCACCTGATAGAGAAATAACCGACAGTAATACCTCTCTATTCGGAAGTAGGTATTCAGAAAACTTGCCCCACGAAACCCTCTCCAGCAACACTGAAGCACTGCGTCAGCCCTCCTGGCCTCTGCGTCAGCCCTCTGAGGCACTGCATAGCCTCTGCGACCCTCTGTGTCACTCCTACTGCCCTCTGCGTGTATGACGCAGGCCCTTCTGGCCTCTGCGCAGTCCGTGCTAGCTCTGCGTGGCTCTCTTTGGCTCAACATCTACCTCTCTCTGCTTCTACGCTGGTCTCTTGGCACTATCTCTGCCTCTCTGCCTTGCACTCACTGCCCCTCGCCGCTGATCACTGGTTCAAGTTTACTTAGCAACCCCGCTCTAGTAAATCGAATGACTGATCACTCTGGTGTGTTTTCCGATTGACCCTCAAGCCTCCTCTTATACTTTTCCTGTTGGTCCTTCAACGACCGAGATTACATCTTTAATCAACGAATAAGATTAGATTTGGCTTGATCCATGACTTTTGGAACCTTCTAACCTAGTTTTATATTAATACCCATTAATATTTTATTTTTCCTAAGTTTAGACTTAGGAACTCTATTAATTTTTTTTAATTTAAATATCTCCCAAACCAGTTAGAATTTGACCAAACCATTTATGGGTCTTGGAGATCTCATGTGCTTTAGCCTCTCCACCAATTTTCATGTCTAGAGCACATCCGATGCTACCCCAAATCAACACTACTTCTTAGCGAGGACTATGCTCTGGTAATACTCCACACTGAGTATCACTCTGATTATACGACACCAGTACCTATGCTGATGCTAGGCTTCCCCGCTCAACATCCTCTGCACTGGTGCATCCTTTACTGTTTCCCATGGCCCTGTCACTGCCACTGGCGCATCTGTACAAGAACTCCCTCTACATCCTTGCTGATGCTGGTCCTTTCTCCCAACACTACATCTGTACTGCAACCCACTCTCATCATGCTGCATCGTGCTATTACATACTGCTACTGCATTGCAACTCAGTTACTGAGAAGTAAGTAACTGATCCACCCAACTACTAACATCCCTATTTGGCTAGAAACACTCCCGACGCTGAAGCTCTCTCTGTCGCTAACAAGTGTTCCCTTTATTGCCTCTGCACCGCTGCAAACCTCTCTGAGCCATCTTGGACTGTTGCAACACTCTCCGCGCCTCTCGCACTGCTACAACCTGCTAGCCTCGTGCTGCTTAGGGCTCCTGCACTGTAGCAGTCTCTGCCGCTTCATCCGCATCCGTTTCTACTAACATCCGCTAGTCCTGCTACTTCTCACTTTAGGGCTCCCATAGCAAGGTATAATCCAAGAAGTTGGGTACCTCAAGGATCCTACCCTTCATCGCCTGTAGTCTTCCTGACTACAACTCGATGTCTCCCCTCCTCTTCTCTAGAGGTACATGAGCACTCATGGCACAATCGTCATCCTCATCTACCTGCTTTTCCGCCTTCGCTAGAGCTGCCTTAGAGTCAGACGTCTTTCCCTTGTTTTTCTTCCTCAGACACTGGTTTGCATAATGACCCAGTTCCCCACAATTGAAGCACTTGACCTTGGAGAGGTCCTTTTTCTGCCTCTTCTCCTGCTTTCCCGCAAATGCCAGAGCTGCATCCTCTTCCTATTTCTTCTTGATCCAAACTCCTTTACTGCTACTTCCCGTCTTGCTCAGCCGTCTGATCTCTTCTTGGTGAAGAGTCGCCCACAATTCTTCCCAATCTGGAAGATTCGCCCTGCCCAGAATGCTCTGGACAAATGTCTCCCACTCCTCGGAGACTGCGTTTAGAGCGGTCCTCACCAACATCTCCTCATCCGGTGTGGCCCCTATGGAATTCAGTTGGTCCCAGATCTCCTTTAATCTCCCGAGGAAGTGATCTATCTACTCCCCCTTCTACATCGGGTATCACTGCAACTGATTCTAAAGTAACATCTTCCTCTGCATGAAAGTATGCTAGTACAAATTCTTCAAGGCGTCTCACATTTCCTTTGCCGTCTCCTTCTCGGCAATATGTTGGACCACATGATCCTTGACCCCATCAAGAATGATGCATTTTGCCTTGGCCATTGCCTCCTCGTACTTCTCATTATCAACCGGGTCAACTGGGATCACCACTGTTCTCAAGGCGAAGGACTTGATGCATTGTCTATCTAGAATGGATAGGATCCTGGCCTTCCGGCCCACAAAGTTGGGTGCCCTGTCCAGCTTGTCTTGATCACTCAGCCCATTCATGGCCATCTCTCTGCTCTTCTTGTCGATTCCTCCGAGTCTCTCTATTTCCCTCTAGAAGTTCTCTCTTCGACTCCTGCTGAGTCTTTCTACTTCTTGCCTAGAAGTTCTTTGCTAGACTCCCTATGAGTTTCGATTTCTCTTCTGGAAATCCTCCTGATAATCGTCAAGTCGCACCTCTTCGATCTTCTGTGCACCTACAACACTAATCTGAATTCCTTGGCTAGAAATCTGCCTCGGTAGCGACTCCCTCTACCTTGGTTTTGCCCTGTTAGGTATTGTTCTGCCCACAACATGCCACGAGCTTCACTCCCCGCAAACTGCCCACAACTTCCTATGCCCAAACAACTGAAGAACTAAGCCTCTAGGCTCTGCGCCATCCCGACACTGGCAAAAATGCTCCCTCAGCCAACTGTGTCAACCCTCTTGGTCTTTGCATGAGCCTCTTTTTTCCCTCCCAACCTCTGTGCTGGCCTCTCTTTGGTCTGAATTGATGACACAGTCCCTCTACGTCAACCCTTCTTTTGTCAGTTTCTGGAAGGAACAACTTTTGTCACTTGGGACAGCTATTTCTACTGCAAATGCTCTACTTTAGCTGATGCCTTCAACTCTCCTGTGATCTGCAACCACCCTCTGATACCATGTTGAAATTTCTAAGTTTATCCGTTAGAAATTTTATCTGTATTCTTCTGGTTTATTTCTCCTACTTGTTAATTACAAACAAGTTATTTAAACATATAAACATCGAAATAAACACAATACAGTCTCAACCATCTACAGATCAACAGCTAAAAGAAATAGCAAACACACAAGTGACACCGTTATTTTTGGACAACTCGTCCTCGGAAAAACCCAATGCGGGAAAACCGTGCAACAATTCTGAGGGTTATATTATTATGTAGTATATCCTTGAGTACAACTGGGTGCCAAACTGGCTCACCCGACAGAGAAAAATAACTGGCAGTAATACCTCTCTATTCGGAAGCAGGTATTCAGAAAACTTGCCCCACGAAACCCTCTCCAGCAACACTGAAGCACTGCGTCAACCCTCCTAGCCTCTGCGTCAGCCTCAGAACCCTCTGCGTCAGCCCTCTGAGGCACTGCGCAGCCTCTACGGCCCTCTGTGTCATTTTCGCTGCCCTCTACGTGGATGACGTAGGCCCTTTTGGCCTCTGCGCAGTCCCTGCTAGCTCTGCGTGGCTCTCTCTGGCTCAACGTCTACCTCTCTCTGCTTCTGCGCTTGTCTCTCGGCACTATCTCTGCCTCTCTGCCTCGTACTCACTGCCCCTCGCTGCTGATCACTGATTTGACTTTATTTAGCCACCCCACTCTAGTAAATCGAATCACTGATCACTCTGGTGTGTCTTCCAAATAACCCTCAAGCCTCCTCTTATACTTTTTCTATTGGTCTTTCAACGGCTGAGATTACATCTCTAATCAATAGCTAAGATTAGATTTGGCTTGATCCATGACTTTTGGAACCTTCTAACCTAGTTTTATATTAATACCCATTAATATTTTATTTTTCCTAAGTTTAGACTTAGTAGCTCCACTAAAAATATTAATTATTTTAATATCTCCCAAACTGGTTAGAATTTGACCAAACAATTTCTGGGTCTTTGATATCTCATGTGCTTTAGCCTGTCCATCAATTTTCATGGCTAGAGAACATTCGATGCTACCCCAAATCAACACTGTATAGCATCATATCAACCAACATTGTTACATAGTAAGGCCTTGACTAACAACTCTATCTCTCCTCAAGATCTGAGCTCAATGCTGGTGAGACCAATGATTTATAGACACCCTAATCATTGTATCTCCTAGAACATACCCCACCCGGGTTCTTAGGGTGTGTTCCACTAGGACTCTTCTTATCTTAGATTCCCTAGTCCTCAAAGAATATCGTTCCTCTATGACTACTCTTATCTTGGATGCCTATCTCATCCTCAAAGAGTATCAGATGCTAGATGATTACTCAAACCTCCATTTTGTCTTCCCAAATGAAGACCAAAATGATGTGTCTATCTCTCCCTCTCAATTAGGGAGGACATATCAATTCCAATAAAGGAATGTACTCATTCCTACGGAAGGAATTTACCTAAGCTCCCTCTTGGCTTAGGAATTTTTCTTCCAAGTTTCTATCAAGTAAGAAACTTGTTTCTAGGCTCCCTCTTTATTAGGGACCTACAACAACTCCTCAGGTATTGATGATGGGACTATTAGTTGCTTGAAGAACTCCTTCCTTCGATGTCATGAATTTGTTCTTTGTCACGGAGTCTTCATCTTTTGGGACTTCTTCATAGGGCACATACCATCCATCACTTTCATCCATGAGTCAGTCATATCATCATTCCTTTCATCAGAAAGTGATCCATCAGCGTACATCTGGCCTTGCTTCATGTCATGCTACCTTCTTCATGCTGTTTTCTTCGGAAGGAGCTTACATCCTTCTACATGATCCTCTTGGAAGACATCCACAGTTCTTCCCTTGGCAGTCTTGCATAAGCCCGTCTAGATATTTGTTCAGAAATAAGAAATGAGCACTTAAATCAAAATTACTTTTGTGATGGTCTTTCATCATGACATCTTCCTGTAGACATCAACATCTTGCATACATGTTGACACATCTCCTAAAGATATATATTATCAAGGGTTTCCATCTTTTTTAGACTTCCATCAGAGTCTTCATATCTTTCTGGGAAATTTCCTAGTCAAATCTTCTTGGTCTCGGATGTTGAATGCCTTCTTCCATGGTTGCATAGTCCACAATCCCTTCCTTCCTTTCTTCACATATTTCATTCCCAGGAACTTATAATCAGAGTTCCTCTTAATTACTGTAAACTACCTCATTTTCGTATGAGGACATATTATGTTGATTTCATCTAGTGTGACCCATGCCTTCTGGCATCCTTTCATAGGAGGAGATTCCTTTACTTTGATCATGCTTCTCAAGATAGAGCAGTGATCCATGCTACCTGCAACCATACAACATGAATTTATAATATCGAATACAAGCATACATGCCTTATTTACCTTTAGGTCATCTAGGCTTCTTTCAACAGCTTCCTTGATTGAAAAGAGCTTCAACCCCTTGATCTGCTTCATCTCTTATGTCATCATACCATCATCCCATGAATTCCACAAGTTGGAGTTCCTGATGAAATGCTTGCTTCATCTCTAGATTGGTGAATTTTCCGATGAAGATTCCATCAGAGAATCTTGAGGATCTTGCATATCCCTATCCAATAGATGTTTCCTTTTGATTGATGTATGATGAGACTTGTCCTGGATGACTTCTTCCTTTTTACTTGAGCTTTAAATGAGGTCACCAAGAGCTATATCCTTCATAGTTGATTATCAAACATCCTTCATGTTTGTTATGGTGATGTCACGAGCTCTTACATCTAATGCTTTTCCTCTCCCTTGGATTTCCTTCTTTCAGTTTCCTCCACTTCTTCGGTGAAATGGACTTCTTCTCTATCTTCCTTGTTATTTCCCTTCTTGAGCTTAGGGCAATCTTTCCTGAAATGGTCATAGCATTGAATCTTAGTTGTGAGGACCAAATTTTACAAACTTCCCTTTCCTTCCTGCAAATGTTTGAATCCTTTCATTTTAACCTTCAACATTTTTTTCCCTCAACCTATCATCTTCTATCTTTCATAGAAACCACAAGTAATGGAATAACTTTCTTATCCTTATAGATATTGGTTACCTTGTTCATCAGTTAGTGCATTTAGGACAAAGGATATCATTTCCTTATCCGAAATCATCTCTCCCATATCTTGTAGTTGATATCTTATGAAGATATCCCTTCGTCCTTTGATACCTTCAATTTGTGTAGATCAGATCTAAGTGATATGACCTTTCTTATCACATCTTCAGAGAATAGTTCTACCAGCTTATCATATATCTCTTTTGGATGTCTCCAATCCTGCTATATGAGTGAATCTTCGACTCCATAAGAATCTTTTGAGCCCTTAGATCCTTTTGCATGTATTCAGATAGTACTTGACCTTTGGATGGTTTGGAGACTTTTCTAATGATTTCATTCTCTTCGAGGATTATCTCTATCCTCCTTTTTCATGCAAGGAATTTCAATGACCCAACCAGCTTATAGATCTCCTTGCAAAACGAAGTCATTTTACTAGATTATATTATAGAATAAAGATACTTAGTTGAGAAAGTGAAGATGAAATCTTGAACTTGATCTCTTTGATGGTGGTTGATGATGATGTATTAGTGCCCCTTTAGGATGATCTTCTTCCAAATGAAATCCCTTCTTCAATAAAAGGAGATTGCCCCGTTTATGATGACAACGCCTTTTGATCTAGCTCCCTTTGTTGATGGTGATTGATTAGGATGTCTTGATGCTTCCTCGGATGTTCTTCTTTAATGATAAGGAGGAGACCCTTGCTTCAATGAGAAGGAACTTGCCTTATAGCCTTTTGAAGATGATGACAATGCCTTCTAGCTTTCAAGATACTTCGACTTCTTCAGTGGTGAACAAGTGCAGATCATTAATGATTTTAGGGTTTCGACTCTCTAAGATGACGTGATCTTAGTCCTAGAAATGTTTCTCTTGGATGTCTATACTTGGGGCTACCTTGCATTGTATATCTCTTCAACTTGATGAGGGTCTTTGTGGTCTTTTAATGATGAATTAGAGGATCCAAAGACTTTTGTTGGTGTAGATTGCTTCTTCGATCTAGGGTTTGATTCTTCAATGTATATCTTGAACTTTGATATCCTTGAACTTGCTTTGATGCCTTTCTCGAGATTCGATCCTTGAGTGTCCCTTGATAAGATACCCTTCGATGACTTTGTCACCTTAGCTCTGATACCATGTTGAGAAATCTAAGGCATCAATAGCTAGGTGATTTCTCTTTGATTAGTAACTGCTTGTGAGTGCTTTTTACAACTTTAGATTAGGATCTTCTTCACTTAAGCTATTAGTGTTCTTTTTCATCAAACAACTACCAATGCACAAACATAAATAGACAAGAGACACAACATGTAGGTTGAGTGAGGACCAAAACCTCTCACTCTTTGAGAGGAAAACCTGCTCAAATTTTTCTTATAGAGATTCCAATTGACGAATACCAAGACCAAGACCCTTGACCTAGTTTCCACTCCAAGACCAAGACACAAGTTCTCTTGATTGTCTTCTGTTCTTTTCACCTTCTCGACTCATCTTCCACTTCGACCTTTTTTGTACTGAGACATTACCACCTCCGAGATCTAATCATTGTCACTGAGATCATCTTACTATGGTGACAACAAAAAGATTGCATGGAGATCTCGACTGTAGGAGAGAACACCAAAACTGTGATAGATCTTAAACTGAATCATAGCACTTGAACCATGTTCTCCATTATAGCACCGAACTGTGTTTATATACCCTTATCCTATTTGTGATCTCTTGCTGTGGTACCGAGAATTTCCCTTTAAAATCCGAACTACTGTTCCTGTGACTAGCCCTTAAACTTCTTCGTTGTTCCTTCATCACCTGTCCATTTCTTTCTGTGATTATATCCGAACTTATCACTGTAACTATCCTAACTTATATTCCTATGGAGATCCGAACTTGTAGACTGCCATTGTTCACCTGAAACATTAGAGAGATGTTCGAAAATCTGTCTCTGTGGAATAGGGAGAGGTCCCTATATATAGTAGTCTGTTCGTCATAAATAAGCCGACATGAATTATGAATCATTGTGTCTTTATTTAGGTGAGACGACATGATCTTTTACTTCATCTTGAGGCCGACATGAAGAGGAGAAACATGTGCATGTCTTGGGAGGGCTTTATGACCATTTTGTAGACTCATTTACATTTGTAACATGCCCAACAAGGGTTTTTCATACATGACATTAACTGTTTTGACAATTCCTAAAGGCTCACAATGGGAGCCATCTAAAAATAAAATCCCTTGCTCATGAAACCCATGAAGCAAGCCTTACAATAATAATTATTTTCTTCTTTACATCATTTACAAAAATCACAATTACATGTCATTATGAAGACCAAACCTAGTTACACTTTTCAACAAAGACCTTGATCTTCTTCCCTGTCTAGTTCTCCACAACAACCTTAAAACTCTTGGAACCTCTTGAAGACCTAATCCTTAGTCTTCATAAAGAAAATCCAGGTCTTAAATGAAAGTCACATAATATGAAAATCCACTCAATGATACGAAAGACATAGGACCACTCACATCAGAGTGAATCAAGTCAAGGATACTTACTACCTTGTTGTCGCTGCTTGGGAAAGGAGTCTTAGCGTACTTTCCCAAAGCACACCCCCTGCACACATCATGATGCCCAATACTTAAATGTGGTAAACCTGTAATCATCTCCCTTAGCATCTTGAATGCTCCATGGTGCAAGTGGGCCATCCTCCTGTGCCATAACTTGCACAAATCACTATTCTTGGTCATAGCCATTAAGGCTCTGGTAGGCTGAAACATAAATCTGTAGAGTCTCCCACTGTGGACAGCAATCACTCTAGCACAAGTGATACTAGATCCCCTGGGATACATAAGCACCTGTCCATCCTGGAACACCACTACATATCCGCTATCCTCAATACTCGAGACTGAAGTCAGGTTCTTCTTCAGCCTTGGAACATATAAAACCTCCATCACTTTCAAGGGAGGCAATAACTCCCTCTGAAAGGATACAGCCCCCACAACTGCTACTATGACCTTGGAGTTATCTCCAAGCATCATCTCCAAGTCTATATCCCTCTCTGTAAGACTCGTAAAGTTCTCTCTCATTTTAGTCATATGGCAGGAAGCTCCATTGCCTACAAACCAAACAATGGAAGATGTAACACTAGTGGCAAGACTCACCGCCAAAGCAAACTCTGTGTCAAACATGGTGGAAAACTCATCCACCTTCGCTGAAGCTTCATCAAACTTCTTCTTCCCCTTCTTATTAGGACATTGAAAGACATAGTGACATAGTTTATGACAAGAAAAACATCTCACTTTTCCCTTGTCCTTCTCTTGGGCCTTCTGTTTCCCCTTCTGCTGCTTGGCCCCACTAGAAGACCCATTCTTGGCCTTATTCTTGCTCTTAGCTGCAAAGGAAACATTCTCCTCCTCATTTGCCCCACCATGTTGGTTGCCACTCTTGGCACTCCCCCTGGACGAAATCATCCCGCATCCTCATCTAATCTGGAAGATGATCTCTAGTAACAATGCCATCTTTGAATCCATCGTACTTATTGGGAAAAGCACTCAGTGGTGTCCTAACCAACTGGTCATCAGGGATAGTGTCTACCACTGCAGCCAACTCATCTCTCACCTGCATGATCTTGGTAAGGTACGAAGTCACTGTGTCAGCCTTGGTCATCTTGGTGTTTCTTAGTTTCTCACACAATGCCATCTTTTTGTTCTCATTGGTGCTTTGGTAAAGTGTAATCAGGGGATCTCACATTTCATAGACAAACTTATTCCCTGATACATGAGGTATAAGGTGGCCTTTCACTGCATCTAGAAGGATCCTCTTAGCCTTGACATTCAGCGTGTTGAATTCTTCCAACTGAACAATATCTATGGGTGGTTGTACTGCACTCTTTACAATATCCCACAACTCAAACTCCGCGAGCAACAAGACTATGCCCTCCTTCTAGGGACCAAAGTTTTCAGCCCCACTCAACCTATTCTCCACCCTCAAACCAATAGCCATCTGACCCTCTCAACCAACACAACCTTTCAATCACTGAAAAATGAACAAACACCTGCCTCTCAATCACAAATATTTGGTATATAGGCTGGTTTTATGCTTGCTGTTCACTGTTTATCAGCTGAGATTAACTTGCAACTCTGATACCATGTAGAAAATTTTAGTGTGTTGTAGCCCCTTCAGTTTCAGTTTGTTTTACACATCATTGTTGAATGCCCAATCCCATGGTACATTTGCATTTAAAACATGAATATAAAATTCAGGAGAAACACAGCTAGGCTACCACTACTTTTGCCTTTTTCACTTTTAGGTGATAAAATAATTTAGCAAATACACACACAAATTTAAGACACTTATTTTCGTTCAATCTCAGACCCTAGAAAAACCTGTGTGGAAAAAATCAGTTTGAAGGAGGATTTTATTTGCTTATCTCAGAGAATTTATTATAGCATTAATTACACTTCAAAGTACTTATATCTTCCCTTGAAACTTGAGCCAGCCGCCTAGAAAATCAAACTGCTGCTCAGAAATTTGTGCCTCTGTTAGACCTTTTTTCTTCCTCAAACTGTGTGCCACAGGTCTGCAATTAATGCCTCGAATTTCTGTCCTGCGCTGAGCAATTATTACCCTCGATTTCTATGCTAGAAACTTCAGCAATTCCTCCTCAAACTGTGTGCTCAACAGACTACTTCCTCAGCCTCGATTTCTATGCTGTTGCAGCCTTAAAATCATGCCTTAGACCTGATTTTATTTCCTAAAAAAGTCCTGTCAGACCACATTAAATGTTGCTAGAACCCCCTTGAAAATTTCTCTGAAACTCTACCTACAACTTTTGGGAATGCGTGCCACTGTTTCAGCCTGAAAATGCATGCCAGTTCTCCTTGGGATTCAATCTATAGGGTCTTCTCCTTGCTGTCAGTCTCTCCTTAAGCAAACCAATGTTTTAAAACTCCGACTCGGCCGAGGGTCGACTCCGACTCGGTATCGACTCGGCCGGCTCGATTTCAATGACTCGGTCATTGTAAAAAATACATTAAATATTTATTTTTTTATAAAAACACATAATTTAAAGATTTTCATTCATGTTTCCAAACACACAACATTAGAATATAGATAAAAGACAACATATGATCAAAGTAAGCTCATGAATATATCCATTATATCAAAATGGCACCTAGTGCATTGTCCAATACATACACGATGACGATATAGAGATCAAAACAAAAACACATAACCAAGGAAGCTAGAAATGGCCTCTACAACAAAAGTTTGTGACCAGTACTACTGGCTACTGCTAGAGTTGCCAACATCATCTGGCTCAGTGTTACTTGGGAGCGGGAGCAAAAGCGAGGAGCGGGAGCGACATTTTCAGAAGCTCCCAGTTTGGGAGCGAATGCCAGAGGAGTTCGACAACCAATGTCACTAACATCAAGGTACATAGAGGGATTGGTGCTCTTGATTAAATACGAGTTCCATACCCTAATACATGACAAAATTCAATGGAAATATTGCAATCCCCCAATCCTGAAAAACTGATAAGTCTACTGGATTTTGAATGAAATCTAAAATTCTACTTTCTCCATATGAAATCCAATGAGGCTGGAACCACTCTCAAACATCCCGAATCATTTCATGGTAATGTTAAAAATTTAAGTAAAATGATGAAAATGAAGATTAAGGAGAATGTCACTTTTACTTTAAGAATTTAACATTACCATGAATAGCATATCAACACTAGGGATCAGAGTCAGATAGGGAAACCCATGAGTTAGGCAGGGAAGCCCAAGGAGTCCCCCACACTCAGAAAAAACATAAAAAAATAAAAAAAAATTGCGTTTTTGGGTGTTCACTAGCCGCTTTTCGTGACCTAGCCGGCTTGATACAGACTCGGCCAGCTCGGTATTAACCCGGCCGGCCAAACCTGTCTAGAGGCGGAGTTGAAATTTTTTTTACTGGCTCAGACCAACTCAGTCGATTCGGTTCCGAGGCGGCCAGGTTTTAAAACAATGAAGCAAACAATCTCCGCTATCATAGCCTCCTTGCTTTCTCCTCTCTACCTTTCTCTTTTCCAACACTTGCGCATGAAGACAATGAGTTCACTTTTGCCTTCTCTCCTCCTTTTTAGTCTTATAATGATGAGAGAACCCTATCTCTAGCATCAAGTGCTGAGATTAGATCTTAGCTATCCTTGATCAAGGGTGGAGATCTAATCTCCCACTGACCCCCTCTTATGTTTCCCCCTTTGTTAATGAGCTTGCCTAGTGACTTTATGTTGATTTGGGGTAGCATCGGATGTGCTCTAGCCATTAAAATTGGTGGAGAGGCTAAAGCATATGAGATCAACACGACCCAGAAATGGTTTGGACAGATTGTACCTAGTTTGGGAGATATTAAAATAATTAATATTTTTAATGGAGTTCCTAAGTCTAAACTTAGGAAAAATAAAATATTAATGGGTATTAATATAAAACTGGGTTAGAAGGTTCCAAAAGTAATGGAACAAGCCAAATCTAATCTTAGCTGTTGATTAGAGATTTAATCTCGGCTGTTGAAGGACCAACGTGAAAAGTATAAGAAGAGACTTGAGGGTCAGTTGGAAAAAATACCAGAGTGATCAGTCATTCATTTTGCTAGAGCGAGGTTGCTAAGCAAAGTTGAATCAATGATCAGCAGCAAGGGGCAGTGAGTACTAGGCAGAGAGGTAGAGACAGTGCCAAGAGACCAGCACAGAAGTGTAAAATTTTCTGTTTCCCACCCCGGTTTTCAGTTTCACCTTATTTCTCCCATATAGTTAAATGCCCATTCCCATAGCCATACATTTAACAGACTGAAAAAAATAAATATTGCTGAAAAACACAAATTCTGGAAATTTTTCAGAGTGCTGGAAATTGCAGAAATAAAAATCAGCAATTAAAAACAGCCATAAAAACACATTTAAACTCAGTGATTTTTGGTCAACTTGACCCTGGAAAAAACCCCCTACAACTCTTGGGGAAAACCAGTTTGAGAGCTCTTCTTTATTTCTGGAAAATGCCTTTTACAGAGAAAATTTTCAGCAAATAAATTTCAGCAAAAACAGAAATTTCCAGCAAGCAAAACTTATCTGTTTTCAGCCCAAACGACAATCTGAAAAATGCTGTAAGAGCTGTACGGACCGTACAGATGTACGGACTGTACGGATGTACGGAAGTACGGACCGTACGGACTGTACGGACTGTACGGACGGCCGTACGGACTTGTACGGACAGCCCTCGGAAAAAGTGCAGAAAATCGTTTCTTCGATACTCGTGCTGAAAAATAATTTTTTCCACTATTTTGCTCACAAAAACTGCATTTTTCTGCTTGTTCTTTATGCTGTTCGGATTTGCTGAAGTGCTGCCTAGGTGTGTGTGCCAAACTGCTGCCTCTTTCTCCTCCTTGTCCAGAAATCTCCCTTGCTCTCTTGCTCTCCTTCTCCCAATCTGCTCATGAAAGAATGAATGATCTTTTGCTCCTTTTCCTCCCTTAACCCAACCCTAAATGACTTTTGGGTGATCCCTAAATCCAATGGCTGAAATAGATTTAGATCAATGGCTGAGATTAAATGCTCATTTAAATCTCACTTTCTATTTTTTAATTCACCCCACTTTAATAAAGACCCACTTAGTCATTTATTTCCAAAGTCACTTTTCCTTTCTAATTTTTCATTGACTTTATAAAGTCACTTTAAAATTAGACTTAGTAACTTTATCACTTAAAGTCACTTTCAAATTAGATTTAACTTTATAAAAATTATAAAGTTACTTTAGGAGAAAAATTAAATTCTTTTGGACACTTTTCCCTAGGCCAAAGATCAAAGCCTTAGGGAACCACCTGTCCTCCGGTACCAAATTTCAACACTCCCTCTTACCGAGGAAGGTGTTCCTCACCACACCCATCTTGTCTCTGAAGTAGACATGCTTGCCCCGTGGTAAGGCTTTGGTAAGAATATCTGCAACCTGCTCATCAGTGGAAATATACTCAAGCTTTACAGCTCCCTTCTGAACATGGTCTCTGATGAAATGATATCTGATCCCGATATGCTTTGACCTGTCATGAAATACTGGATTCTCCGTGAGTTTAATGCAACTCTGATTATCACAGTAAATCACTGAAGGTCTCAACGGCTGACCAAATAAGCCAAACAACATCTTGCGAAGCCAGAGGGCCTCACAACTAGCTAGACTGGCTGCCATATACTCTGCTTCCGCTGAACTCAGTGCTACTGACTGCTGCTTCCGGCTGAACCATGACACTACTGCTGAACCCAACCCAAAACAACACCCTGAAGTGCTCTTCCTATCAGAAGCACAACCTGCCCAATCAGAATCAGTGTATCCTGCCAATCTCACTCCATCTCCCTGCCTGTAGTCCAGACCATAATCCACTGTCCCCTGCAAGTACCGCAAAATGTGTTTCGCAGCCACCCAGTGAACCTTCCTAGGCTCACACATAAACTGACTCATCGTGTTGACTGCAAAACAGATATCTGGTCTGGTGTTGACCAAATACATCAAGGAACCAATCAGCTGCCTGTACAATGTGGGATCCACCAACTCGGAATCCGAAGCATGAAGCTTCTTCCAGTTGGTGATCATCGGTGTCGACATGGGTCTACAATCCTCCATGTGGAATCTGCTAAGGATGTCCACAATATACTTCCCCTGCCCCAGGAAGAAATGCCCCTCCTCCTGTCACACCTCCAAACCCAAAAAGTAATGCATCAAGCCGATGTCCTTCATCTCAAACTCCGCTGCAAGATCTCTCTTGCAGTGCTCTATGAGTCTCTCTGCACCTGTAATGATCAAGTCATCCACATACAGCACCAGAATGAGAGGCTCCTCACCAATCACAATAAAGTAAAGGTTCGGATCTGCCTCACTCTTTGTGAAACCCATCCCCTGCAAGTATGCATCTATCCTGGAGTACCAAGCTCTGGGAGCTTGCTTCAGGCCATAAAGGGCCTTCTTCAATCTGCACACATGGGACTTCTTCCCATGCACCTCAAAGCCCTGTGGCTGCTCAATGTACACCTCCTCCTGTATGAAGCCATTGAGAAATGCGGTCTTCACATCCATCTGGTGGATCTTCCAACCCATCTCTGCTGCTATCGATATAATGGAGCGGATCGAAGTATATCGAGCCACGGGAGCGAAGGTCTCCTCATAATCAACTCCCTCTACCTGTGAGAACCCTCTAGCCACAAACCTTGCTTTGAATTTCTCAATGCTGCCATCTGCAGCATGCTTTACCTTGTAAAGCCATCTGGAAGTAACCACGGATTTGCCCTCAGGCCTCGGCACCACCTCCCAAACATCATTCTTCATGATAGAAGAATACTCCTCCTGCATGGCCTCTCTCCAGACCTGCTGGCTAGCTGCCTCCTCATAGCTAGAAGGCTCAGAGTCAAGGATGCTGGTAACCATCGCCATATAGCTACAAAATCTCTCAGGTGGTCTACTCTCTCTGACCGGCCTCTTCGGCTCAGCAACAGATGTGGCATCTCTCAAGGTGTCCTGAAGCCACTTGGGCTTCCTCTTCCCTGAGCATGCTTCTCCCATAGGAGAATGAAACTCCTCCTCTTCATCCCCATCAGTAGCCTGAACTCCTGACTGTCTGTCTGCTGTCCTCCTGCCTGCACCTGAACCTGTAGAAGCTGAGGTACCGTGTGAACTGTCCATCAGTGGACTCCCTAGTGAACTGCTCTGTGAACTGCTCTGTATGCTGCCCGGAGCACCACCCCTCTGGCTCGGCGAGCCACTGCTCACTAATGGACCTGACATCCTCATAGATGTACCTCCGGATCCTCCTGATCCCTGCCCACTGGATCCCTGCGACTGACTCAACTGCTGCTGAGGGTCTGGCTGATCCAGATACTCTAACTCCCGTGACCTCCTAAAGGCCCTGTCCTCCTCGAACTTCACATCCCGTCTGACAACAACTTTCCTCTGTGCAGGAATGTAAATCCGAAAGGCCTTTGAGGTCTCACTGTAGCCCACAAAGATACCCTTCTCTGCGGTGGGCTCTAGTTTGGTCCTCTCCTCCTTGGGTATATAGGAGTATGTAATGCATCCAAGGATATGAAGATGACCAAGATCAGGCTTCTTCCCAAAGAAGGCCTCCTCCGGAGTCATGTGCCCCAAGGCACGATGCGGACTCCTGTTCTGCAAGTAAACAGCTGTGTTGCAGGCCTCTGCCCACAAGAACAATGGCAACCCCTGATCATATAACATGGCTTTGGCAGCCCCTATGATGGATCTGTTCTTCCTCTCCGCAACCCCGTTCTGCTGGGGGTTGTAAGGAACAGTGAACTCCCTCCTAATGCCTGCCTCTGCACAATAGTCAACAAACTCTCCAAGGGTGTACTCTCCTCCATTGTCCGACCTCAGGGACTTGATCTTTCGACCTGTCTGAGTCTCCACAAGAGCTCTGAACTCCTGAAACCGCTTGAAGACCTCACTCTTGGTCTTCAAGAAATAAATCCAGGTCCTCCTGGAGTGATCATCAATGAATAAGACATAGTACTCATATCCACTCAAGGAAACATGAGACATCCGACCGCTCACATCGGAATGAATCAAATCAAGTATCCCCGTCGCTCTGCTGTCACTGCTGGGAAAAGGGGATTTGGCAAACTTGCCCATTGCACAACCTCTGCAAGTATCATGGTGATCAGTACTGAAATCTGGCACACCTGTAGTGATCTCCCGCAATGTCCTCAAGGCTCCATGAGACATGTGCCCCATCCTGCGGTGCCAAATCTCACATAGCTCAGAACTGCTAGCTCTGCTGTCGGTACTACAGCTCAATGCCAAAGGGGGCTGGAATGCAAACTTGTACACCTTTGCATGGCGTACACCTATCACTCTAGCTGAATCAGCTGGAGAGCCCCTGGGATACATCAACACCTGTCCTTCCCTGAACAGTACCTCATATCCTCTGTCCTCCAACGCTGAGACGGATATGAGGTTCTTCCTCATCCCTGGCACATAAAGAACCTCTGACACCTTCAAGGGAGGTTTGGACTCCCTCTGAAATGTCACTGTCCCCACCCCGACTGCTCTAACAACTCTGTCATCACCGAGTACTACCTCAATATCAGTGCCACTCTCTGAAAGCTCTGAGAAGTACTCCCGGACTCCTGTCATGTGACGTGAAGCCCCACTGTCCACATACCAGATACCTGTAGATGCTCCGCTAATCGAGGGAAAAGCATGCTCCCTCTGAACCTGTGTGGCAGGTGATCCTGCACTAGAGGACTCACATGTAGTGAACGCAAACTCCCGGTCAAAACGACCTGCAAAGTCCTCAATCTCAGCTGACGCTGCCACATCCTGGGTCTTCCCCTTCTTCTTCTTCTTCTCCGGACACACAACTGCATAGTGTCCCATCTTCTGACAATTCCAACACTTCACTTTGGAATAGTCCTTTTGTGAGTTACCCTGTTTACCTTTACCTTTGCCTTTGCCTCCACCACCGCTTGTGGAAGCCTGCTTCTTCCCTTTGCCTTTCTTGCCTCCTGCCACCAGTGCTACGTCCTCATCCTGCTCAACTGGCTTGGCTGCCCCAAGCTGTCCTTTCCTGATCTCTGTCTGTATACAATCATCCCAAAACCTCTCCCATGTGGGAAGGGTCTCACGTGCACAAACCCCATCAGCAAAGTTCAACCATGAACGGGGGAGGCCATTCACTGCAATACGCACCAACTCAGTGGATGGAATGGCCTCTCCAATCGCTGCCAACTCATCTCTCACATTGGTAATCTTTGTGAGATATCCAGCTGCACTATCATTCCCCATCTTAATGTTCTTCAGCTTCTCCTTCAGGACCATCTTCCGGTTCTCATTGGTACTCTGGTAGAGATTGGACAATGCTGTCCACATCTCATGGGCATTGCTCTTTCCTCTCACATGAGGAATGCAATGGTCTTTGATTCCGTCTAGAATCAGCCTCTTACCCTTGTTGTTCTTTCTATTATAAGCTGCCAACTGAGTAGCATCAGTAGGCACAACAACAGGGTGCTGTGCTGTATGCACCATGATATCCCAGACTTCTGCCTCCTCAAAGATACTCTGCATTCTCTCCTTCCAAACGCTGTAATTTGTATGCCCATCCAACCTATCCTCCACCCTCAATCCCAATGACATCTTGCTGTCCTAAAACTGAAAAATAGCACTGCTGTGGTAAAGATAAAACTGCTGTTTATGAAAAATCAGCTTGCTGGAATTTTCTGAGTGAAAAAATCAGCAGCTGTATTTTTTTTCTTTTGCTGTCCCAAACTGCCCTTCAGCGCTCAAGCTCCGATACCATGTAAAATTTTCTGTTTCCCACCCCGGTTTTCAGTTTCACCTTATTTCTCCCATATAGTTAAATGCCCATTCCCATAGCCATACATTTAACAGACTGAAAAAAATAAATATTGCTGAAAAACACAAATTCTGGAAATTTTTCAGAGTGCTGGAAATTGCAGAAATAAAAATCAGCAATTAAAAACAGCCATAAAAACACATTTAAACTCAGTGATTTTTGGTCAACTTGACCCTGGAAAAAACCCCCTACAACTCTTGGGGAAAACCAGTTTGAGAGCTCTTCTTTATTTCTGGAAAATGCCTTTTACAGAGAAAATTTTCAGCAAATAAATTTCAGCAAAAACAGAAATTTCCAGCAAGCAAAACTTATCTGTTTTCAGCCCAAACGACAATCTGAAAAATGCTGTAAGAGCTGTACGGACCGTACAGATGTACGGACTGTACGGATGTACGGAAGAACGGACCGTACGGACTGTACGGACTGTACGGACGGCCGTACGGACTTGTACGGACAGCCCTCGGAAAAAGTGCAGAAAATCGTTTCTTCGATACTCGTGCTGAAAAATAATTTTTTCCACTATTTTGCTCACAAAAACTGCCTTTTTCTGCTTGTTCTTTATGCTGTTCGGATTTGCTGAAGTGCTGCCTAGGTGTGTGTGCCAAACTGCTGCCTCTTTCTCCTCCTTGTCCAGAAATCTCCCTTGCTCTCTTGCTCTCCTTCTCCCAATCTGCTCATGAAAGAATGAATGATCTTTTGTTCCTTTTCCTCCCTTAACCCAACCCTAAATGACTTTTGGGTGATCCCTAAATCCAATGGCTGAAATAGATTTAGATCAATGGCTGAGATTAAATGCTCATTTAAATCTCACTTTCTATTTTTTAATTCACCCCACTTTAATAAAGACCCACTTAGTCATTTATTTCCAAAGTCACTTTTCCTTTCTAATTTTTCATTGACTTTATAAAGTCACTTTAAAATTAGACTTAGTAACTTTATCACTTAAAGTCACTTTCAAATTAGATTTAACTTTATAAAAATTATAAAGTTACTTTAGGAGAAAAATTAAATTCTTTTGGACACTTTTCCCTAGGCCAAAGATCAAAGCCTTAGGGAACCACCTGTCCTCCGGTACCAAATTTCAACAAGAAGCAGAGAGCGAGAGGCAACAACCAGTTCAGGCCACACAGAGCACAGCAGAGACAACGCAGGGGGCCAGAGGGACTGCGTCATCCACGCAGAGGCTGCAGGAGTGACACAGAGGGTCCCAGAGGCTGCGTAGTGCCTCAGAGGGCTGACACAGAGGATACTGAGGTTGATGCAGTGCAGCAGGAGGCTGACGCAAAGGCCAAAAGGGTCAACGCTGAGGTTCAAAGTCGCCGGAGAGGGTTTCATGGGATAGGTTTTCTGAATACCTGTTTCCGAATAGAGAGGTATTGCTGCTGTGTATTTTCTCTATCGGGTGAGCCGGTTAGGCACCCTGTTGTACTGAAGAAAATACTGCGTAATAATAAAGCCTCAGAATAGTTGCACCAGTTTTCCCTCATTGGGTTTTTCCGGGGACATTTGTCCAAAAATAACGGTGTCACTCGTGTGTTTGTTTTCTTTCAGCTGATGATTTGTAGATGTTGTGGCTATATTGTGTTTATTTCGATATTTAAATGTTTTAAATAACTTGTTCAGAATTTACAAGTAGAAGAAATAAACAAACAAAATACAGATTAATTTCTAACGGATAGACTTAGAAAATTCAGGATGATATCAGAGCGTGGTTGTAGATCACAGGAAAGCTCAAAGCATCAACTGAGCAGAGCATTTGTAGCAGATTTCGTTGTCCCGAGTGATAGAACTGATCCTTGCAGAAAGCGACAGAGGAAGGGTTGACGCAGAGGGACTGTGTCATCAGTCTAGGCCAGAGAGAGGTCAGTGCAGAGGCTAAGGAGGGTAGAAACAGGCTCACACAGAGCCACGCAGAGGCCAGAAGGGTTGACATTGTTGGCTGAGGGAGTTGTTTTGCATGTGCCGGGATTGCGTAGAGCCAAGAGGCTCAATCCTTTAGTTGCTGGGGCGAAGGAAGCTGTGGGCAGTTTGCAGGAGCGAAGCTGGTGGGGTACTGTGGTCAAAACAGTACCTAACAGGACAAAACCAAGGTAGAGGGAGTTGTTGCCGAGGCGAATTTCTAGCCAAGGAATCCGGATCTATGTTGCAGTTGCACAGACGATCGGAGAAGGGCAATTTGATGGTTGGTAGAAGGATTTCCAGGAGGGAAATCAAGACTCAGAGGGAGTCTAGAAGAGAACTTCCAGACGGGAACTAGAGAGACTCAGAGGAGTCGAACCAAGAACATCCAGACGGGAAGTAGAGAGACTCAGTAGGAGTCGAACTGAGAACTTCCAAACGAGAAGTAGAGAGACTCAGCAAGAGTCAAACCAAGAACTTCCAGGTAGGAAGTAGAGAGACTCGGAGGAGTTGACAGAGAAGAGTAGAGAGATGGCCGTGTATGGGCTGAGGGATTAGGATAGGCTAAACGGAGCATCCAACTTTGTGGTCTGGAAGGCCAGGATCCTGTCCATTCTAGACAGACATCGCATCAAGGCTTCGCCTTGAGAGTAATGGCTATCCCAGTTGACCCGGTAGCTAATGAAAGGTACGAGGAGGCAATGGCCAAGGCAAAATGCATCATCCTTGATGGGGTCAAGGATCATGTGGTCCAACATATTGCCGAGAAGGAAACGAAAAAGGAGATGTGGGACACCTTGAAGACATTGTACCAGCATACTTCCATGCAGAGGAAGATGTTACTTGAGAATCAGCTAAGGTCATACCAGATGCAGAAGGGAGAGCAGATAGATCTCTTCCTCGGTCAGTTGAAGGAGATTCGGGACCAACTGGCTTCCATAGGGGCCACGTCGATTCAGGAGTTGATGGTGAGGACCGCACTAAATGCAGTATCTGAGGAGTGGGAGACATTTGTCCAAAGCATACTAGGCAGGGGGAGTTCCCGATTGGGAAGAATTGTGGGCGGCTCTTCGCCAAGAGGAGATCAGACGACTGACCAAGACGGGAAGTAGTATCAAAGGAGTCCAGATCAAGAAGGAAGAGGAGGAGGATGCGACTCTAGAATCTGCACGAAAGCAGGAGAAGTGGAAGAAGAAGGACCTCTCCAAGGTCAAGTGCTTCCATTGTGGGGAACTAGGGCACTATGCGAACTAGTGTCTGAGGAAGAAGAGTAAGGGAGAGGCTTCTGACTCTAAGGCAGCGACAACGAAGGCGGAGAAAGAAGTCGAGGAGGCTGACGATTGTGCCATGAGTGCTCATGTACCTTTAGAGAAGAGGTGGGGAGACATCAAGCTGGAGTGAGGAAGACTACAGGCGATGAGGGGCAGGATCCTTGAGGTACCCATCCTCTTGGACTATACCTTGCTACGGGAGCCCCAAGGAGAGAGTAGTAGGACAGGCGGATGTGGGTAGAGACAGATGCAGATGGAGCGGCAGAGAGTGCTACTGTGCAGGAGTCCCCAGGTAGTGCGAGGCTAGCAGGCTGCAACAGTGCAAGAGGTACGAGAGTGTTACAACGGTGCAGGATGGCACAAAGAGGTGTGCAACGGTGCGAGATGCAGGGAGTTGTTGTAGCAGCGCAGGGGTTAGTAGAGGGAGCACTTTTGAGCGACAGAGAGAGCTTTAGCATCGGGAGTGTTTCTAGCCTGACAGGGATGTCGGAAGTTGGGTTGATCATTTACTTACTTTTCAGTAACTGAGTTGCAGTGCAGTAGCACGATTCAACATGATGAGAGGGGGATGCAGTGTTGGGAGGATGGACTAGTAGCATCACGAATGTAGAGGGAGCTGCGTATGGGTGTAGCAATGGCAGTGGTAGAGCCATGGGCAACAATATAGGATGTAGCAGTGCAGAGGATGTTGGGCGGGGAGGCCTAGCATCAACATAGGTGCCGGTGTCGGATGATCAATGTGATGCTCAGTGAGGAGTATTACTAGAGCACAATCCTCTCTAAGAGGGAGTGTTGATTTGGGGTAGAATCAGATGTGCTCTATCCATGAAAATTGGTGGAGAGGCTGAAGCACATGAGATCTCCAAGACCCGGAAATGGTTTGGACAAATTTTACTCGGTTTGGGAGATATTAAAATAATTAATATATTTAATGGAGTTCCTAAGTCTAAACCTAGGAAAAATAAAATATTAATGGGTATTTTTATAAAACTAGGTTAGAAGGTTCCAAAAGTCATGGATCAAGCCAAATCTAATCTTAGCTGTTGATTAGAGATTTAATCTCGGTCATTGAAGGACCAACGAGAAAAGTATAAGAAGAGGCTTGAGGGGCAGGGTTGCTAAGCAAAGTTGAATTAGTGATCAGCAACGAGGGGCTATGAGTACTAGGAAGAGAGGCAGAGACAATGCCAAGAGACCAGCTCAGAAGCAGAGAACGAGAGGTAGCAACTAGTTCAGGCCACGCAGAGCCCAGCAGAGACAGCGCAGGGGGCCAAAGGGACTGCGTCATCCACACAAAGGCTGCAAGAGTGAGGCAAAGGGTCCTAGAGGCTGCGCAGTGCCTCAGAGCGCTGACATAGTGTAGCAGGAGGCTGGCGCAGAGGCCAGAAGGGTCAGTGCTGAGCTTCAGAGTCGCTGGAGAGGGTTTTGTGGGACAAGTTTTCTGAATACCTATTTCCGAATAGAGAGGTATTGCTGCAGTGTAGTTTTCTCTGTCGAGTGAGCCGGTTAGGCACCTGACTATACTCAAGGAAATACTCCATAATAATAATGCCTCAGAATAGCTGCATCGGTTTTTCCGCATTGGGTTTTTCTGGGAACATTTGTCCAAAAATAATGGTGTCACTTATGTGTTTGTTTTCTTTCAACTGATGATCTTTAGATGTTGTGACTGTGTTGTGTTTATTTCGGTATTTAAATGTTTTAAATAACTTGTTCAAAATTTACAAGTAGAAGAAATAAACGAACAGAATACAGATTAATTTTCTAATGGGTAGACTTAGAAAATTCAACACTTTATAACTCGCTTTTGTACCTTGTACCTTTTTATCTCATAAAGTCACTTTAGAAATATAAAGTAAACTTTAATATAATAAAGTACCATGCACTTTTTGTACCTCATAAAGTGACTAAAAATTTAGATAACTTTAATAACTCATAAAAAAGTCACACTAAAAAGTGGGTCTTATTACCTGTTGAAAAGTGTAACTAGGTTCTGTCTTCATAATGACATGTAAGTATGATTTTATGTAATTGATGCTAAGAAGAAAAATAAAATGATTATTGTAATGCTTGTCTGATGGGTTTCATGAGCAAGGAATTTTTTTTTAGGTAAGGCTCCCATTGTGAGCCCGTGGGATTGGTCATAAAGTCAAATTGAGTCAATATCATGTATGAAGGGCCCTTCTTGGGCGTGTTACATATTTATATGGGTCATTAAAAGAATAAAAAGGCCCTCCGAGACCAAGCTAAAGCATCTCCTTCTAGTCGGCTTCAAGATGGAGTAATGGATCTACACTAAAGGACATGTCAGTTCACTGACAATTTAGGTTGGCTTATTTGATGGGCAAACCACTATAAATAGGGCAACTTAGCCTCATTTTGGTGAAAAAATTTCGGTCAAGGAGGAGTCTGCAAAAGGAAGTGCGAGAATCACTAAGAAAGGAGTCCCATAACTAGCGAAGAAGAAGGAAGGAAGAACAAAGTTTTTTGGGTCTGTTTTTAGCGCTGATATCACTCCACATGTGCGAAATTGCAGGACTGTTTACTGTAGAAAAAAAGCCGAGGCATTTCAGTCATCTAAGTAACCAAATTGGGAGAAGGACAAGTCAACAGAGAAGCTGAGTCAAGCAAGAAGGAGTCTCTATCCTAAGCGAAGGAGTCAAGGGAACTATATAGAAAGTGACAGTTCCAAAAGTGCTGCAGGTAGGGTTTTTGAATTAGGGCCGAAAAGATTGCAGGTTTGAAGCAAAGAAAAAGGAAGCCGAATTCTAAAGGGTAGCTGAGAAGGAGGAAGAAGCAGAGGTTTGACTATTGTTGACTCAAGCAAGAAGGGTCTCAACAAGGAAGCTTCATGTCTCGGTCTTGGAGTGGAAAATAGGTCAAGGGTCTTGTTCTTGGTATTCATCAATTGAAGTCTCTATAAGAAGAAGAATTCGTTTGGGTTTTCCTCTCAAGTGGGATAGGTTTTGGCCCTGGCTGATCGCCTATATTTTGTGTCTCTTGTCTCTGTATTGCTTATGCTTTGCTAGTTGTTTAATGAAGAAGAACACTATAATAATCTAACTAAAGAGAAGATCCTAATCTATAGAAGTAAAAAGCATTCACAAGCAGTTATCATTAATATAGAAATCACCTAATCTTGATGCCATAGATTTCTCAAAATGGTGTCAAAGCTGAGGTGACAAAGTCAAGGAAGGACATCCTATCGAGGGACACTCAAGGATTAAGTCTCGAAAGACATCAAAGCAAATCTAAGAAGATCATCTTGGAGTCAAGATCTACAAAGAAGTATCAAAACCCTAGATCGAAGAAGAAGTCTACACCAACAGAAGTCTTGGGATCCTCAAGTCATCAAAAGGACCACAAAGACCCTACTCAAGATGAAGGGACTTATAAATCAAGTTTCTTACTAGAGAAGCAAGATCAAGGATGTTGTCATCATCTTTAGAAGTTCTAAGGCAATTTCCTCTCGTTGAAGCAAGGACCTTACCATTGTAGAAGATCATCCAAGAAGCATCAAGAAGTCATCATTGATCATCATCAACAAGGACATCAACATCAAAGGATCTAAAGTGATCTCCCTCTTTGTAGGGTCAAGGATCATTCTTGAAGAGAACTATCTTCATCAAGGAGAAGCTCTCTATTAACTATATCATCATCAAAATTCAAGGAGGCAACAAGTGGAAGAAGCATCTTCACAAGTAAGTATATTTATGTCTGAATCTGTCAAAATGCCTTTTTGCAACGAAAGCAACAAATTGGTTGGGGCTTCAAACTATCTTGCATGGAAGAAGAGGACAATTCTGAATCTCATTGAAAATGAGGTGATGGATCATGTCAAAGGCTCTATCACCAAACCATTGAAGGAAGATTCTCAAGCACTTGCAAAGTTTATGAAAGGGAAAGTAAGGGCTCAAAGGATTCTCATAAAATCCATTGAGGATCCCCTCATTCCATATATATCTAAACTTGACACTTCAAAAGAAATATATGACAAATTAGTAGAGTTGTTTTTTGTAAGCATTGCGGGAGAAATAAAAAGTAAGATTTTCTTCAAACCTGGAACATATAGAATGTTGTTAAGGTGAGTACTTCCACTAGACTTGAGCTCCAACGAAGTAGATCCAATCCCTTTCATTGGATAAGTCTTCTTATCTACAAGTTCGATTGAGTGAGAGGAGGTACCTTTTGACAAAGTTTGAAGTTGATTGCATTCTCCTGTTATGTGTTTGAAAGCACCACTATAAATAACCCATACATTCTCGTCCTTGAAAGTGCCAGATAAAGCGGAGAACAAACTTCCATCTATTACTTCCTTCGCTAGCTTGGAGATGATCTTCAATATGCAATCCTTGATAGATGTAGTGAGATTCCCAAGAAACTTGAAACCCTTCCTTATAACCCTTTGACATAGTGCCAACTAAGATGTGATCTTCAGTCTCCTTCTTGCACCTTAGCTCTGATACCATGTTGGAAAATCATGAGACTTATGTATTATAGATGATTTTCCTTAACTTGATAATTACTTGTGATATATGTTGGCCTTTTATTACTTTATTAGTTCTTGTTCATCAAGCAATTACCAAAACAATGAATATCACAACAAGACAAAGTACAGAAGACATAGGCTCCAAGCTAGGGCACAACCCGTCCAAGGGGAAAACCCAAAAATAATGTTTCTCTTTTTATAGAATCTTCTTACAATGAGACTTTCAAGACCCAAAGACCAAAGCCCAAGATCCTCCCATGCACCAAGTCAACCTGTCATGTGTTTGAAAGCACCACTATCAATAACCCATACATTCTCGTCCTTGAAAGTGCCAGATAAAGCGAAGAACAATTTTCCATCTATTACTTCCTTCGCTAGCTTGGAGATGATCTTCAATATGCAATCCTTGATAGATGTAGTGAGATTCCCAAGAAACCCTTGACATAGTGCCAACTAAGATGTGATATTTAGTCTCCTTCTTGCACCTTAGCTTTGATACCATGTTGGAAAATCATGAGACATATGTATTATAGATGATTTTCCTTAACTTGATAATTACTTGTGATATATGTTGGCCTTTTATTACTTTATTAGTTCTTGTTCATCAAGCAATTACCAAAACAATGAAGATCACAACAAGACAAAGTACACAAGATATAGGCTCCAAGCTAGGGCAAAACCCCTCCAAGGGGAAAACCCAAAAATAATGCTTCTCTTCTTATAGAATCTTCTTACAATGAGACTTCCAAGACCCAAAGACCAAAGCCCAAGATCCTCCCAAGCACCAAGTCAACCCCCTAGCAAAGTCTTCTTCAAGGAAACTTCCAAACTTTGACCTATTGCAACTTCGTCCTAGATTTTTGGCCTTGCAACTGCACTTCAAAATTTCGGCCCTACAATTTTGGCCTCTTGCAACTGGCAACAACAAAACCCTAACTTCACACGTGTGGAGAGAGAGAGAGAGATGATCCCAAGAAACTTCGACTTCTTTTCTTCCTTTCTTCGTCCTTCTAGCTCTTCTTCTCCTTCGCTATTGCAGATCGAACTTGATGATGAGTGAGTGTGTCAAATGAGGTCGAACTCCTTATATTTATAGCCTTCTTGAGTGGTCGAATAGACTTTCCTTAGGCCGACTTGTCTTTGATTGGAGCCGACTTGGTCTTGGAGAAGTAAATGGATTTTTCTTGACAAAATAAATATTTTCCTTTGTTATAATGAGTCCAGAATGGACTATAATACATGACATAAATTCTTCTTTGTCCTAGAAAGACCTAGAAGCATGAAAAACATGCTTTTGACCTAGACTTGAGCATGAAACCCATGCTTTACATAAAATAATTTTTTTCTTTTCTTTCTTTTTCTTTCTTTATACAAAGTATACAATGTCATGATTACAAATAGGTCATTATGAAGACCGAACCTAGTTACAATTTCCAACATTGGAGACATAGGTAATGAGATGGTCTGCAAGAGAATCAAGGATAACCTGTTTAGCCTTGACTTCTCCTTTCTTGTATCTAGCCTTGATAACAGCATTCAGATTTTCTAGTGGTTCAGCGACCTCACCTTCAACCTATTCCAGTACATCATGTTCCTCAAGAGTGCTATCCAATCTTGCCTTCCATGGACCAAAATTAGAAACATCATTCAACTTCTTTTCATTCTTGAAGTAAAAGGAAGACATCTTGATAGATTTCAACAACAAGTAGAAGGGGCCAAGCAATATTTCAGTAGTAAATAGAAGGAACAAGAAGTGATATTTTAGCATAAAATAGGAGCATCAAGTGATATTTTCGCTTAAAATAGTAGGAGCATCAAGTGATATTTCAACAGAAAATAGTAGGAACAAGAAGTGATATTTTAGCAGAAATTAGGAGTAGAAAGTGATATTTTAACAAAAAATAGAATAGTGACAACTCTTATCTTTTTGGACTTGTCTTCACCAAAGCTCTAATACCATGTTGAAAATCAGATGTTCTATGTTGTAACAATTACTTATTCTAAAACTTCTTTTTTGCTGCAATATTAGTTAAGCAATTGTAGATAAAACATAAACCAAATGCACAATTGAAGACAACTGAGAACAAGATAAGACAGAATTTAGGTCCAATGACCAGGGCAAAACCCGAAACGAGAAAACCCAACAAGATTCTTCTTCTATTAGATACCAATTGTTCAACAGAGATACAAAGTACAATTAAAGATCAAGAGAATGGGTAAGTTCACGCAAATCTGAACAAGTTGTGGCATGAAGATAACTAGTAGCAGCAACTAATGCAAAGATTGAATCAACCTTCAAGTTCTACTCTTACTCTCCAAGTCTCTCTCTCTCACAATCTTCTTCAAGTCTCTCCAACTCTCTCTCTCTCTCTCAAGTCTGAATCCTTCTTTCACAATGAACAAGTAGTGAGAATGAGATGATATGAAGATACAGGAGGAGCAACAAATTATGGTCATAAAGAAGGAGCAATACACATGCTTTGAGGAGTTAGATATGCCATTTAGGGAGGTAGACATGCCTTTGTAACTCATGCCATTAAGGAGGTGTGCATGCCTTTGTAGAGGTGTAAGAGGAATCTTTTATGACATGCTTTTATTGTGAGTAAGAGGAATATGCCATGTCTTAATGAGTGCGTAAGAGAGAGAGTAACGTATGCATTAATGAAAGTGTAAGAGAATCTTTTATGACAAGACTTTAATGAGAGTGAAACATATCCATTAAGAGAGAGAGAGAGAGAGAGAGAGAGAGAGTTACGATGTGCTATGTGAGACATAGAGGTACGAAGTGATTAAGTGATGAAGGTAAGGTGACTTGAAGTTCCTTTTAATAATAATAATGTCATAGTATCATAAGGATAATAATAAAGGTAATGATAATATTGATGATTAAGTCAAAATTGAACTATTAAGATTGATTAATGATAAGTTAAGTGATTTTCCAACATCTATACTTGATTACCAATTGATGCAAGGTGATTTACTATTTTTGGAAAGTCATGCTTGAGATGCTAGACATGACTTTCTAATTTTAGAAAGTCACTCCAGAATTGTTAGAAATGGAATTTTATTTAAGGAAATTCATTTTTGAGCTATCAATTTTCAATAAGAAGAAGAATTTGACATCATAGGGGAGCTCAAGCTACCACCCTTTACCCAAGGACAATAGGCAGGATACTACTTACTGTGAGGTAAGGATCACATCTATCCTATTGTTTGCTGATCTTCCCATCTTGACCCTCAAGAGTCAGTGGTAGAACACCTGCATCCACTACCTTGGAAGGAGATACACACTTACCATGGAAGGTAAGGATCAAACACAACCTAAGGCACTGGGAGATACGCACTTGCCATTGCAAGGATCATACACACCCAAGTCTCCTCACCCATTGGCCAGATGGGTGGCTATCCCTACTGTTACCACTCAAACTAGCAGAGGTGCTAAAAGGGGATCCTTGAAGGAATACCACTAGGCTAAGGCCAACAATGGAGCAATAACCTAGTGTCACCTTGGCTAAGGCTCCCTGCTTTTTACGGACTTTCACTGATGGGAGGAGACTTGTTATGATAAGGATCACGAAATGGATGGACCAGTGATAGGGTGAGGGGTGATCCTAGAAGCCTATTCACAAGAGAGGCTCAAATATGTGGCTTGCTTACTTTGGAAGGCAAGGTTGTAAGCTCTCAAGGAAGGGCTTAAAGTGAATTTCAAGGGCTAGGTTTTGCAAATAAGCTTTGTAAAGGGGGACCTAGTCCTAAAAACCCTTGTGAAGACTTGGTTTCCAAATGGTCTTTGTGAGATTATCTTTGAAAAGTTGCGGGACCACACGGGACCAAGTGGACCCAAAATTAGGTCAAGTAAGAGGGATTGGTCACTCAAGGAGGGGCTTGACCTAATTGTGGAAGAGAAGAGGATCAATGGACAAATCTTCTTGGAATAAAATGCAATGATCCAAATGAGGTCACTAGCCAAGGGAAACCTAGGGCAGGAATGGTCCTCGAGCTAGGGCTTGCAATATCTTGAGATCCCATCGTCGAATTTGCTTCAAATTTGGAGGGCCTCTAGAGCAAACTCCAGCGCAATTGTGGACCAAAAATCAAAGTGTTTGGATGGCTAGATTGTGAGATAATTGATGCCCTAGGTGACCTATGTAGGCTAGACCTAGAAAGAAAGAGAGAAAGGTGAGAAAAATATGCTTTAGGGTGATCACCTATGGAGGACCAGTGCCTAATCCTTTGGGAGAAATGGAGTCAAGATGATTCCAATGTTTGGGATGGTTTCAGTTCATCAAGGAGGCCTCTAGAACATTTTTGCATGGCAATTAGGGCATAAGAAAACTGCTTCAAGGTATTTATACTTCAATATGCAATATGCGATGACTTGTCAAGATGAATTTTAATGAAATATCTCTAGGAACATTCACTTATTCTAACATGGCCCATAACTTGATGCAACGCTAATATAAGGCAAATTTATACTCTTTCACATAAGAAAAGCAACAAAATCTCGGCCTAGTATAGCGAATATCCCAGCATCATTTATGTGACATAGAAAAAAATGACAAAATAGCATTAAAAGAGCACTTACATGTGAGAACAAGTATGTCCAATCATCATCATATGCCAATATAAAAGATGCAAGAAGAAACATGAAGAATTCCAAACATCAAAATTCATCCATCCATCCAATTTTGTCCTCCAAAGAGAATAGAGAAAATCTCACAAGAGAATATGGTCCAATCCAAGTGATGATGAGAGAATGAATCACCTCTCATCTATTTATACACTTCCTAATGAATTTGATTTAGCTAATTAGGCCTAATTTAGCACCTAAAATAAAATAATGTGCATAATAACAATCTTTTGGTGACAAGACCACCAAACTAGCTTAATGACAAAGGAGTAAGCCTCTCAAGAGGGTTGAATGATCAATAACATGTGTCATTGGGCCTTAGAGGAGGCATAATGAAGTCCATAGGTGCGAGAATGTGAAATAGGACTCCCGAAGGTAGTGGACAAGGGGTTGGCCCCTTGTTCTTCAAGAAATAAACCTGTGGTGCATCCCAAATGGATGTGGGGGCACACAAGTGTCTCATGGGTCTTCAAACCAATCGAAGATGCCTATAGACCATCTGCAAGGGCTAGGATGATGGTATAAGTGATGCCACATCATCATATAGATCTTGGACCATCTGCCAAGTGTATGGTGTAACTATGGAGCCAATTGGGCATGGTGAACCAGGTGCATCTTCCTTGTCCAATAGGTGAACCACGAGCAATCTCTGAATGACTTTGGGGATCCATGGAATGCTGTCTGCTGCTGTGGAGACCCATGGCTCTCTACACACACCCTACATGTGCCAATGTAGCCCTCTGGAGGGTTAAGACCCCGTATAGGGAGACCAAACCCAAGATGAAGACCATCTGTAATCCTGCATAAGATCTAATGCGTCCCCTTTCCTTCCAGTATATCAAGTCATTAAAGAAATCAAGTAAAAGAGTTCACAAACCATGGAAAACAGGTGGACACTTCATAATGGCATGCCCTTCCATAGTGGGCTTTGGCATGTGCTAAAGTCTCCACGCTGCAAGGGGGGTTAACCAAACACCCTATTAGGTGGTTTCTACCTCTAAAGGGGGTGGTATGTCCATGGTACATCCTTCAATTGGTGGTGGCATGTGATAAAGTGATGGAATGGAGTGGGGGAAGAAGGGAAAATCTTGGGTCACATGCCATGGTACAAGGGTAGCTAATAAAAGGGAAGCCCACACTTGGGTAAATGATGTGTAGGAGGGAGCATTCGTGGTACATGAGTTACCCCGACCTTGATTTTGCCACCCTTTTTCATATGCCTTTTTCCTTTTACGATTTTTATTTGGTTAACTGCTCGGGGCTCAAGGGCATTAGAGCATGATGTGTAAAGTGCAATAGTGGATATCCCCTTTAAGGTGGGATAGTTTATCGCCCACCAGGGGTTGGGGCAATCATGGGTTCCTGAATGATAGAGGAGGCTCATCTAGGGCCTATAGGAACCAGGGTG
Source organism: Pinus tabuliformis (assembly GCA_031772625.1). Classification (NCBI taxonomy): domain Eukaryota; kingdom Viridiplantae; phylum Streptophyta; class Pinopsida; order Pinales; family Pinaceae; genus Pinus; species Pinus tabuliformis. The sequence goes on from CM062816.1 coordinate 1,218,404,329, forward strand.
ATGGCCATGGAAAGGGGTAGAGCTCATGTATTGGCTTTTTCCCACATGCTAAATGTGTTTGTCTCGACCATCTTTTGCATTTAGTGGTACAATTTCTTGTTGAATGTGGCCAATTATGAATTTTCTTTACTTTTTAGCTGCATCAGCCTCTAGGGCATCATTCCAGGCCTGACCCAAGGTGTAGGAAAAGGGGAAGGGGAGGCTGACCCTTTGTGGACCCAGTGGGGGAATGTGAACCCGGGTGGGAGGAGTGATGAATGGGGTTATAATGAGAGAAAGGGGGGTGATATATGTGGATTGGGGAGCGGGACCATGCAACCAAAATCAGGGTTTCCCATGTAGTGCCATCTCGAAAACCCAAAGGTCAGTAGAAGAGATCCCATAGGACTAAGGTCCAAGGTTAAGACCCAAAAGAGACCTAGGGGACAAAAGCACAGACCTAGTCCACTCTTTCCGCCAAATCCCCCCACTAATCCATGCCCAAGAGTTTCCATGATAAGTAAACTAAAATACCCAATCACCAAATGACAAGGCATACCTTTGGGTTTGGGAGGCTGACCTTTAAACATGTGATCATGACAAATGGGTGAGAGACCACATGGCTGGCTCAGGTGGTGGAGAAATAGCACAATGAGCTAGTTGGTGGCTGCAAGGGGCTGCCGGCTGAGGATCATCATGGAGAAATTTTTTCTTGTAGTGATATCATCCATAAAGTGGTGGGTAACACCCACAAGTCCAACTTATGTGTAGGATGCATACTGGGGTATACTCGGTAGGGGGAGATACACACTTACCATGAGTTAAGGATTAGACACAACCCTACAATGACAAATAAGAGAGATACACACTTACCGTAAGGTAAGGATCAGACACGCCTATTTTCCACGAGTTCCCTCACTTTCCAATTCAATTTGTTTCCTTTGGAGCTCATATAGGGGGGGAAAGCATAGCTCAGTGTTCTCAATCAGTCGGGACCCTTACTTAGGAGGGTCACATCTATCAGTCCAAGACGCTCTCTGAAGACCAAGAACTTCCCTTTCGGCAAAGCCTTGGTGAGTATGTTTGGTATCTGCTCGTCAGTCGAAATATGATGGAGTCTCACAACTCCTCTCTGCACCATGTCTCGAATATAATGATACCATACTGCCTCATAGCTAGGCATGCTAGTAGCAATATATTCTGCCTCGGTTGTGCTTAAAGCTATGGACTTCTGTTACCTGCTCATCCAAGATATCATTGCAGAACCTAAACTAAAGCAACACCCTGATGTGCTCTTCCTACCAATAACTTTTCCGGCCTCGTCAACATCAATGTACCCATGAAGTCGAACATCTTCGACAGTATATCTCAGACCAAGGTTAATCATCCCATGCAAATATCTCAGCACATGCTTGGCAGCAACCCTGTGTGCATGAAAAGGCTCTATCATGAATTGGCTCAAAGTGTTAACTGCAAAGCATATATCTAGACAAGTGTTCTCAAGGAACATCAATGACACAATCAACTGTCGATACTCAAAAGGATTTGCCAAATCAACTCCCACAACATCTCCACATTGCTTTTCGAAGTTCATTTCCATCGGTGTGGCCAAGGACTTGCATTCTACCATTATGAATCTTTCCAACAATTTCACAACATATTTTCCTTTAGAAAGGAAAATCTCTCCTGGCTTTTGCCACCCTTCTAATCCTAGGAAGTAATGCATCAAACCAAGATCTTTCATTTCAAACTCAAAGGCCAACGCCCTCTTACACTCGAGCATTAGTGGCTCACTACCTGTCAAGGATAAATCGTCAACATATAAAACCAAAATCAAGGGCATACCTTGGACCACTTTGAAGTAGAGGTTCAGGTCGACATTGCTTCTCGTGAATCCAAGCTTAACCAAGTAATTATCAATGCGAGCATACCAGGCTCTTGGGGCTCACTTCAAACCATATAGTGCTTTCTTCAACTTGCAATCATGAGTCTTCCTGTCATGAACTTTGAAACCCTGTGCTTGCTCAACATACAACTCTTCCTATCATGTGCCATGAAGAAACACAATCTTCACATCTGTATGGTGAAGTGTCCATCCTTGACTAGCAACAAGGGAAACGATCGATCTAATGGTTGTGTAGTGGGCAACGGGTACAAATATGTCATCATAATCTTCTCCCTCTTTGTGGGAGAATCTTCTAGTTATGAACCTCACTTTATATTTCTCAATACTATCACAACTCCATGCTTGATTTTGTACAACCACTTCATGGTTATGACAAAATTTCTTTTAGGTCTCGGAACAACATCCCACACATAATTCTTCATAATAGACTCATACTCTTCGGTCCAAACTTGCTCTTTAACTGGTTCTTCAAAAGTGGGAGGTTGAGCCTGTATGATGGAGCTCACAGCTACAACGTACCCCTGGTATCAGCATGGATTTATGCTTTCTCTAAAGGTACCTCTGGTAGTGACATGTCTCTCAACATCTTGTAATGTATCACGAAGCCAAAGGGGTCACTTCCTGGTAGGATGATCACTTCGAGGAGGATCCAAGGGGTCCATGGGATCATCAACAATATCCTTCTTAGATTCTTGTACGAAAGGACCTTCTAGTAGGTCCATGTCATCATCCTCCTCAACAGGAGGGGGCGAAGGAAGGTCCTTTTCTTTTTTGAGGGCAACATCTTTGTCAAAAGTTACATTCCTACTGAACTCGATTTTCCTTTGACCGGATATGTATATTCTAAAGGCTTTAGAATTTTCACAATATCCAACAAATGTACCTTTCTTTCTGGTGGCTTCCAACCAGCCCATCTCTGCAAATCAGCATTTCCCATTGCTAACAATACATGCCATCTCTCTCGGCCTCCTCTCATAGACCCAACCCCATCCTATTTGCGTCCTTCTCACCTTTCCTCCCTACCCGCTTCGAACCCTCCATTCGAATCTCCAAACGCTCCCTATGCTGCTCCTCTACGTGCATCCCTCCCGTCATCAACCTTCAACTTGCCATCCTTCAGCGCTCCTGTTCCCCACTGATTCAGATTTAAACAAGAATGCAACAAATTACAAAGATAACCATAAATACATATATACAACAGAAATAATACTTCATTTCATTAATATAAAATACAGAAATATGCTTACAAATAGAAACGGAAATAAACTAGCTCGGACGATGGTAGCTTATCTCTGAGGAGAGATGTGGCGGCTACATGTCTCTGAACTGTGTTACAATGAGGCTCGAAGGCCTATTTATTGTTGAGAAACAATGGAAAACCCTAAACATCCAAAAACCTAACCCTAGGAGATGAAACGCCCAACTGTGGGCTCCGTTTTGGTTAAATTGGTACATCAACTTCCCAAGGTCGTAACTTTGGCATACGATCTCCATTTGACCCGCACAACATCTGGTTAGAAAGATCTATCCAAGGACTACAACTTTGGGAAGAGCAACGTGTGGACCCAAGTTTCTCCCAGTTTTCCCAAAAAACGTTGTTTAGGGCCTCAAAATGGCTCCGGAAGTTCAAGACCCGAAAAACTGTTAAAAATAGTAAATTGTGCTACAATTAAGGAAATTGGAAAATTGAAAGAGATAGTTGTGGGGGTCCAAGTGGGATAGGTGGGTGGCCACCAACATCCACTTGGATCATTCCTCCCCCCTTAGGAAGCAATGGTCCCCATTGCGTTGAGTTCTTCCATCTGTTGAACTTGGCCCCTGGTGAGCTGTTCTGCAATCTCTGATGTGTCCAGTAATGTTGGGAAGCATGGTCGAGGGTGGTCCATATTGAACACTCGGTGCAAGCGAAGGAATGGGGGAATGTTGTGCTCCAAAGCATTGTTTCCCCCAGCCTTGTTACTGATGTAAGGACCATATTGGAGTGGTCTGAGCTTCTGATGGGCTCTTGTAAGGCGTTCTTTCTGCAGATGCAACCAGACTTTGTCGCCCACTTGAAACTAATGTTGATCATGTCGCTGCTTGTACTTGTCATTTTTCAGAATGGAGCGGTGATATATCGGCCCGTTGGGTAGAGGTGCTCTGGGAGTCAGATCGAATGAATGCTTGACCTGACAATGCAACGGTACCCATGTGGGTGAGGAGAAGATGTTCCTGTGTTCTTTCATGACCGTATCCATCTACTGTTGCTACTGCATGGAGGAACCCTTCGCAGGGGTCATGGATGTGGCGACAATCTTCACCTTACTTTGGGAGCGGACCAGACAGAAAATGAATTTCCTAGTCTGGGAGATGATCTTACTGCATTTCTTAGCAGAGATCAAAGAGGTGGCGGTAGGTGGGGCTACCTCCGGTATTCTGTATGATGAATTACACAAAGAAATAATAACAACACGAGGCCTTAACCCATACACAACATGTCGCCTCCACAAGTATGGTTGGCCTAATAATATATCACAAACATCTAGAGGTGCAACATCACAAATACCTTGTCTATGAAGGGCTTGATGCTGTAGGAAAGGCGAAACTGCTGACGAACTCGAAGATCTCGTCCTTGGTGAAGCCACCCGATGCTATATGGTTGCGGGTGTCGTATGGTTGGTAGTCCCAGCCACTTCACAACCTCTGCTGAAAAGAGGTTCTTTTGGCTCCCACTATCAACAATGAATTGCAGCGGGGAACCCTTCACCCAAATCTGTGAGTGGAAAAGCCGCTCCCCTCCTCTGGATCTTCGGGCTCATTCTTCTGGATCTTGGCGGTGGCAACAGTGGTGCTGGGCTCCGCGTCAATGATCTGCTTCCCTTTGCCATTCCCCTTGTCGGGTTCTAACTCCGGGTCGGAACATGCATCTGATTCTGAAGCCTTCAACCCGACCACCAGCGACTGCTTGGTCCGACACTCACTTGTGTTATGAGTGGGGCTCTTATGGAACTCACACCACTTTCCTGCGTAATTCTTTGACTTCGTGGCAGTGTTACTTGGGAGCGGGAGCGACATTTTCAGAAGCTCCGGGTTTGGGAGCGATTCTCGGAGCGTTTTTATATAATATATATTTTTTTAATTTTTTTTAAATTTTTTATATTTTGATACATATATGTCAACAAAAACATGTAGAATAATTAATTAGATATAAAAAACATAGATTGAAGTTTTGAACCATATAACAACAATCATCTAGAAGTTATAATCTTCATCAACCACGTCCACAAGTTAGTAACATAGTAACATACAACATATTGAGTCTCATGATTCATCAATCTTAAAGTTTCAAGCTTTCAAAATTCAATATATAATATTTATCATCATTGATCACCAAAGTTGTACTTGTAAGCTAAGGGTAACCATTACAACAAATAATATCTAACATGAAATGAAATGTTATAAAATGAAATGAAATGAAACAACTTTCAACTTTCATGAAGCATCATATTCATAATTCATTACTAATGAGTTATAATTGCCAACTTCAAACTTAAATTGTCATATATTGTTTAAAAAAATATCATAATAAATATGAAAGAGTCAGTTGTTATAAAAGCTACTAGAAACTAGAAAAGAGAAGTAAATCTATTATCTATTTCTTATGCTTGGGCCTCTTGCCAACACGCGAAATGTCTAATTTTTTAGTCTTGTTGGAAAATCAGGATCTTTGTCATTAATATCACCCTCTAAGCATTAATATCTAGAGGTATCTTTGTCATTACCTCTGTATCTGTATAGGGATCTTTGTCATTATTATCACCCTCTAAGCATTAACATAAGATAGAACAAGCATAGCATGTCAAGTCAAGATTTTGTTTGAGTGATGCGTAAATTTTTAGGAGAGTCATGATAGAGGAGTTTGACAACCAATGTCACTAACATCAAGGTACATAAAGGGATTGGTGCTCTTGATTAAATACGAGTTCCATACCCTAATACATGACAAAATTCAATGGAAACATTACAATCCCCCAATCCTGAAATCCTGAAAAACTGATAAGTCTGCTGGATTTTGAATGAAATCTAAAATTATACTTTCTCCATATGAAATCCAATGAGGCCGGAACCACTCTCAAACATCCGGAGTCATTTCATGGTAATGTTAAAAATTTAAGTAAAAGGATGAAAATGAAGATTAAGGAGAATGTCACTTTTACTTTAAGAATTTAACATTACCATGAATAGCATATCAATACTAGGGCCTAGACTTGATCATTAAGCTGCCCCACTCAAAAATTATTTGTTTCTTTAAAAAAAATTGCATTTCGAACATTACTATAAAAAACAAATTGCAAAAAAGGCAAAACACTCTCGAAAAGGCAGGGAGCGAAAAAAATTTTAGGGAGCGCGCTCTCGAAATCGATCCCTTTTCGGGAGTGATTTCAGGAGCGCGCTCTCGAGTCGCTCCCACCCGGAGCGCGGATTGGGAGTGGGATCGGGGGGGGGCGCTCCCTCGCAATACTACTTCATGGTGTTGTTCTTTTCTTGCGGCTTTAACAAGTTGTCTTAGGTCACCTTGCCTTGGCTTTGTCCTTTGTTCTTCGGATTTGCAGATCCAAAGTCTCGCTTCTTTTGTTTAAACTTCTGCTCGATTTTGACAGCGTATCGATACGCTGTGCCAAGCGAGGAGATGTTCAGGAACGCCATCTCGTCCTAGATGTACCTGTGTAGGAAGCCACTGTATTTGAGTACCAAATGTAGCTCAAAATCCTTGATACCCAACTGTGTGCGAAGGGTATGAAAAATTTTTGTGAACTCCGGCACATCTTGGTCCCTTCCCTGCCGCAGCGTGGTCCACTTTATGTATTTTTCCTCATAGCTTTTGACAGAGTAGTACTACTCCTTGATGGCATCTTGGAATGACTTCCAAGTGGGTGCGGCTGAAAATAGTGAGCCTATACTTTCATCCTTCTGCTCGTAGTAGGTTTCCCACCAGTCCTTGACGTGGGGGGCTGCTTTAAGAAGAGCAAAAATAATCTTTTCCCGATTGGAAAAATGATGAACAGAAAAATACCCTTCTAGCAGATTTAACCATTTATCTATGACATCTGCATCTATCTAACCCTCAAATATGGGGATTTCAAAGTTAACTTGTAACTTAAAGAGTGTGGCGTTTCAAGAGTAGCTATTGGAAGCCGATGTGTCATCCCTGGGTAGCCGCTGAAGGATCTGGGTGAAGTTGTCTATCATCGCGTTCCTTTGTCGCTCGGGGGCTTCTTCAAGCAAGATTTTGATAGGGTCTCCTGCCCCCTTGTCTTTCTTTTCATCTGCCATGGGAGGCTGTAGGGATTTGACCAGTTCAAGCCCTAACTCCCTATATCTCGACCTCTTTGGGGACATGCAAAGAAAAACAGAGAAAGAGCAGACCCTCTCTGATACCACTGATCCAAATTTAAACAAGAACGCAACAAATTACAAAGATAACCATAAATACAGAGATACAACAGAAATAATACTTCATTTCATTAATGTAAAATACTGAAATATGCTTACAAACAGAAATGGAAATAAACTAGCTTAGGCGATGGTAGCTTATCTCTGAGGAGAGATGTGGCAGCTACATGCCTCTGAATTGTGTTACAATGAGGCTCGAAGGCCTATTTATTGTTGAGAAACAATGGAAAACCCTAAACATCCAAAAACCTAACCCTAGGAGATGAAATGCCAAACTGCCCCCTCTTCTTTCTTTTCATCTGCCATGGGAGGCTGTCGGGATTTGCGAGGCTAGTCTTGCAAAGGTTCGACCAGTTCAAGCCCTAACTCACTATATCCCGAACCCATTGGGGACATACAAAGAAAAACAGAGAAAGAGCAGACCCGCTCTGATACCACTGACCCAAATTTAAACAAGAACGCAACAAATTACAGCGATAACCATAAATACAGAGATACAATAGAAATAATACTTCATTTCATTAATGTAAAATACTGAAATATGCTTACAAACAAAAATGGAAATAAACTAGCTCGGGCGATGGTAGCTTATCTCTGAGGAGAGATGTGGCGGCTACATGCCTCTGAATTGTGTTACAATGAGGCTCGAAGGCCTATTTATTGTTGAGAAACAATGGAAAACCCTAAACATCCAAAAACCTAACCCTAGGAGATGAAACACCAAACTGTGGGCCCCGTTTTGGGTAAATTGGTACATCAACTTCTCGGGGTCGTAACTTTGGCATACGATCTCCGTTTGACGCGCACAATATCTCGTAAGAAAGATCTATCCATGGACCCATGTTGCTCCCAGTTTTCCCAAAAAACATTGTTTAGGGCCTCAAAATGGCTCCGGAAGTTCAGGACTCGAAAAACTGCTAAAAATAGTAAATTGTGCTAAAATTAAGGAAACTAGAAAACTGAAAGAGACAGTTGTGGGGGTTGAAGTGGGGTAGGTGGGTGGCCACCAACATCCACCTGGATCACCCATGTCCTGGAGTCTCCTCGTAGTGAGCCCTCAATCGAACCCTTTCCGTCGTTCATCGACCTGCACCTGCATACCAATAGTAAAACCATTTCGATTGTTTATGATTTTTTTGGGTAGGGTTAGCATTCGCTTTCTTTCTTTTTTATTTGTCATTCTATGCCTTAGGATAGATTAGACTCATTAAAACTTCAAAAAATTTTGATTTTGTTTTCATTTTTATTTTTTATTTTTTAACCTTTTTTTCTTTATTTCATTTTTTCACTTTTTATTATTAACTTGTGATTTTAAATTTTAATTTTTTCATTTGAGAAAACATTTAAAAATCATTAAAAAAAATCTAAAAGCTAAAACATTTAAAAAGTTTTTTTTTTCTTTTTTTATTTTTTTCTCGGTGACATTTGATTTTTTACTTTTTATTTTTTTACAAAATTCAAAAAATATAAAAAAAATTGAAATATATATATATATATATATATATATATTTGTGTGAGTTTAGATTTGGAATAAAATAAATTAAAGGACTTACGCTTTCACATTAAGTATTTTTTAATGTGTCTTATGGCCCATTAAAAATCTATTTTATTGACCCGTTGATTTGTTTTCCTCATTTTTCACATTAAATTAAGTTCCTAAGGAATAATTAAACTGTTTATCTGAAGTTTCTTAGTGTTATTTGGTGATTAAATGCATTTTTGATATTTCTCTATTGTCAAGTGCGATTAATGTTTCAAAAGTTATGTTGGCGATAAGAGAAAATTAATTATGGATCTTAGTAATTAATCTGGAATATCTGGCGTGATAAAGTTTTGAGCAGTTTACATCTAATCATTCATGATTGTCCTTATTCATCACATTTGTAAATTGTTCTGTCTGACTTGTTATTATTTAGTCTATTGTTAATTCAAATTAAAGGCATTGGTATGTAGTCATTTATATCTTGTTATTGTGTCTTATTTTAATCCATCTGTTTTAATTGACCGAGACCCATTACACGTTCGTCAAGTTGTCCATCATCAAAATCTCCTAGAGCCTGTGTTTCACAGGCTATCCTCATCCATTTGCCTTAGGGACCAGCCCCCTTGACTTGTCTAGGAGAGAGTCTAAACGGAGTGAGTAATGATTAAGAGTGACAGCCCTTACTCTGAGCGTTGTCGCGGTGCCTAGACACATTGTGCAACAACAATTCACGTCTTGTGGACTTAAAAAAGAATCGATCGAAGAAAAGAACCGTGTATTCAAACATCGACATTTAGAAGTGCGCACTAAGAAATACGTTGAAGATTCCCATACGGACCAGAATTAAAACCGCGTGGATAGTCTTGTGGGTGCGTAATTATTGAACCCTTCCTGTGATCATCTACGCAAACCTATGATTGTTTTAGAGTTATCATTCTTTTTGCCTCATCGAAATCATGATGTTGTGATGATCTTGGACATGTAAATACAATGTGGTGGATTTGTATGGGTAAATACAATGCAAACATTTAATTTGTGGAACACGATTTTTGTGGAATGTAGACTCCTGTTTTATACATACAACATAGTCATATTACATCAAGCACTGTTCAAATATTTGGAATATGTGGACCTATGATATGTTGAATACCTAGTTTCAAACTTGTTGAAGTTAGAACCTACGGTGCTGCCCTGACCTAGAACTGGTGCAGTGATACGTTGAATAGTGAAGATGAGCCTTCATCAGTGATACAATTCATTACAGTGATACTGTGTGGTAGGTGCAGTGAAAAAATCGCTGGAGCCTAGAAATGTGAGCAGTGTGATCTTGGAGGAGCCCAAATCTGCAGCATTACAATTTCGGTGAAGCCTAGAATTGTGGGTATTTCAATCTCAGTAAAGACCAAACCAAGGTAGCATGGGTCAAGGGTTAAAGAAGGCTACTTGTGATTCTAATTTCTTGAGGAAAACTCTTGTCATATGAAGCAGTTTGAGGTCACTGTTTGAAGCAGTCTTTGACCCTGGATAGTGAAGAAAGAATAGCTTGAAGCTGGACAGTAAAGTTCATGATGAAAGTTTGAAAATATCCTTGTAGCGTACACTAAAGCAGCCTTGGAGGAAATCTAGAAGCAGTCATTGAGAAGAGTCTTCTTTAGCATTACTTGGAAGAAGACCTGTTGGAGTTTTCATTGGAGAACTATTGGAGACGTATTGAAGCATCCTTGAAGCAACAGTGTTAAGGTACATTATAGAATCCTTAGAAGAATTATTTGGTGCAGACTTTGAGGCTTAGTGCAATTTATTATAGACACATTGTTGAGAAGTCCTAGTTGTCCTTAGAGTTAATCTTGGAGACCAAGATGCATTGAAGCCATCATGAGGTGACTTTGGAGAAATTGTTTGGTACCATGAAGAATATCGGAGACACCTTCATGTGAAGAACAAGGTTGTCATTGATGACATGATGTGGAGACTAAGTTAAGGCATTGCTGAATATTGAAAGGGCTCGGTGAAGAAGACATTGGGAGCCGTGAAGTACAACTAAACATATCTTGATGAAGTAAAGCAAAGGTTGGAGCCCAAGAGGTTGGAGCCTCGAAAAGACAAGTTTGATGCCTTGGAGGATAGGGTTGGAGCCCTAGAGGATTGGTGTCCTCAAGAAACCAGGTTGGTGCCCAAGGGGTTGGAGCCTCTAAACTCAAGGTTGGTGCCTTGAGAAGATAGGGTTGGTGCCCTAGAGGTCGGAGCCTCGCTAAAGTCCAAGTTGGTGCTTGGCAACAGGCTGGAGCTTGGGAGATTGAAGATCGGTGTCTTCATCTAGGGTTGGAGCTCTATATATATTGTACTTGATTCATTGTAGAGATTATATTAATAAAATCATTTATTTCTATTGTTCATTTTGTGTTCTAAATATAATTGATCTAAATGGTAAAATTAACAATTGAAAAGAAATACTAATTCACCCCCCTCTCAGTATATCCAACACTATTGTCACTTGTAGATCACTAATTTTATATTCTTTTTGGTCAAAAATATTCTTCTTTACACTAATGCTTAGCTCTGGAATTAATAGTTGATTTGCCAAGTTGATGTTGATATAATTTTTATTGTCGCTTGCGCTGATGGTGACATTAACTTCTCTTCCTTGGATACTTCCTTTTATTGTAATTACTCTGTGGTCTGTAACTGAAAGACCATTGTAGGAAAACCTTTCTTCCTTCGTCATTTTAGAATTGAGCTCCATCATTTTTTTCAATGATTGATCGCATTTTGTTTTGTCGAGATGACTTTAGGTATATATTTAAAGTTCCTTTGGACTTTGTACTTCAAGCCTCCTTTAAAAGTGCCTTTTTAATATATATATATATATATATATATATATCTTATAATTCTTCAAAACTCTTTTAATCGAATTTCCTATTAGCCTTAATATTTCAAAACTCCTTTGTATTCTTTTTATATATTTCTACTGACGCTTTTTTCCTTTTGTACTCTAAAAAGAATACTTAAATATTGTTTCAATTGGCTTCTTTAAAGTAACCTTCTATAATAATACCCGCTTCGTACTTATATATATTTTCAATAATTTTATGACTTGAAATTTTCTTTAAATACCCATTTATAATATAAAACTTCTCTTTACATATATTTTATTTATAATCTTTTCTTTTTCTTTTTGAAACATTACAACCCTACTGAAACGTGGCTATTCACCTCTTTGGGGTATAATATAAAATATATGTCCACTTATGTGCTTTTGACTCAGTTAATGTTCTCTACGTAAAAAGTAAAACTTATCATTCACATAAAGAGTTTTGTATTCCTTTTGTTTTTCTTTTACCTTGAAAATACCATGGGCAATTACCATGGGTTGCTAAAACCACGGGTTTGTAAACTACTTAATGAAGAATCAAGATAATATTATCTACTCTTCCTTCTCTTATGTATAGTTTTAAATATATTTGGAAAGATTCCCTCTTAACTTTATCATGCACTTTTTATCAATAATGTAGAACCTTTTTATATATATGAATGTTCTCCTTCAAAATTTACATAGGACTATATATTTTATTTTTTATTTTTTTTAATCTTTATATGTACTTTTATTTTCTTTTTTTCTTTGACTATCTTATTTTTTTCTTCCTTTTTTTTTGTTTAATGGCCAAAGCCCTGAATGACGAAACTGGTGGAATGGAGAATCTCCAAGATTGGTGTAGTGAAACGCTTAAATCACAATGACAACAAGGTTGACGATAGGTTGATGGCCAAAGGCCAGATCAGACGTAGCTCTGATACCAATTTAACGACTAAAAATCGTATACGCAGCGGAAATATTAAAATACTTCGTAGACAAAGACATCCATCTTAGGACAATAATTGTAAAATGTATATTGTATTAAAGAATTGATATAGGATGAGTACAATTGGGAATGAGGGTCTTGTATATATAGTCAGGTAAGTACCTTTTCACAAACAAGGATGTCTCTAAGACATGCCTTTTCTTATTAAGTAACTAACCATAAGTTAATTTACTTATTATTTATTATTATATTTATATTATTATGATTATCTATTTATTATCTTTTTTTACATAATTTATGTTCATAACATATTGCAGCTACTAGAGATTATTCTTCTGACTCAGAAATTAATTCTGCAGATTATTTACTATGACAAATAACGAATAAAATCACAACTGTAATTTTCACCATAAAAATAATGCCGAAAATAAAATACTAGAAGCTGATAAATTCTAGCACACACACAATAAAATTGACAGTGATTTTTGGACAATTGTCCCTAGAAAAACCCAACATGGGAAACCCAGTTCAACAGATGAGGGTTTTATTATTAATGTTCAGCAACAATTCTGAGTACAATAATTTAGATGCCCAACTGGTAATCTAATCTGAAGAAAACACTGGCAAAAATATTGTGAGAATTTTCTCTCACCCCACAATTATTTTCTACCTCCGAAATAGCTTCCCCAACCTCTGCGCTAAGATGCATACGTCAGCCTTTGCGCAGTCCCTACACTGGCCCTCTAAAGATTTCAACCTTCGTTCCTTCAACTCTTCCGGGAATTGAAAACTTCTTCCCGGAATGTTGCTGCTCTCCTCTTCCACCTACTACTCACCCTTTGGCTCTATTTTTTTTGCCGAGCTGCTACTATTGAGAAAATCGAATTGCCTGGGCAACTGAGTATTTGCAATGGATGATCTCTGTTGGGGAAATTATGTGTTATAATTCCAACATTAAATTATCAATTTGGGGCTCGTAAGCTTCGAGTCACAAGCACAGGTAATGCAGGATCAAAGCATCTAACCTAAATTAACATCATGAAATCTAAAATTGATTCCTAAATTAAGTACGAAATTTCTATTCCTGAATTAAGTACAAAATACAAATCATTGAACAATTTTAATCTCAATCTAAGTAAAGTAAATCTTAATTTCAATCAAAACTTAATTTCAATGCAAGTAAAACTTAATTGCAATCCAAGCAATAAGATTTATTTAATCTAAGTAATAGAAATCTTAAATCACACAAAACTAATTACTATTCAAAACAATATCAAGCTTATGCTAATTTCAATCCAGACAAAACTGATTCTAATCCAAGCAATTCTAAACTAAGGAAAATAAACAATCCAAACAAGACTAAATCTAATCTAATTCCTGGGATGCATAAAACAAATCAACAAGAATTCAACTAATTTCTTGATCTTATCTAGCTCACGCATTCAATTCTGCAAAAACTTTAAAAGAAATTAAATGACAGTTTCAAATTAATATCCTTACACTGCCTAAATTAACACACTCATATTTAAAAGACTCAAATATCAAAGCTTATTCTAATTTAAAACTACTGCAAATAAACACAAAAAATCATTCCTACAGAAGAGCATTAACTTACAGTTTTCAATCCAATCTTATTATGATTATACTAAGTCTCAAAACTAAGCTACAAACTCAATCGATAACCAATGCAACTAATATTCGAGAATCATCAATCAACACAATCCTTTCTGGTTTACAACGATTTAAAGACAAGATATTCGTTCAAATCCACGAAAAGTAGAGTAAATGCTTAAGTACGAAATGAGACACAGTAAATCTGAGATCTATTCGGCAAATGACTTTGGATTGAAATGTAAATCTACGAAATTCAATAAAACATACTTCCTACAATTTATACTAATTACAAGACTTGTTTCCGGGTGGTGGTGGGCCCTTGCCACTCCTGGAGCAAGTCTAAATTAACGCAATACTTCTTTTAAAAATCAGAACACATTAATACTTACAGAGATTAAAGTGCAGAATCAGAATTATGTGTTAAGGTTCAGCAAAACATGAATTCCAACAGCAGATACATCAAAGTCTCCAATGTCACTTGAGGGTAAATCTTCTTACAAAAAAAATTACATAACAATCCCCTCTTGCTTGCTATTGTCACTACTACTGCCACGTACATGCAGAGAGCATTGGGCTTTATACAGTGCAACCGACGAAAACAAGACACAACCAACTAACTAGAAAAAGTAAATACAATATTAAGGCTAAAGTAAGCCATATGCAATCTTTTGGAGAGTCTTCAAATGGGTCACGGTTGGGTTCATCCTGATCATGGTGTAGCTAGAGGAACTAATTCCCTTTTTGAGCATAAAGAAACTTATCCAAATCGTGGTCCTCCACGTGGATGTTGGCCGAAATTGTCAAACCTCGAATTCGACACTGATTTTGTACTTAACTCTGTGCTAGAATATTCCCCTGACTATAACTTCCTCATAATCACGAATTTTGACAAACAGTTTTTGGGTTACCTGAATGAGGGTATTCTGAACAAAACTTACATCTCGGAATCTCAAGATTCTTCTTCATTTGAGCACAAAGTTTAGATTTTCATCTACATGAATTTATTCCGTACTTAACCTGTAGCAACTAGTTTAATTGAATTGTGAAGAATTTCAGCAATGGAACCCTATGGTAAATGAACTTGGCAAAGCCATCATTAGCAAAATCATGACAAAATCATCTCTAATCATAGAAAATTCAAGAAAACTAATGATAATCAACCACGAAGTGTAGGATATGTATTGGCGGAAAGTTGTGGAATTATGGTGCAAAATGAGTTAAAAATATAGGAATTTAGGTTATGAACAGTGATATTATACGGTAGAAAAATGGGCATATTTGAGGCCCAACAATCTCCGTCACCACATTGACTTTCTTTTATAATCCACTATTGGAGCACCAACGACCAATATTAAAACTTAATCAATGGCTAGGATCATTTTTGGATCGATCTGTGTGAGTTTCTAGATGATTCATGTCTTATCTCAATTAATACTGATTAATTAACCATATTCTCTAAGTCTAGACTTAGGAAATATTTAAAAATTGGTTAATATTCTAATTGAGACACTTTTAGGTCGAATTTCCAGAAATGATTTGTGGGTTTTGGAGATCTCATGTATTCTAGCCTCTCCACAAAATTTCGTGGCTAGAACACATTCGATGCTACAAAAACTAACACTCCCTCTTAACGAGGAATGTGTTCTAGCGTTGTTGCTTCCTGCAACAACACTTTGTCTCTGCATCATCTCCTGTTACGCTGCTGATGTATGGCTCTTGCTGCCCACCAACTACTGCGCAACTCTGATATACGTTGCATTTGTGTTGCTTCTAACCCTACTATACTACTGCCAACAATGCATCTGCACTGCAACTCCCTCTCATCTGTTGTTGTTGCAACTGCAACATCCAAAATAGCCTGTCCTTGCTACTGAAACGGGTTCTCCACCATACCCATATGTTCTATGAAATAGATGAACTTAGCTCTCCCTAGAGCTTTCGTGAGTATATCTGCAACCTGCTCTTCTGTGGGAACATACTGTAGTTGGACTGCTCCTCGTTGTACACAATCTTTGATGAAGTGACACCAAATATCGATGTGCTTCGACCTGTCATGAAACACTGGATTCTCAAAGAGCTTTATGCAACTCTAATTATCACAATAGACACTGGTCGCCTCCATCCTCTGCTTGAACAAGCTTACTAGCAACTTCTGAAGCCATATAGCTTCGCACATAGTTGTGCTAGTTGCCATATACTCTATTTTTTGCAGAGCTCAATGCTACTGACTTCTGCTTCCTGCTACACCAAGAAACCATCCTTGATCCAACATTGAAGCAGTACCCGGAGGTACTTTTCCTATCCACTGAACTGCCTGCCCAATCTGCATCTGTGTACCCACAAAGTCTGATGTCATCCTCTCGAGTATATTTCAACCCATACTCGACTGTGCCTTAGAATATGCCTCGCTGTTACCCAATGTACCTTTTTTGGTTCCACCATGAACTGACTAAGGGTATTGACTATGAAGCAAATATCTAGCCTAGTGTTGACCAGATACATGAGAGACCCAATGAGCTGTCTATACAAGGTTGGGTCGACATCCTTGTCATCTGATACATCTATCTTCTTCCTATTGGTAATCATGGGTGTAGACATGGGTCTGTAATCCTGCATTCTGAACCTCTTCAGAATATGTGTAGCGTATCTTCCTTGCCCAAGGAAGATCTCCCCATCCTTCTGCCACACCTCCAATCCTAGGAAATAGTGCATCAACGCCAAATCCTTCATGTCAAATTCTGTTGCCAGGTTCCTCTTGTAATCCTCTATGAGCCCTGGTGATCCTTTCAAGAATAGATCATTCACATACAAAACTAGAATGAGGGGCTCATCCTCTACCATCAAATAGTAAAGGTTGGGATTTGTGTCACTCTTGATAAACCCCATCTGCTGCAAGTAGGTGTCAATTCTACCATACCATGCCCTAGGAGCTTGCTTGAGCCCATATAGAACCTTCTTCAATTTGCACACATGCGTGCGTTAGTCCTGAGTTCCAAAGTCCTCTGGTTGTTCTATGTACACCTCCTCCTCTATTACTCCATTCGAGAAGGTTGTCTTGACGTCCGTCTGGTGAATTTGCCATCCCATTGAGCTGCTAGAGATATAATTGACCGGATAGAAGTGTATTTGACAACTGGGGTGAATGTTTCCTCATAATCTATCCCTTTTGTGCATACCCCTTTTCCACGAACCTAGCCTTGTACTTTTCCACATTGTCGTTTGTCGCATATTTGATCTTATAGATCCACCTCGAACCTACAACTGATCTGTCTTCTGGCCTAGGCACTACCTCCCAAACATCATTCGTCATGATAGAGCTATACTCTTCTACCATGGCATCTATCCACACCTGATGCTATGCGGCCTCTTGAAAGCTAGAAGGTTCTGCAACCTGAGCTACCAATGCTTGTACCCGTCAGGTTGTCTGCATTGTCTCTTGCTCATCCTAGGAGTTCCAATAAACACCTCTACATCCCTTAATGTCTGATGAACCTCTCTGTTGGCTCGACCACTAGTCGTGGGAGGTTCTACCAAGTCCTCCTCATCTTGTCTTTGTTGCTCCATTTGCTGAGAACTCCCCATATTTCCTGCCCCTGAGGAAATACTGGTACTGGTCACAGTACTTGACCCTTGTGACTGTCCTCTTTCTTGTCCCACTGGTTGCTCTTGTTGTTGGACTAAAGGAGCTTTCGCTTACTGATTCTGATAACTTGTAGGCATCTCACAAGGCCTCCTGAAAGCTCGGTCCTCCACGAACTTCACGTCTCGCCTTACTACTATCTTCCTACTGCTAGGAATGTAGATTTTGAATGCCTTTGAGGTTTCGATGTACCCAATGAAAAACCCCCTCTCTGCAATCTGATCCAGTTTGTTCCTTTTATCAACTGGCACGTGACAATAAGCAACGCTGCCAAAAATTCTGAGGTGGTTGACTTCAGGCTTCTTGCCCTTGAAGACTCCTTCTACTGTTTTCTTCTTCAATGCTCTATAAGGAGTCCTAATCTTAATATACACTGTCGTGTTACATGCTTCTGCCCACAGAAATCTGGGTAGATCCTGGTCATATAACATAGCCTTTGCAGCTCCAACAATGGTTTTGTTTTTCCACTCCGCTACACCATTCTGTTGTGGATTATATGGAGTTGTCCATTCTCTCTTGATGCCTTCCTTCGCACAAAAATTTATGAAGTCTTTATCAATATACTCTCCACCATTATCTGAGCAAAGTACCTTGATCTTCTTCCCTGTTGCATTCTCCACGAGAGCTTTAAACTCTCTGAAACGATCGAAGACCTCATCCTTGGTCTTCAAGAAGTAGATCTAGGTTTTCCTGGAATGATCATCAATAAAGGTGACAAAATATTCGGCACTGCTGAGAGCTCTAGTGGACATCGGGCCACAAATATCTGAGTGTATAAGTCCTAACACACCATCAGCTCTGTTGTCACTCCTTGGAAATGCCGCCTTAGCATACTTCCCAAGTATGCACCCTCTGCACACATCATCGTGTTCAGTTCCTAGTTCAGGAACCCCTGTTACGGTTTCTTTGAGCATCCTAAGTGCTCCATGATGTAGATGTCCCATTCTTCTGTGCCATAATTCATTCAGCTCCTTCCCACTACTATTGTTGCTGCCTATCAGTGCCATTGGAGAATCGATTTGTAATCGGTACAACCTGTTACTTCGAACTCCAATCTGTCTTACCTTCTTCCAACTTTGGTGTTTGACATACACTTTCTTCCCTATGAAGTGAACATCGTACCCTTTATCCTATAATTGGGATACTGAAATCAGGTTCATATCCAATCTTGGCGCATGCAATACATCTGAAGCACTGGTGCTTGCTCTTGACTCCCCTCTAAAATCTATGATACCTCCCCGTACTGGAGTACATTTGTTTTGTTTCCCATAGTAATTTGGAAATCCATCTGCTCCTCTTTGTAGCTAGAGAATAATTCTCTAACCCCTGTCATGTGAGTTGAAGCTCCACTGTCTATGTACCAGACCCCTTGTGAAGCTAATCCTGCTAAGCAAGCGAATTTGTCTTCCAATCTGGAAAGCAAATCTGAAGTCTCCTGAATGTTACTTCTGTCCATGGCTATACTGGAACAAATTTAGTGTGCTATTTCTCTTTTCCTCCCGACGCGGATTCTCCTCTGCAACCTGCAACAAAACTCTTTGCGTCCAACCAGTATTCTGCTCAGTGAAAAAATATGAGCTGCAACTACTCTGTCTCACTGTAGGAATCACTAATCTGGGCAATTCGATTTTCCTACCTCCTTCCAATTGAAAAATCGAATTGCTGCCCTAGCAACTCGAACTGCCTATTCTAGGCTCTGTGCAGTCTCTCTGGGAATTTCGATTTGCTGCTCCCTTTGAACAACGAAATTCCTTTCTCTGCTTTTGAGCTTCCTAGCTGATCAATTAAGCTCTGATACCATGTGAAATTTTATCTATTGCAGCTACTGGAGATTATTCTTCTAACTCAGAAATTAATTCTGCAGTTTATTTACTACGACAAATAACGAATAAAATCACAGCTGCAATTTTCACCATAAAAATACTGCGGAAAATAAAATACTGGAAATTGAGAAATTCTAGCACACAATAAAATTGACACAGTTATTTTTGGACAATTGTCCTCAGAAAAACCCAACTTGGGAAACCAGTGCAACAGATGAGGGTTTTATTATTAATGTTCAACAACAATTCTGAGTACAATAATTTAGATGCCCAACTGGCAATCTAATCTGAAGAAAACATTGGCAAAAATATTGTGAGAATTTTCTCTCACCCCACAACTATTTTCTGCCTCCGAAATAGCTTCCCCAACCTCTGCACTAAGATGCTTGCATTAGCCTCTGCGCAGTCCCTACGCTGGCCCTCTGAAGATTTTAGTCTTCCTTCCTTCGACTCTTCTAGGAACTGAAAACTTTCTCCCGAAATGCTGCTGCTCTCTTCTTCCACCTGCTACTCACCCTCTGGCTCTATCTTCTCTGCTGAGCTGCTGCTACTGAGAAAATCGAATTGCCTGGGCAACTGAGTATCTGCACTGGATGATCTCCATCACCACATCGACTTTCTTTTATAATCCACTGTTGGAGCACCAACGACCAAGATTAAAACTTAATCAATGGCTAGGATCATTTCTGGATCAATCCGTGTGAGTTTCTAGATGATTCACGCCTTATCTCAATTAATACTGATTAATTAACCATATTTCCTAAGTTTAGACTTAGGAAATATTTAAAAATTGGTTAATAATCTAATTGAGACACTTCTAGGCAGAATTTCTAGAAATGATTTCTGGGTTTTGGAGATCTCATGTATTCTAGCCTCTCCACAAAATTCTGTGGCTAGGACACATCTAATGCTACAAAAACTAACATTGCAGCTGCTTGTACTGGAATCCAATGGAAGACTTCTGCATCTCAGGCTTTTGTGAATTTTGGTGTGCGCTTCCCCCCCACACCTCTGGAATAGATCCGTGGGTGTGTAGTTCCAGGTTCAGGCTATGTGTGGTCATGAGTGGCCGTTAATTTCTTGTTTCAGTGATCTTATCCACTCAGCTATTACTGTCAGGGTCATGCTGTTCCCTTGCAGAGCACCCTCTACTTTGTGAAAGGAAGGTTTGCTAGTCTCTCAGTTTTTGCATTTGAGAACATGCCTCTCTCCTACATGTTTCGATTTGTTTTGTTAGGGAAAGTCTCTTAGTTTGTTTTGTTGGTCTTAAGTTCTTTTCTTGAAAGTTTGGTTAGTTTCAGGTTTTGGCACTGAACCCATGATTTGCTTGGTGCTGTGCTCATTGTTTTTATTTCTATTTTAATATTCTCTTGCCTGTACTTCCTTGTCACATTAAGAGAAATTTGAAGCATGTTTTCAAAAATATAAGAGGCATAGACTTGATGAGTCATGTGCAGCTTGTTTTTCCCCTAGTAACCATTGAAAATTAACATGCTGATTGTTTCTTATAAGATCATGATAGTGGTGCCACTTAATTTAAGTTTATTGAAGTATTCTGAATACTCTGCTGCTGGTTCTTTGACAGGCAACTACAGTCCTTGCAAAGCTTTTATAGCACTGTGAACTCACAATTAGTGATAGCAGAACAACTTGCAGAATGCCTTTCCCAGCAAATGGAGGCTCTAAATATCTCTTTAACACCTGATAAGGTTGGGAAGTCAAGAAATACAAAGGACTTGCTATTTAAATCAATTGGTCTGTCCCCTGGTGAAAGTTGCTTTCCTTCAGATATGAAGGAAAAGGTCACAAGTCCTCGCTTATTGCAGAAATTTACTTATTCACCATCATTGAGTACCAGCAAGGAAAGCCCTATTCAGAAACAGGCAAGAGCATTAATGTTGCAGGAACCAGACTCTGTAAGGAGGAGGAGAGACCCGATTGACAATGTAATTCTTTGAACCTATGATTGAATTGAATTAATTGAATAGTCAAATATGTATAGTTCTTTCATGTTTTGTTTTTTCTTATGTGCTTTATACGACAGTTCTTTCTTTAGAACAAGTTTTTGTCTCTTCGCATTGGGCAGTCTAGGAGAGAGAGTCTGGTCTTCCACTACCGTCATTTGCAATTTTCCACTTTTGACCTTTCATGCACCAGTGGGACTGTAGGAGATGGTTGAAAACTTGAAACTTATCCTCTCAGTTGTCTATTTTCACTATATTTTCCAGGGTTGGATGCACTTGCATAGTTAAGGATGTATAAGATAAGAAGGATGGTGAACAGCCCTGAAATATAGATCTTAATTGTAGGGATTAAATGATGAGTTTAATGCTAGAAACTGAATTCAGAACAACAGAAGAAATTTCTGAGTCGTGAATGCATGTTTTCTGTTTGATTAACCTTCCTTGAAAATAGTTTTCTTCAGGTTTCGAGAACATGGTGATTATTGTTTGTAAATAGGATTATAGGATAGCAATTGTGAGGTTTGTCTTTAACGATATTTGTTGATCTTGCTAAGGTAGTTTGCTTAGTGATTCTGTTGGATATTTAATTATATCTATCAAATCTATAGTTCGAAGCTTGGATAAAACAGCAGTTCACAAATGATTTTCAAGCCAGCTTGACTTTAGATATGGAAGTTTCTCCTTTTTTGTTGACCGTATTTATTTTCTGTCAGAAATGCATTACTTTAGAGCTACTACATATTATTGAATTTAAGCATTTACAATTTTTTTTCTCAAGATATATTTTGGCTTCTTTTTGAGCAGGCTTGGGCCAACGTTGGCACAACAAGAACTACAGTGAAAAGGGTTTCAGTTGCACCAAGTTCAATGGCCAATGCAAATAAGCCATGGTCAGAGCCGACAGAAAGTAAATTTTTTCAACTCAGGGCATCATCTGAAATGTTTGGTGAAGAAGAATCTAAGTCAACCATGTTCAAATATCGACCATCTGAAGGAAAGAACCAGTTGATAGAATCCACTAAAGCCAAAGGTAATATTCTGTTCCATTTCACTTAAGAGTTGATATTTATGTTGTCATATGCAAATTTTTGACTTAAAATTTTGCTTTACAGGTCCAAATATTCCACGTGCCTCTACTATGCCTTCTGAATCTTCATCTGAATCATTTTTCAAATGGTCAAATGATGGTTCGCAGTCACCAGAAAAAGTATCAAGTCAAGCTTCAACAAATTCATTGAAAAGCTTGGATGCAGAAAGTAGATCTTATCGTCCCCATATAAATATAATTGAAGATAAAACATTCCGAAAGCACAGTTCTGATTCAAACATAAGCTCTTCTGCTGTTTTTGTGCAGCCCAAAGTAAGGGCTCCTAATAGAAATACATCACATGGACTCATGGTTGGAAACCAATCTGAAGGCTTGACAGATTTAAAATCAACTACAACGCAAGTAAGTTCAGGAAGTATGACTCAGACATCTTTTGGCTTTCCAAAGCTAATGACATCTGGAGGCAGTGCACTCAAAGAAAATACCTCCAAAATCGATGAGAGATCAAAGCTCTCCACAAAACCAAATGAACCAGCATCTTCTCAAATTAATGCTTTACATGTGGATAGTGCAACAGAAACACCTGAATCAATCAAGACTCGTTTTGTCCCTGTAACATCACCTCCCAAGCTGGGTGGGAACTTTCAACATTCCTCTTTGTTGCGGGGACCAAGTCTCTTTGCATCATCTATGTCCTGTACAGAACATGGTAGTACATCTGCTGAATCTTCTGCGCAAGACTCGGAAGTTGCAACTATGTCATCTTCTGCAGTCCATTCTGGATCACATTCTGTAAAGCCTTTTGTCTTTAGTATGCCTACAGTCAGTGCTACGGCTGGTCAGAATTTGGCAGTTTCATATGGGTCATCGTTAAGTTCTGGGGAAGTAAAGTCCTCTTTAAATCCACTCCCTGCAGCAAATACAGGTGCTTCCTCAGGCCCAGATGTCAGGACTATGATACCTCAAGTTCCTTCATTTTTTAGCTCGAAACCTCAAAATGCAGTGGTAACTGAAGCCACTCCTCAGCCCAAGATTTCTTCTTCCAGCATGCCCTCTTTTACTACCTCTGGTGGGAAAAGCATAGCAGTATCATCTGGCATCTCTTCAATGCCATCAAAGATCAGTGCTCCAACCATAACACAAAGTAACCTAAAGACTTCTGGATTGGGGGGGAGACCAGATACTAGTATGCAGTCCGAATCTGTACTGGTGAAGGCTTCTCCACCAGGCTTGTCCTCATCAGGCTTTTTGTCCAGTCCAAATCTGTCTTCGTCTACAGTGACCTCAGTCTCCTCTTTGGCCCATACATCTGTTTCACAAGTTTCTCCATCTGTATCATCTCTATCTACAACATCTTTAGTGTCCTTGACACTGACACCTGTTTCACAAGTTTCACAAGTTTCTCCATTTATGCCATCTTCTTCACAGCAAACTCCTGTATTTGGCAGTCTTAGCACTTCTCCTGCCATACCATCTGCTTCAGCCTTCTCTTTTCCATCAACAACAACCTTGGGATTTGGACAGTTTTCTGCTCCTATTTCTGGATCTTCAGGACCCAATGCCTCAACCAATTTTGGGTTTTCCAGCTCCACAAGCATACCAATTAGTTCTCAACAAAGTCATGCTACTTCCAGTTTTGGGGAAAGTGTAGCATCTATGACCATCATGCAGCAGACTCCCACTCCTATAAATTCATTCTCATTTGGGCAAAATACAGCATCAGGTTCATTGCCAGTAGTAGTCCCCGCTGTTACTAATGAGGAAGATATGGAGGAGGAAGCTACTACTTCAGCAGACGCTACAAATTTTGGTGGTTTTAGTGGATTGGGGCTTGGATCTACCACACCTATTACTGCAAAATCTAATCCATTTGGTGGTGGTCCTTTGATTACTGGCCAATCAAACCCTGTGTTTTCATTGAGTGCCCACTCTGGGGAATTGTTTCGGCCAGCATCATTCAGTTTACCTTCAGCCCAATCATCTACACAATCAACTCCAAATCCATTTAGTGGCAGTTTTGGAACGGGTGGTGGAATCAGCCCTATTCCAGCGACAGCTAGTGCATTTGGCCAACCAGCTCAGCCTGGTGCTGGACAACAGGCTCTGGGAAGTGCTCTAGGAGCTTTTGGCCAATCGAGGCAAATAGGGCTTGGTAGTGGAGTTGGTGCAGGTTTCACTACTGCAAGTCCTGTACCAGGCAGTGGATTTACAGCAGCAGCTTCTAGTGGTGGATTTGCTGGAGTGGCAAGTGGTGTTGGATTTGCCAGGGTTGCAGGTGGAGGTGGGTTTGGTGCTGCAGCCAGTGGCGGTGGATTTGCTGGAGCAGCCAATGCAGCTGGTGGGGGATTTGCAGGTGCAGGAGCAGGTAAGTCAAAGGCTGTTATTCCTTTTCCCATACAAAAGGATTTTCTCTGTTGATTCTTTATTTGCAGAGGCTGTCTCCTCCATGGCCAAATATTTCCTTTCACTATGTATTATATACCACATGTGCAGATTAAGTTTCCGAATATGAGAATCTGATATATTACGTGGTTTGCACTTTAGCAGTTTTTTGTGCTTATTTTGTACATTATGATTATTGTGCAGGGAGTGGATTCCAATCATTTGGTGGCAGTGGATTTTCATCTTTCGGCACAGGATCACCCAGTTCATCAAATCCACATCAAAACCTCTTCACTCAGATGAGAAAGTAGATTCAACGTATTTAGCAAATTGCAGAGTATAGCTTCAATCTCATTCAATATATTGCAGAGTATCTTAAGCAAGGTTTCTCAGGAATGGTTTAGTCTGTTCAGTTTGCATCAGAACGAGGCAGTTATATATTACAAGTTTGCTCAAGTCATCATGTTCTTATTAATGACAGAAAGAATAACGTTTTCCTCCCCAAAGAAATATGCTACTGGAGCTTGAAGTTTTTCTTCAGTAGCTCATGAGCACATTTCAGCCCAGAATCTAAATTTCTATCTACTTCGCAATTGAAATATGGAAGTTTCACCATATCTAAATTGCAATCTCAAAATATCAGATTATGCATTTAAAATAAATGTTTTTTTTTTGTGCACTTGTTTATAATCTGTCCTTTGAGAATTAGTCTATGTTCCCTGGATCCAAGGAATCTTGATGCTGGATTCACGGATCTCTGTTTTGGATACGGATCCACCCAGATCCATGTGGGATCCGCCACATAAACGGATCCTTCAAACCTGGAAACGGATCCCATGCTATTGAAACAGATCCTGTGTCAACTAGCTCTTACACGTTGAATCCCAAGCAAATAAGTTTAGAGAGATTTTATTTTTTTTAAATATTCTATTTAGATTTTCAGTTAGATCACTTATTAGTAATCTGTATGCTGTATAGTTGTCTAAGTTATCAAATACCTATAGGTTGTAAAGCACATCATAATGCTACTAGGAACGGTTTGACATATCAAAATGTTAATTTTCAATTTTTGATATTGCTAACAAGAAAGCTTTAAAAGAATACATAGATAATAATATATAGTGTACAAAGCATGGTTGTCATTAATAATTTAATTAGATTAATCCCATCCAACTCTAGGTGAAGAGTCCTGTTAGAACAGTATGATACATAGACTATAGCATGTTCTCAAACAATGTAAAATATTCATTCACCTCTGTAACTAGATGGGGATTTTTAGATTTTAAGCCACTTGTCAAGGAAGATGACAGGTTGATTAAGATGTAGAGTTGAAATATTCAATTGATCAGCATATAGAGCCATTTTTTGACATGTAGTTAGACCTACTGTACATCATCATATCAATAGAGTTTGGTGGCAGCACAAGTTGCTGCAATCTTTGAGCATTTACCTCATGCTGATATCTCCTATATCCCTCGTCTTGTAATAGTGGAAGATTTTGATTGAGCTTTCCCTTGGGCTTACTTAGATGGGGTTTGTGGTGGAAGTATTGTCCTCTATCTTTCTGATCAACACTATTTCTTTTCCCAGATTGGCCTTGGTAGGGGCTGTAACAATTTTGCCGAACTGCTTTCTCTCAAACTCCTCTTATGCTTGGCTGTGGAAAAGGACTGTCACTCTATCCAGATTTTTGGAGATTTGATGAATGTCATTAATTGGTTTAATTCCACTCAGAGATGTCACAACTACACATTGCTACCCATTCTTGATGAGATCTTTCATTTAAAGCTGTCTTTCAACTTTATTTATTGCAGACACATTCACAGGGAGCAGAACAGGATGGCAGACTCTCTTTCAAAAGCTGGGGCTGCACAGGCTCTGGGCTTTTGGTGGATCACTGAGCATATAGATCGTTTGGCGCAGGAGTCTATTCATCCATCATTTACTTGATGGATAGATATATTATGTTTGCTGCGATTCATCACTCTCATATGATACTCTGCTTATACTTTTGACAAATGATGAAACGATTATGCATATATTTTGATATGCTGAACATATACTTGGACATTACAAATGTACACCGTTTATTGATCGACATATACTTGTTTTGGGCCTCTGGGAGACTTTTTTGTTTAGATATGGGCTTAGTTTCTTCTTTAGAAGTTGTAGGCAGCGGTTGGCATGGGTAACTGTTTTGAGTGACCTGGTCACTTTTTGAATTCACCTGGTGCATATACGATATGTAACTTTCTATTATAATAGAAGTTATGATTTTTTCCTTGAAAAAAAAATCACCATATCAATAAAGTGATCATTGACAAGACACTCAATTTTGTATTAACAGTTACCCTTTTTGTTTAAAGCATGGTGCATCATGATTTCAATCTTCAGATTTATGAATTAACTAATGATTTCAGTTCTAATGTTGTCATTCATGAATGGTTTTGATTTTTAACTTTGAATGCTTTTTAAAATAAAATAAAAAATATTCGTGTATTTTGCATATTTGGTGTTTCCCCACCATATCCGGATCCTAGCTTTTCAAAAATCTGGTGGATTGGTATCAATGTTGCAGGAATCGCCCCCCCCGGATCCGAGGCCGGAATCGCGTCCCGTACGGAAGCGTTCCGGAACCTCTAGGCGAAGCGCGATTCCAAATTTACTGAAGCGCGATTCCTTTTTTTTTTCACGATTCCTGGAATTATGGAAGCGTTGGCCCAGATCCGCGCTTCGGAGGGCGCTTCGGGCCTCCGGAAGCGCAACGCTTCAGGCCCGGAAGCGCACGCTTCACGAGGCCCGGAAGCGCGCTTCCATATGAATCCGCGCGGTCAGCTATCAAACTCGGTTTTTTTTTTAATTTTTTTAAAAAGTTCACTTAACTTAGCATGAGGGGGTGGGTTAGGGTGAGGTTAGGGTTAGTTTAGGGTGAGTTTAGAAAAGAATAAAGCCCCCATTCTCTTCTCATTTTCTCACTTTGAGTTTATGAGAGTTGGAGAAGAGAAGAGAGGAGAGGAGAAGAGAAGAGAGGAAAGGAGAGGAGAAGAGAGGAGAGCTTGGAGGAGTGAAGAAGGAGGAGCTAGGAGAAGGAGGAGGAGCTTGGAGCAAGAGCTTGGAGGACTTCATCTACAAGAGCTAAAGAGGTAAGTTCAAACCCCAAACTCCCTTGTTTTTTTGAAAAAAAATTGTATTTTTCTCCTCCCTCTCCTACTCTTTCCTATTGTTTCTACTTGCTCCTTTATTTACAGGTTGTCCACCACCTATATCCATATTCCAAGATGGTGTTCTTTTGGCTTCTATGTATCATTCCACTCTTGGTTTTAATGATGGCAAAGGTGAGGAATAAAGGGGAAGAGGAAGGGGATGAACTTGGTGACCCAATGTATGATGAGGAGGAAGGGTTTGAAGAGGAAGGGGATGAACTTGAAGGGGACACTGAAGCACAAGATGGGAAAGGTACAACAACACCCTTGTGGAACTATGTGACCAAACTTGATGGGGGAAAGGGTGGTGGATCTTACAAATGGATGTGCCCTCATGATTGTCATGGAGGAAAACCATATTGTGGTTCATATACCCGTCTGAGGAGGCATCTTTGTGGGGTGCTGGACAGTGATGAAAAAAAGGGTTCTGTGGGGGTACAAATTTGCCCAAAAATTTCAGCTGAACAAAGAACAAAATACATCCAAATAGAGATGGCTGCACAACAAAAAAACAAGAAACAAAAAACTCATTCTGAATCAAGTGCAACCTCTAAATTTGGTAGTTGCCCATCTCCTCATGGTACTTCTGCAACCTCTGGAGGTAGAAAAACAATAGGGGATTTCCTTAATGTTGCTGGGAGGGATGATGTGGATGGAAAGATAGTCCGTTTTCTTTGTGCTTGCGGTGTACCATTCAATGTGCTTCGCTCTCCCTATTGGCATGACATGGTAAAGGCCATCAATGAAGCCCCAAAAGGATACAAGGCCCCCAACTATGAGAAAGCTAGAACAGTGTTATTAGAAAGAGAAAAAGCTAAGGTTCAAAGAGCTTTGACACGTTTTACACATGAGTGGGTGGATTCTGGGGTATCCATTGTATCAGATGGGTGGACAAATATTAGAAACCAACATTTGATAAATGTTCTTGGTGTTTCTTCTAGTGGTGCAGTATTTATTGCATCTCATGACTCCTCCTCCATCAGTGCAACTGCACAAAACATTGCAGATCTCCTATTGAAATCAATCAAAGATGTTGGTCCGAATAATGTGGTTCAAGTGATCACAGATAATGCAACAAATTGTAAGGCAGCAGGAAAAATTATTGAGCGTACTCATCCACACATCTTTTGGTCTGGGTGCCTGGTTCACACATTGAACCTTTTGATGCATGATATTGTGAAACACAAAGATTGTGGGTGGATTGCTGAGGTTTACAGGAAAGGGAAGCAGCTCATTAAATTCATCACAGGGCATACAAGGGTAAACTACTTCTATGGCACTTACTCCAAGTTGCAATTGCTTAAAATTGCAAAGACAAGATTTGCTAGTTATTACCTCACCTTTAGGCGGCTAGTGAGGGTGAGACAAGCTTTAACTAATCTGGTGTGTGCTGAAACATGGGATGAAATTAACACTGACACAGATGGTGCTAATGAAGTCAAGGACACTGTTCTTGACAGTTACTTTTGGTCACAGGTTAAATATGTTTTGCAATTCACCAAACCAATTTATTACATGATCAAGTTTGCAGATTCAGATCGACCAGTAATTGGGGAGGTGTATGAGCAAATGGATAGCATGTTGGGGCAGATTAAAGACATTGTTGAGCCTAGAGATACCACCTTGTACAATTATATTCGTGCAGAGGTGGAAAACCGATGGGAAATGCTAAATGTTCCATTGCATGCATTAGCATATGTTTTGACACCTAAATACTATCATCCATCATGGCTTTCAAAACCAGCACCTGGGGGGGAAGCAGGAAAAAACCACACCAAGATAGAGAGGTTCACGAAAAATATATGGCTGCATTGAGTAGATTAATCCCTGATAATGAGGAGGCTGCATTGGTACGGAGACAGGTGAGCAACTATACGAGCAACACTGGTCCATTTGGGAGCATGCATGCAATTCAAGATCGAGAGCATTTTTCTGCTCTTGAGTGGTGGAACATGCATGGAGGGCCTACTCCACTTCTACAGAGTTTGGCATTGCGGGTGCTATCACAGGTGGTAAACACTTCTTCTGCAGAGAGGTGTTGGAGCTCTTATTCTTTCATCCACAGTGTTAAAAGGAACAGGTTGAATTTAGACCGGGCAGAGAGCTTGGTTTATGTTCATTACAACTTGCGATTGTTGTCCCATTACTGTGAAGATGCAAAGTCTAATAAAGACTTGTTGACTTGGGACAAGAATCCAGAGGAGCCCAATTTGGAGGATGGAGTGTTGCGACTAGAGCAATTAGAGGATTCTCTTATCCAGGTATGTCCATTGTGGTATGAATTTTCCAATTTTCCCTTATAAAGCATTTCTCTAATTCATGTTTTTAATTTTTTTGTTAACTAGTGTTTTTTTTTTTGCATGAATTTTTTGAGCGATTCTAGGATGATGACACGGGTGTTGATATGCCACCACCCCCACCCCCATCTGGTCCCTTGGTTTCTAGGTTCCATGGTTCAACACCAACGACAGGGGGTTCTTCTTCATCAGTTCCAGTGCCACGACTTACACAGGGACCATCTTCTTCATTGCCACCACGTGGAGGCCCGCCATCACGTTTTATTCGTGGTGGAAGGAGGAGAGATTAGTAGATATATTCACAATCTACTTCTTTTTGTCATAGATTACTCATTAGACTTGTAGACTTGTGAATTTGAATTTTGAACCTTTTTGGCTTGGCGGTGACCAAGTGACATATTTTGTAAACATTATTATTTGAATTTTGGACATGACAAATGTTGACAGTTGCTCACTTGCTAGATAAATCATAATATGCTCTATGTTTTATGTTTTATAATATGCTTAAATGTTTTATGTTTTATAATATGCTTAAAAATTTGATGTATGTTTGTAATAGCTAGAATATAGATGATTGTTGTACATACTAGTAACTACAATGGAATCATGGATGCCATATCTATCTTGATTTATGCAAAAATATGCATGTTTTCATGTCTTCTACAATTAATTTGGTATTTGGGATGTTTGTTTTGAGTATAAATGCAAAAAAATATAAAAAAATATATATATATAGCAGACGCTTCCGCGGACGCTTCGCTTCCTAGATTTTTGGAAAATGACGCTTCCGCGCTCTGCGCTTCCGCTTCGCTCCCGCTTCGTGCAACATTGATTGGTATACATATCCGAATCCGGATCCGTATTTGTCTCAGTTTCCTAGTAACTTAGGAATTAGTATACATGCATTGAACTTTATATCCAATGTTTGAAGTTTTCACTTATTGGGTGATGCCATTTTCAGTTATAACAATAGTCCTAGGAAAGGACTAATAAACTTTGATTGAAGTATTTCACGCTTGCTTCATGGTGATTTGCAAGGATAACTCTCTTTTCCTCTTGTACTTGCCGATTGGTACTGTACCAAATTTTTAAAGATGTGTACCTGGATGCTGCATTTGGTTGCCTTGTATTATAGAGTTTTATTTCACCTTTCTATTAAGATTTTGGAAGGACATGTTGCCCATCAAAATGGGTAACCCCATAGGATGATTTTTTTCTCCTAGATTTGATAGCCAGTCGGTCAACCAAACAACCAGCAACCCCTGCCAGCCACTATTAGACGTTGATATGCCATGTGCCCCTGCGACTTGCATGAACGATATGCTTCTCACAATCTGACAGTAACTCTTGGACGAAGGTGGGTTACTATTCAAAAGTTACTTTGATCATTTTGCAATCAGGTGCTTATACTTGTTTTTTTGGGCATTTAGTATGGATGATAGGGTTATTTGGATGATTGATGGACCTTGACCATAACCTTGTTACTAGGGGGTTAATTTTTTACCCTAGTTTAGTGGGACCTCCTTTAAGGCCCTTTGAGTTATAGAAGGGGGACTACCTAGAAAGCCATGATTCAGGTAGCATGTTCCATTTTCTATATGCTATACTTAACACCTTTCATCCCACATTACAACCCCCATGTCCCATCTCCATTCTTCGGGTACAATTGGTCATTAGTTCTTGGGGATTTGGCACCCATATGTTCACATACCTTGAGTAGGGCCCGAAAATTTTTCCCTGGGAGGTTGATGCATTTAAAAGAGAAGGTAAAAGCAAAGCTAAGCCACAAAACAAACAAAATCAAAATGCAAAGGATGATGGAGACATAAGAATTAGCACGTGGCCAAAATCCTAGCATGAGCTCTACCTCCCTCATATCGCTATAAACTTGTTCTTGAGCACATGATTCTCCATTACATAAAAAATGAACCCTTGCATGTTCCAACCTTGATGAGTGATAAATTGAGTCATCTTAAAGGAGTAATAAAACTACATCATACAAAGAAAGCTCTAAACCTTGAGCTATAAGCAGTGATACAAGGAACAATCAAGAAGTAAAAGGCGCCCAAGAGGGGTGGAAAACTCAAGGTCGAGCTTGTTGAAAATTGGTAGCTTCGGTCGATATTTTCTTTGGCAAAATAAAGGAGAAATTATGAATTTTCATGTTGAACAAGTCGTCCTCATTTACACAAGTTGATCCCACCACATGAAGGGGTTTGACCCTGTTAGGTTTTGTAGTATCAGAGGTGTTCTAGTCTCGAAACTTTGTGGAGAGGCTAAAACACATTAGTTTTTCAAAACCCAAATATCATTTCTGGAAATTCCACCTAGAAATAGCTTAATTAAATTAATTGACCAACATTTAAATTTTTCCTAAGTCTAACTTAGGAAAAATGGTTAATAATAGTAATTAATTGAGAAAGGTGTGAATTATCTAGAGACTCACATGGGTCGACTAGGAAATGATCTAAGCCATTGATTAAGTTTTAATCTTGGCCATTGGACTCCCAACTGGGGATTATAAGAAGAGGTTGATGGGTAGATGGAGAACACACTTAGTGTGCAATTTCCTTGTTAGATCAAGCTACTCAATTGCAGAGATCAAGCAAGGGAGAGAAGTTCGAGCCAGAAGGATGCACAAGTAGAGACACAATGCAGATACTCAATGCCCAAGTGATCGAGTAACAAGTGTCAGAGGGGCAAAGACAATGATCCGAAGGAAGATTTCTAGTTCAGGGGAGGCAACAACAAGTGACATACGTATTCCATGGCAAAGCTAGTCAAAACAACTGCAAGGGTCGTGCGAAATTTTCTGATGGGTTGTAATTAGGGTCACGCTGGTTTTCCCAGTACAGTTGCGAGTATCGCGCAGGTTTTCCCAGCACAACTGCGCGTACCTTCAAAAGCAAAAGCGACTTGTGTAGGGATTGAACATCCAGTTTGTAGAGGGAGACAGAGGTTGAGGGTTGCTTGTGGAGAGAATTTTCTCTAAATATTTTTTGTTAGATTCTTTCTGATTGGATAGCCAACTGGGCTTCCAAAGATTGTACTAAGAATTTATTGTTGCTTAATAAAATAAACCCTAAGTTGTTGCACCAACTTTCCCACATTGGGTTTTTCTAGGGACTTTTGTTCGAAAATAATTGTCATATTTTTGTGTGTGCTAGTATTTTCTCAATTTGTAGTTTATCTTCCGTAGTATTTAATTTTGTGAAGACGTAGCAATAAACTGAATAATTAATCTATCAATTAGAAGAATTAATTCAAGTTGTTGCAATAACAATTTTAGTGGTGAAATTTTCACATGGTATCAAAGCATATTTGGGAGACAGGAAGCTCATAGGCGAAGGGAAAAGTTCGCGACCTAGAGGGAGTTGCAGTATGGATTTTTTGGAGGGCTGCACGGGTTAACTCAAAACAACCGCAAAGAACCTCACGAGATTTTTATGTACAAATGCGTAGATCACGCTAGTACAGAAAAAGACGCAAGTGTAGTGTAGGTAGAGCAACAACAACTCATAATTTTGCAGAGTAGATTCTTATTTGGGCATAGAGGGTTTGCAACAATTCGCTACAACAAATTCAGTGTCGAGTGGAACAGAAAGTACACACACAGAGGGAGTTTCTCTAAGAGGGTTTCTCATTTCAGAAATCCAAAATTTCCAGGTGCAATTAGCAGTTGCAGCAGGCAGATTTCTCACTCTATGAGGGATTGCGAGTAGCAGAGTAGGCAACCAATTAGGAGAGGGAGGAGTTTCCGATTTATTTATCCAGTTTTTGAGTTTTGCAGATTTTTGCCGCTTTGCAGAAAGGTCATACGAGTTAGCCAGAATGTAGATCTAGGCAATAGATCAACTTTTAGTTGTTGGGGATAAGTGTTGAAGGAAGTATGAGTTATCCAGTGCAAGTTGCAAAGCGAAGAAGGGTCCTATCTAGGGACTAGGCTTGAAATGGGATAGTTGGGCACGAGATCCAAGAGTAGTATGAAACCCCAGAGTGTCGGATGGGCAAGATCGATGGAAGAGAAACAAATTAGATCCAGCTGCTGAAGATTTCTCGCATGGATCAATATCCTTGCTACGGGATCCCAACAAATTCAGTGGCAGGAGGATCACAGTGTCAACAGGTGTAGTCAGTCATTCAGATGACAATCGCATAGCTAGTTGTGTTGGCATTTTGGCACAGATGTGGCGCTATGGTACAGGTGTTGTCCTTGATGGCAACTCACTTTGGTGACAGATCTCAGTTCAAGTGCTCAGAATGAAGGAAATCTTGTATACGCAGGTACATCTTGCCGAAGACGCGTATACACGCGGTTTATACGTTCTGAAGTCGCGTATGCATATACACGCACTTTTATGCACATAAAAGCGCGTACATGATGGGAAACTTATTTTTGGTCCGTGGTTGTTAGTCCTTGGAATTTGAACCTTTGGTTGTGGACCATGGTATCTCGGCAGAAGAGTTGAACCCAGGTTTTTGGCCCTTGGTATTGGCTTATTATGGTTTTGGACCGTGGTATTGAGGAAGGCCTAAAACTATAAAAGAGGAAGTAGATCATGTGGCAAGGCATCATCTGAATTATCGAATATCTGATATTGTGTTAGATCTGGAATACGGGTGATTGGGTTATGGTGCAGATCTAGATCTGAATGAAGGTGGAACCTGAGCGCAAGAAGGATAAGGACTATTGACGGATCTAAATCTCAAGATCTGTACGCAGGTTCAGTGAATTGAAGGTGCGTATATACGCGTTTTCTGTGAATGAAAGACGCGTATACGCAGGTTGGTTGTGGTACAGAAGCGTATACTCGCAGGTTGATGAACAGTGAAGTAGTGTATATGTCTTGATTTATGTTCTAGCTGCTTCTGTTTTATTGCTGCAGTGTTCTGGGTTCAGGATTAGTGTTTGATTACAGTTACTGTGTTCTGGGTTCAGTGGTCAGAGGAGTGCTTAGTTGTTTCAGCTTTTGATTGGTGAAAATGAGTTTGGGTTATGCAGAAATTCTTGATGTTTGATTGATGTTACTTGTGGATCCAGTCTGAAAATTAATGAAACGATGTCTTTGAAAGCAAAGAGAAGGTTGCAGCCTTCTGCAGGTAGGAGCCTGCGTACTAGTATCTCAAGCTAGTACAAGAACTAAGGGGGTTGAAGCTCCCTTCCAGGGAAGCTGGAAAACGAGAGAGAGAGTTGTAGCTCTCTGCAGGTTGCAGCCTGCGTACTGGTAAAGTCTGGTCCAGTACAAGACATTGTAAAGAGAAGTTTCTAATTAAAAAGAAGATAGAAACGAATTGCAGCAGGGGGTTTTCACCCACATTGGGTTTCCTCCTTATATCTTGTGTTCTTGTGTGTGACTGTCTTCTGCTCTGTTTCTGGTACTGTTTATGTGCATCTGAATCACAGATTAATAACTGACATCTGAAGGATAATTCAAATTATAAGTCTGATTTATATACGCGGGTTTCTTTATCTGTAGTTGCGTATATACGCGGATTGTATTAACTGAAGTAGCGTATATCATCTGGAATTTAAAAAGGAAATATTTGGCTTGATAATACTGATTCACCCCCCCCCCCTCAGTATTATTTCCAACAATTGGTATCAGAGTAGGTCCTTCAGAGAAGCTTGATCGCTTGAAGGAAGATCATTCATCATGAGCAACTACGAGAGGGAAGCATCAATCAGGCCTCCAATTTTTGATGGGACAAACTTCAATTATTGGAAGGTAAGAGTTACTGCCTATCTTCAATCTCTTGGTACAGAAGTTTGGGATATCATAGATACAGGCTACACTTTTTCTTCAGCTACTCCTACAGATGCGGCCGAGAAGAAGAAATATGAAACAAATGCTAAAGCAGTCAATACTCTACTAGGATGCTTATCTCAAACAGAATTCGTGAAGGTTATGCAATATAAATCTGCAAAAGAAATTGAAAAAGTTCTAAGATCATTGTCCCCCAAGTTTGAATCTAAAGTGTCTGCTATAGAAGAAAAAGAAAATCTACGAACGCTTACTATGTCTCAGCTACACGGAATTCTAACTGCTTATGAAATGAGGAAAGGAGGTCCATCTGACAGGAGAGAAGTTGCCTTCAAGGCTTCATGCAAAGGAGAGTACTATGAATCAGGATATGGGTCAGAAGAAGAAGAAGAATCAAATTTTGTCAGAAATCTTCAACGGGGTGCTGGACGGTTCAGAGGTAAGTTGCCCTTCAAATGCTTTGCTTGTGGAAGAGTAGGTCACTATGCTGCCAAATGTCCTCATAAGGATAAGATCGACAAGGGAAAGGAACCTGCTAGATGGAACAAGAAACAGAGTGCAAATAAGAAAAGCTACTACACTCATGAAGATAGTGATGGCCTATCAAATAGTGATGAAGATGAACGAAGTAATGACTATAAACTGTTAATGGCATTTGAAGATGATGATTATATGGATGCTATAGATGTGGATAGCCTTTATGAAGAAATTACTAGACTCAAGAGATGTATAGAAGAAAAGAATATGATCATTGATACTCTACAATTTCAAATTGATGAAAAGGAAAAACATCTTGAAAAGTTAGAAGGTGAAAT
This sequence comes from Pinus tabuliformis, assembly GCA_031772625.1. Lineage (NCBI taxonomy): Eukaryota > Viridiplantae > Streptophyta > Pinopsida > Pinales > Pinaceae > Pinus > Pinus tabuliformis. The sequence continues at coordinate 1,218,441,478 of CM062816.1, forward strand.
TGTTGCTCTTAGAAAAGAGATTGAGAAAACAAAAGCTATTAATCTTAAGTTTGTCAAAGGATCTGAAACTCTGGATGAGATTATCAATGTACAGCGTTCTCCACTAAACAAGACAGGTCTGGGCTATAATGGAGAAACTTCTCAAGCATCCACCTCAAAAATTTATCTTGATGCAGCAAAAATGAATGAGCAAAAGCACAATGGAGACCATCAGGTAAAGCAGGGACGAATTGCAAAGAGAGACTATCAGGGGCAATCCGTCTTAAGGGTGAACAAGAGCTACAACCAACCACAGGTAAAATCTTCTCAATTTGGTTCAAGAATGGATGGCAATAGAAATTACAATCACTTGGCCGGTAGATTTGATAACCGCAGAAGCTTCTCCAATGGAAAATGTTTCTCTTGCCATAACTTTGGTCACAAAGCAGCTCAACGTGTTGCATATAAAACAATCATGACTAGAGAAGCTCACAAACAAAGAAGTATGACCGGGATTACAAAAAGGACCTATAACAACTTTTCGGCTCTTGAAAATGAAGTTGAATGTTCTATTTGCAATAACTTTGGTCATGAAAACTCTGAATGCAGGAGCAGGTTTCAGCAGACAAAGGAACAAGCCTCAAGCACCAAAACATGGAGAATAAAGGAACCACAAACAGAAAGATGTGGGATAGCATTTTATGCAGAGGGACAGGAAAATCTATGGTACATTGACAGTGGATGTTCGAAGCATATGACAGGTGATAAAGAAAAACTTGAGTCATATTCTGCTCTAGAAAAGGGAAAGAAAGTTTCTTTTGGAAATGATACTCCTGCAACTATAAAAGGAAAAGGGATTGCTCAGTTAAAAGAAAAGGTCAAGGCTGGAAATGTTTTGTATGTTGATGGATTGAAACATAATCTTCTAAGTGTCAACCAGATGTGTGATCAAGGAACCGAGGTGATATTTAGAACAAATGGATGTCTTGTTCGTGATCCTTATACAGGTAAAACGGTGATCAAAGGTAAAAGAACTCCAAATAATCTATACATATTTGAAGAAGGACAACAACAATGCTATCTAAGCAAGGATGATGAACACTGGTTATGGCATCGGAGGTTGGGGCATCTAAGCTTTTCACAAATAAGGAAAGCATGCAGATATCAGGCAGTTCGCGATCTTCCAGATATCAAAATTCCAGACAACACCATATGCAAACCATGTCAATTTGGAAAGCAAACTAGAACTAACTTTCCAAAGAAGGAAGGATCAGCTAGCATGCCTCTTGAGCTAGTTCATACAGATACATGTGGTCCATTCAGGAAAAGGACACCTCGAGGAGAAGAATACTTGATATTATTCATTGACGATTTCTCCAGGTTTGTCTGGTTAAGACTTATGAAACACAAAGATGAAGCATTCGAAAAATTCAAATCCTTCAAAGCCTTGGTTGAAAATGAATCAGGATACAAAATTAAGTGCCTCAGATCCGACAGAGGTGGGGAGTTTACCTCAAATGAATTTTTCGATTTCTGTGAAGAACATGGGATAAGAAGAGAATTCTCTACAGCTAGAACTCCTCAGCAAAATGGAGTTGTGGAAAGAATGAACAGAATAGTCCAACAAATGGCTCGTGCTATGCTTGATGAGTCGGGAACTCCCGCAACGTTCTGGGGTGAAGCTGCACATGCCGCGGTTGTTATTCTCAACAAAACAAATGTCCGAGTGAACAGCACTCAAACCCCTCATGAGCTCTGGTGTGTTGAGACTCCTTCGGTAAAGCACTTCAAAATCTTTGGGAGCAAATGTTATATTAAGAATACTGATGAGCAACTTGGCAAACTTGAACCTAGAGCAGATGAAGGCATTCTTCTTGGTTATTCTCCACATAGAAAAGCATACAAGTGCTACAATAAAAGACTTGGCAAAATTGTTGACAGCATTGATGTAGTGGTTGATGAGAAGGGATACATTCCTAGGCAAGTACATCATGAAGACATTGAAGAAGATGAAGGCTACCCTCAAAGACAGAATGATGAAGAAGAAGAACCTCAAGAAGAACCAGAGGAGCAGACAAGAATAGAAGAGAAGACTCCATCCAGATATGTTCAGAAGAATCATCCAGAATCTCATATTGTGGGGCAGAAAGAAGCAGGTGTACAAACAAGAAGAACAGTTTCAGAAGCTTCAAGCTATTTGGCATTACTCTCCTCCACTGAACCACAAAATGTGAAAGAGGCATGCAAAGATGAATGCTGGGTGAAAGCAATGGATGAAGAACTTGGGCAGATAAAAAAGAACAACACTTGGGAGCTGGTTCCTAGACCAAAGGATAAGAATGTTATCAGAACAAAATGGGTCTTCAAAAATAAATTGAATGAAAATGGAGAAGTAATTAGAAACAAGGCCAGACTTGTTTGTAAAGGGTATGCGCAGCAAGAAGGAATAGACTTTGAAGAAACCTTTGCTCCTGTTGCAAGACTTGAGGCCATCCGAATGTTCCTTGCTCTCTCAAGCTTTCAAAAATTCAAAGTATTTCAAATGGACGTAAAGTCAGCCTTTTTGAATGGAGACTTAGAAGAAGAAGTGTACATTGAGCAACCAGATGGCTTTATCCTTGGAAATGATCCAAATCTTGTATGCAAACTTAAAAAGGCTCTCTATGGGCTTAAACAAGCTCCAAGGGCTTGGTACTATCGGTTGGACAAATACCTTCATCAACAAGGATTTTCAAAAGGATCAGTAGATAGCAATCTATATATAAAATTTGAAAATAACAAATTGCTAATACTTGTTGTTTATGTAGATGATATTATCTTTGGAAGCAATGAAGAAGCTATGAGTCAAAGCTTTGCCTTGGTGATGCAGAAAGAATTTGAAATGTCATTACTCGAAGAATTGACATATTTTCTTGGATTGCAAATCCAACAAAATGAAGGCGGTATTTTCTTGTCTCAAACCAAGTACCTCAAGCAGATCTTGAAGAAGTATGGCATGGAAGATTCGAAACCAGTATGTACCCCCATGGTTACGGGATGCAGCCTTAGTGCAAATGATGAATCAGCAGCAGTGCATCAACCAACCTATAGATCCATGATTGGGAGCTTGCTTTATTTGACAGGTACATGACCAGATATTATGCATGCAGTGGGAATAGTTGGAAGGTTTCAAGCCAACCCAAAGGGAACTCATCTTCAAGCAGTCAAAAGAATTTTCAAGTACCTTCAAGGAACTCAAAACTATGGCCTATGGTATCCTAGAGATACAGATCTCACTCTTCATGCTTACACAGATGCAGATTAGGCCGGAAGCGTGGATGATAGGAAGAGCACAAGTGGCGGTGCATTCTTTATGGGTTCCAGATTAGTATCTTGGTTCAGCAAGAAACAGAGTTCAATTGCTTTATCTACAGCTGAAGCAGAATATGTGGCTGCTGCATCTTGTTGCACACAACTCCTTTGGATGATGCAAACCTTGCAGGACTTTCAAATCACTTGTAATCCACCTGTCTCTATCTTATGTGATAATACAAGTGCAATAAGCATTTCAAAGAACCCAGTCATGCATTCAAAAACCAAGCACATACCGATCAAGTATCACTTTCTCCGGGAACAAGTATTGGAACAAAAGGTCAAATTGGAGTATGTTCCTTCTAAGGAACAAGTTGCTGATATACTCACCAAACCACTGCCCAGGGAAACGTTTGAATATCTCAGACAGAAGCTGGGAGTCGTTGATGCTTCATCCTGCTGTTGAAGCTTGTCTGTTCCAAGAAAAGTTGGTGTACGCGAGTTGGATGAGGGGTATCCGCGTACATACGCCGTTTTATTCAGGTGCAGTCGCGTATATGGAGTTCTGAAGAAAATCAGCAAGGGTAGACTCTGTTTGGAGAGAGTCTGAGATGGGTCTGTCAGAGACCATCAGGCATAGATTCAGGGGGAGCAGATAATTTTCTAATAATGCATTGTTGGCATTACCTTAGAAGCTCTTGGGTCTAGTACTCAAGTTGTTTTTGGCTCAGGTGGATCAGCTACAGAAAGAAGGTCAGAAGGTGAACATGATTGCTGATATGTACAGTGATTGTCAGATGCTGCTGATAGTAGTTATTGGTCATAAGTCTTGATATTTCATCTCTATGTCATGTATATTTGCTTATCAAGGTCATGTAACGACCTATTTTGGTTTCCCCACTATGCCTGTGATGATTGTTGTGATCTGCTGTCATATGTAAATTTCTAATGTATCCCCACTTGGTTGGGTGATGGTTATATGTATCGAGTCTTTTTGGATAGGAAGGTCTTTTATGATGTATAAGCCATGGTTCTTCTTGTAGAACATCTTTTTGCAGATCTTGCCTACAGTCAGGGGGAGCATGTTCAGCACAGCAGAGCAGAGATATCAGCATGTACTCAGGGGGAGCACAACCCTTTGTCCTTGATGACAAAGGGGGAGAATGACTTTGAGGATCATGGGGTTGCCATTAAATCCAAAGGGGGAGATTGTTGGCATTTTGGCACAGATGTGGCGCTATGGTACAGGTGTTGTCCTTGATGGCAACTCACTTTGGTGACAGATCTCAGTTCAAGTGCTCAGAATGAAGGAAATCTTGTATATGCAGGTACATCTTGCTGAAGACGTGTATACACGTGGTTTATACGTTCCGAAGTCGCGTATGCGTATACACGCACTTTTATGCACATAAAAGCGCGTACATGATGGGAAACTTATTTTTGGTCCGTGGTTGTTAGTCCTTGGAATTTGAACCTTTGGTTGTGGACCATGGTATCTCGGCAGAAGAGTTGAACCCAGGTTTTTGGCCCTTGGTATTGGCTTATTATGGTTTTGGACCGTGGTATTGAGGAAGGCCTAAAACTATAAAAGAGGAAGTAGATCATGTGGCAAGGCATCATCTGAATTATTGAATATCTGATATTGTGATAGATCTGGAATACGGGTGATTGGGTTATGGTGCAGATCTAGATCTGAATGAAGGTGGAACCTGAGCGCAAGAAGGATAAGGACTATTGACGGATCTAAATCTCAAGATCTGTACGCAGGTTCAGTGAATTGAAGGTGCGTATATACGCGTTTTCTGTGAATGAAAGACGCGTATACGTAGGTTGGTTGTGGTACAGAAGCGTATACTCGCAGGTTGATGAACAGTGAAGTAGCGTATATGTCTTGATTTATGTTCTAGCTGCTTCTGTTTTATTGTTGCAGTGTTTTGGGTTCAGGATTGGTGTTTGATTACAGTTACTGTGTTCTGGGTTCAGTGGTCAGAGGAGTGCTTAGTTGTTTCAGCTTTTGATTGGTGAAAATGAGTTTGGGTTATGCAAAAATTCTTGATGTTTGATTGATGTTACTTGTGGATCCAGTCTGAAAATTAATGAAACGAGGTCCTTGAAAGCAAAGAGAAGGTTGCAGCCTTCTGCAGGTAGGAGCCTGCGTACTAGTATCTCAAGCTAGTACAAGAACTAAGGGGGTTGAAGCTCCCTTCCAGGGAAGCTGGAAAACGAGAGAGAGAGTTGTAGCTCTCTGCAGGTTGCAGCCTGCGTACTGGTAAAGTCTGCTCCAGTACAAGACATTGTAAAGAGAAGTTTCTAATTAAAAAGAAGATAGAGACGAATTGCAGCAGGGGGTTTTCACCCACATTGGGTTTCCTCCTTATATCTTGTGTTCTTGTGTGTGACTGTCTTCTGCTCTGTTTTTGGTACTGTTTATGTGCATCTGAATCACAGATTAATAACTGACATCTGAAAGATAATTCAAATTATAAGTCTGATTTATATACGCGGGTTTCTTTATCTGTAGTTGCGTATATACGCGGGTTGTATTAACTGAAGTAGCGTATATCATCTGGAATTTAAAAAGGAAATATTTGGCTTGATAATACTGATTCACCCCCCCCTCTCAGTATTATTTCCAACAAGTTGCAGTCAGTGCTCAAGAGATAGTTTCATAACTAGTTGCATTGACATAGGTAGTGTCAATTTCCTAGTTGCAGTTTCAGCCAGAAGATTCCGTCGCAGAGCTACACAGTCCAATTTCCAATGCAGGAGGATGGTGCGAGTTGCCAGGAGGGAGCAGAGAGATTTCCCATAGGGAGATCAAGACTCAAAAGGAGTCTAGTTTTAAAGGGAGCAACCCTATGGAAGTTAGTACATCAGGATCTGGGGAGATTAGACTCATTATTACAGTAGTTGCAGGAGGAGTGCAGAAGCATCAACATAGCAGTAGCTGCAATAGTATGAGTAGATCAGATTTGGCCATGTATGCAACTATACCTCTAAGAGAGAGGTGGGGCGATTTCGAGCTATAGTCCTAGAGTTGCGTAGAGATGGGCAGGGTCCATTGAGGTGTCTTCCTCATGGATCATTATCTTGCTATAGGGGCCCACAATATTGAGTGGCAGGATGGACTCGTGTTAGTTGTTGCAGTTAGATTCTAGAGTGACAATTACAGACTAGTAGCAGTCAGTTGTTGAGGAGCGTAGACATTGTTGACAACATAACAGGAGACTTAGTAGCAGAGTCAGCATCAACGCGGATTCCTAATGGGTAGTGCAGAGGCTAGTAGCAGTCGGGACTTAGGAGATAGATGTAGCATGAGACACAATTGATTCAATATTTTGGATGCTTCTTAGTTGCAATAGTAATAAAAGCAATTGAGAGGGAGTTGAAGTGCAGATGCATAGTTGGTAGTAGTATAGGAATGTCGATAGCAGCACTGATGTAGCATCAGGATTGCGCAATATATGGTGGATAGTGGCAGGCAGTCACAATGGATAGACATCAGTAGCATACGGAGGGTGATGTAGAGACATGGTGTTGGAGCAATTCAACACTAGAACACCTTCCTCGCAAAGAGGGAGTGTTAGTTTTTGTTGCATCAGAGGTGTTCTAGTCTTGAAACATTGTGGAGATGCTAAAGCATGAGTTCTCCAAAACCCAGAAATCATTTCTAGGTATTCCACCTAGAAATAACTCAATTAAATTAATTGACCAACGTTTAAATTTTTCATAAGTCTTAACTTAGGAAAAATGGTTAATTAATAGTAATTAATTGAGAAAGGTGTGAATTATCTAGAGACTCACATGGATTGACTGGGAAATGATTTGAGTCATTGATTAAGTTTTAATCTTAGCTATTGGAGTCCCAACTGGAGATCAAAAGAAGAGGTCGATGGGTAGATGGAGAACACACTTGGTGTGCCAATTCCTTGGTAAATTGAGCTACTCAGTTGCAGAGATCAAGCAAGGTAGAGAAGTTTGAGCCAGAAGGATGCACTATTAGACACAATGCAAATACTCAATGATCAGGTGATCAAGTAACAAGTGTTAGAGGGGCAGAGTCAATGGTCTGAAGGAAAATTTCTAGTTCCGAAGAGGCATCAACAAGTGACAAAAGTATTCCACGATGAAGTTAGCCCGGAATAGCCACAAGGGTTGCGTGGAATTTTCTGATGGGTCACAGTTAAGGTCGAGTGGGTTTTCCCAACTCAGTGACTAGTATCACACGAGTTTTCCTAGCATAGTCGTGCAAATCATCAAAACAAGAAACAACCTACGTAGGGGTTGGATGACTAGTTCTCAGAGGGAGACAAAGGCCAAGGGTTGCTTGTGGAGAGAATTTTCTCTCTAAATATTTTTTATCACATTCTTGATTGGATAGTCAGTTGAGCTTCCAAAGATTGTACTCAATTCACTACTGCATAATAAAATAAACCCTCAGTTGTTGCATCGGTTCTCCCACGTTGGGTTTTTCTGGGGACTTTTGTCCAAAAATAACTGTCATACTTTTGTGTGTGTGCCAATATTTTCTCAGTTTCCAGTGTATTTTCCGCAATATTTAATTTTATGAAGATTGTAGTGTGATTAATTCATTGTTGTTGTAGCAATAAACTAAATAATTAATTTATTAGATAAAATAACTAATTCTAATTGTTGCAATAAGAATTTTAGTGGTGAAATTTTCATGGACCTTATGGTCAAAACCCACCTCCTAGCACACATATATATTGGACATTCGTTGACCTCATTTGGCATCATCATAACTCATCCATTCGATTTGGGCAGTTATGTTCACACGTGCGAAGGAGAAAGAAGACGAAGTTTCCAACAAAGTTTGACCTCTCTTGTTTCTGTTTTTGACCAAGATTGACTTGGGCATTCTTGTTGTTGTTTGATTGAGCTTTTGACTAGATTTGAGGCCAAGTTTATCTGTGATTCGTTGATTGTGTTTGACCAACATTTTGACTTTGTTATGTGTTGTTGACCGAAGGTTTGACCACACGTCAAACTCAGAGCTTTATTCGAAATTGTGAGGAAATTATAGGATTGAATTTTGGTCCTTTGACCTGCTACCTCAGGCCAAAATTCAACCCTTTGTTGTTGAAATTATGATGTTCTATGTTGTAACAATCACTTATTACAAAACTTCTTTATGTTGCAATATTAAATAAGCAATTGTAGATAGAACATCAATCAAATGCACAATAGAAGAAAACCAAGAATATAATGCGACACAAAGAATTAGGTCCAATGACCAGGGCATAACCTAGAAAGGGGAAACCCAACCATATTCTTCTTCTATTAGAAATCAATTGTTCAACAGAAATACTAAATACAATGAGAGATCAAGAGAATGAGTAAGTTCACCCAAATCTAAACAAGTTGTAGCATGAAGATCACTGGTAGCTGCAACAAATGCACACACTGAATCAATCTTCCCTTCAACTGAATCAACACAGAAACACTGAAGCACTGAATCAACCTTGGCTCACCAAGTTCTGCGCTTACTCTCTAAGTCTCTCTCTCTCTCTCAATCTTCAACTCTCTCCAACTCTTTCTCAAGTTCAAATTCTTCTTTCACAATGCACAAATAGTGAGGGGAGAAAGAATGAGACACACATATATAAGAGCAACGAATCCATGCCATAAAGGAGGAGTAACTCGAATGCCAAGAGGAGTGTAACTCATGCCCATTTAGGAAATGTAACCAATGTTTTAAAACTATGACTCCGACTCCAACTTGGTCAGCTCAATTTCAATGACTCGGTCGTTGTAAAAAATACATTAAATATTTATTTTTTTATAAAAAAACATAATTTTAAAGTTTTTCATTCATGTTTCCAAACACACAACATTCGAATATAGATAAAAGACAACATATGATCAAAGTAGGCTCATGAGTATATCCATTATATCAAAATGGCACCCAATGCACTGTCCAATACATACATGATGATGATATAGAGATCAAAACAAAAACACATAACCAAGGAGGCTAGAAATGGCGTTATCCTCCAAAATAGATTGTAAGTCATCAAGGAGCTAATACAAGGGTCCAAGAGTGTTCCTCAGTCCAAGAAAGTCCCAAAGTGCATGTGTACATCTTCAAAAGGTGCATCCTCCACCATGATGTCATCTAGGAGAGACCTATGTCACCCTTTTCAAGCATGTGAGTGACATGGCACCCCTAAGGGTAAGCATTGGCATCAAAGAGGGATGTGCTAGCCATCCTAAGTCATCTCAATGATAATCATCCTCATCTGTGCTTTGGAAGAAGGCACCATCCACCAAAATAGGGTCAAGGCCAGCCAGGGGGCATGATGATGATATAGAGATCAAAACAAAACACATAACCAAGGAGGCTAGAAATGGTGTTATCCTTCAAAAGAGATTGTAAGTCATCAAGGAGCTAATACAAGGGTCCAAGAGTGTTCCTCACTCCAAGAAATTCCCATAGTGCATGTGTACATCTTCAAAAGGTGCATCCTCCACCATGATGTCATCTAGGAGAGACCCTATGTCACCCTTTTCAAGCATGTGAGTGACATGGCACACCTAAGTGTAAGCATTGGCATCAAAGAGGGATGTGCTAGCCCTCCTAAGTCATCTCAATGATAACCATCCTCATCTGTGCTTTGGAAGAAGGCACCATCCACCAAAATAGGGTCAAGGCCAGCCAGGGGGCATCTTCAGTCCATTTGGGCATATCGTCAAATAGTCCAACCTCCAAGCTTTTAAGTTTAGTGTTTTAGGATTTGGAGGCTCATTAAGGGGTGTAGCATCACGTGGAATCAACTCAAGGATCGATGCTCATCTTTGGAGGGCCAAGCTTGGGGCCACAAAGCTAGGTTTGCTTTAAGAAAGGGTCAAAGATCAACTTATTGGAAGGTTTTGAAGAAGAATGAAGCTATACCTTAAGGAATATCTACTACATATGTGATACCACCTAAACAAACCTTTCAAGATCAAGCGAGATAAACTTATTTAGGGACAAAAAACCATTAAAGTATCATCGTGAAAACCTTGGAGTCCCCCAAAAGCAAAACAATTAAAAAAAATAGTTGTTTTTTAATTCATGGGCCACTGTCATCCAACTCGGCTGAGTAGGCTCGAACTCGGTCGAGCTGATCGGGTTATTACTGAGCCGGCCGAGTTGTTAGACAACTCGGCTGGCTCAGTAATAACCTTGCTGGCCAAACTGGTTCACTAGCCGAGTCGACCCAGTGAGGCCTTGACTCGGACCAACTCGGCCGAATCGGTTCCGAGCCGGCCGAATCTTAAAACACTGAATATAACTCATGCCATTAAGGAGGTATGCATGCTTTTGTAACTTATGCCTCTAAGAGAGAGTGTAACATATGCATTAAAGAGTGCGTAAAAGGACTCTTTTATGACATGCTTTAATGAGAGCATAAGAGAGTGTAAGAGGAATATTTTATGACGAGTTTTTATTGAGTGTAAGAGAATGTAAGAATGTTAATGAGAGTATAAGAGGAATATGCCATGCCAATAATGAGTGTAAGAGAACATTATTGAGAGCCAAGATTGAGTGACTTAAATTTCTTTCTAAAAATAATATAATAGTATCATAAGACTAATAATAATAATATTAATGATAATATTTGATGATTAAGCCGAAATTGAACTATTAGGATTGATTGATCATCAAAAGGGATTTTCCATCTGCAATACTTGATTACAAATTGATGCAAGGTGATTTACTATCTTGAGAATTTCTAATTTTAGAAATTTATCCATGACTTGCCAAATTTTTAGCACTTCCTCTCAGCTAACGAGGAATTTCTTTTTGCAACAAAGGATCTTTGCTTTCTCTGCTCATCTTTGTTTATCTCTTCTTTGCATCATCTCGAACAATGATGTCTCACTCTAATGAAGAATTATCCACAAACAATAGGGAAGACTAATCTATCACCCTATATCCAAAAACAATAGGGGAGACTAATCTATCACCCTATATTCACTTGGGGGCATTTCCACTTGCCAACAAATGATAAGGATCTCGCACAACCAAGTCTCATCTCTGCTTGGGGGGATAACCCACTTGACAAGGATCTTACACAATTAAGTCTCATCTCTACTTGGGGTAATAACTCACTTGTCAAGAATCTCGCATAACCAAGTCTCATCTCTGCTTAGGGGGATAACCCACTTGTCAAGGATCTCGCATAACCAAGTCACATCTTTGCTTGGGGGGTTAACCCACTTGTCAAGGATCTTGCACAACCAAGTCACATCTTTGCCTATGGGGATAACCCACTTGAAAAAAATCTCACACAACAAAGTCTCATCTATGCTTGGGGGGATCCACTTGTCAACACACGAGAAGGATCTCGCACAACCAAGGCTCATCACCCATGACCACCCTCTCTAGGAAGGGTCACATCTATCAGTCCAAGCTTCTCTCTAAAAACCAGGAACTTCCCTTTCGAAAAAGGCTTGGTAAGTATGCCAACTATTTGATCATCAGTCACAATGTGATGGGGGCTTCATTGCTACTCTCTACACCATATCTCAGATATAATGATATTTGATCTCAATGTGCATGGACTTGTCATGGAACATAACTTTTTCTGCAAGTTGAATCCCACTCTTATTGTCACAGTATATTACTGTCGTATCTAGCGCATGCTCAAACAACTCTTCAAAGAGATTCTTCAACCATACTGCCTCACAGCTAGCCATGCTAGCAAAAATGTACTCGGCTTCAGCTATGCTAAGGGCTACAAACTTATCTTTTATGTTCATCCAAGATATCATGACAGATCCAAGCTAAAGCAACATCCAGGTGTGTTTTTCCTATCAACAAAGTTACCAACGTAATCAACATCAGAGTACCCATGTAGTATTACATCTCTGGTAGTATATTTCAATCCAAGATTGATGGACCCATGTAGTTATCTCAACACATGCTTTGTAGCAATCCAGTGTGCATGAGATGTTTTAATGATATATTGGCTTAGAGATTTGACCGAAAAACATATGTTCAGACTAGTGTTCACTAAGAACATCAATGCCCCAATCAATTGTCGATTCTCAGAAGGATTTTCCAAATCAAGACCTGCGGCTTCACCACACAACTTCTTGAAGTTCATTTCCATTGGAGTATTGATGGATTTACATTCTATCGTACCAAATCTTTCTAGTAGCTTGACAACATATTTTCTTTGAGAAAGAAAAATCTTACCAGGTTTCTGCCATACTTCAAGACCCAAAAATTAGTTCATCAAATGAAGACATTTCATTTCAAATTCAAAAGCTAACTCTCTCTTACATTGGAGGATAAGAGGTTCACCACTGGTCATAAATAAGTTATCAACATATAATACTAAAATCAAAGGCAACTTTGAGTTGTGTTGAAGTAAAGATTTGGATCAACATTAATTCTAGTAAAACCAAGCTTCATCCAGAAGTTATCAATGTGGGCATACCATGCTCTTGGAACTTGCTTCAAACCATAGAGGGCTTTCTTCGGTCTACACATGAGTTTTATGATCATGTACTTCAAAGCCTTGTGGTTTCTCTACAATTACTTCTTCTCTGAGGAAGCTATGTAGAAAAGTAATCTTCACATCCATTTGGTGAAGGGACCATCCTTGGCTAGCAACTAGAGCCACAATAGATCTGATGGTTGCATAACAAGCAACAGGTGCACAGATTTCATCAGTCTACATTAGGGGAATTTTGAGGTCTAAAATGGGCCTCCTAAGAAAAATGTACAACCAAAATAAAATTTATAACAACCAATAGAATTCAAGATGATGATGTTAACCATGGGGGATGATTCACCATTTTTTGAGTAAAAAAGTAAAAAGATTAAAAAATAATAAAATAATAAAACTGTTTTTTCAACTCGTATTTTCAACTTATCTCCCTATAGGTTTACACAAATTTTGAGCGGCAACACCATTTGGATGCAAAATTTGATTCATCATCCAAGGAGTACCCATGTTGCATACTTTCGATGGACCCTACTACACGAAAAATGAGAAATACATGGAAAAACATGATTGCAATCATGTTTTTGATGTATTTTTCATTTTTCGTGTAGTAGGGTCCATCGAAAGTATGCCACATGGGTACTCCTTGGATGATGAATCAAATTTTGCATCCAACTAGTGTTTCCGTTCAAAATTTGAGTAAACCCATAGGGAGATAAGTTGAAAATATGAGTTGAAAAAATAATTTTTCATTTTTCCATCTAAAATTTGATGATGTAACCTAATACTTTTTTATTATTTCCACTGTTATTTTATAATTTCCTAAGGAGGCCATTTTAGACCTCAAAATTACTCTAATGATTCCCTCTTTCTGAGAGAACCCTCTAGCCACAAATCTAGCTTTATATTTTTCGATACTGTCATCAACACAATGTTAAATTTTATACATCCATTTAGAAAACACAATAGAGATACCTTGGGGTCTTGGAACCACTCCTCATACATCAATATGAATGATGGACTCATATTCTTTAGCCATTGAATCTTTCCACACTAGAGCCTTCACTGTTGAAAAAACTTAGAGGGAGGTGAATCAATGTTTTTTAGCAATTAGCACTTTTTAATATTTTTTTCTGAGCATTAGTTAATCTTCAGTTATTATTATTGTTCTTCTTCAAATGATCAGAAACAATAATCAACAGTAGACAACACCATACAACAATGCAGAAAGATAAAACAGAGGACACAGATTTTAGGTGGAAAGCCCCCTCCGGGTCAAAAACCACTGATCGCTTCTTTAGTACTTGTCTTCTCCTTGTTAAAATAAAATTGATTACATCAAAATTTCAGCTACAACAAAGGGAGGCGTCAACACCCTAATTCACAGGCTACAACCTGTAGGATGCTACTATACCCTAATATCATGTTGCAATCAGAACGACGCTCCAACGCCCTATAGATCAGACCACAACCTGATGAGTTCCCCAACACTCTGTTCACCAACTGATGTCAGAAAGGATGCTTCACTTCCCTATTAGTTTATAAGCCACAACTGAATGGACACCACAACACCCTACACAATTCACAACTTGCCCTAGCACCACCCTGCTACCCTGAAGTGTTCTCAAGCCACAACCTGAAGGTGACTCCAATCACCCAGATAATTCGGTAGATCATGTTTCACAATTTTCACACTAGATCCCCTGTACTCTGAATCAATATATAATAGATGTAAGGAAAATGTAGAATAGATATCAAATCCTAGTAGCCGCTGATCATTGTTCCCACAAACTAATCACTGGACAATGCTACACATCAAGCTATCATTGTTCAACTACACATCACTTTCAGTGCACACTGCATATCATTGTCACTACAAATCACTGCATAACTATTGGCTATCACTACATGTCACTGCTCATGAATGAATAATCATCAATGCGCAACCACTGATATCATCATGTTGCACACGATGTTGCAACCATCTGGAATTGGTATCAAATAATGGCACAAACCAAGGTGCCTCAGGTCATCTCGATGACCTGTAATCAGTGCATTCAGGTTCTGTCCCTAGAGAGCTACCCGCATATATGTAAGCACGTTGTTTGATCGGTCAAGCCCTGTTATCCATCTTTCTTCAATATGTTGTACGACTGGATGATATTTCCTTTAAAACTTGTTGCGCTACAAGATTACAATTATGTCATCGTACACAAATCCCTAGGTTATACAAGAGAAACCCTAGGTCAAGACCAACCCTAGGTCAATAATAATCAACGTGAAACCACTGCTATCATCAAGTTGCACACGATGTTGCAACCATCTGGCACTGCTATCAAATGATGACACAAGGCAAGGTGCCTCAGGTCATCTCGATGACCTGCAATCAGTTCATTCATGCTCTGTCTCCATAGAGCTATCAACATATATGCAAGCATGTTGTTTGACTGGTCAAACCATTCTATACATTTTTCTTCAATATGTTGTATGACTGTATGATATTTCCTTCAAAACTTGTTTCCCTGCAAGATTACAATTATGTCATCATACACAAATCCCTAGGTTATACAAGAGAAACCCTAGGTCAAGACCAACCCTAGGTCAATATAGTCATAAGCCCATGAGTCAAGTCAATTTGGTCAAGTGAAAGGTATTGACTCAATCATTGTCATCCAATGCTTAGGTGTCAAATCAAAAGTTAATGTCATCAATAGGACTACAACATTGTCATACCAAGGTTAACTCAATGTCAAATCTAGATAACATTATGATGTCATAATAAAGTCAAGGTCAAGGTATTAATATACTTAATCTAGTATGTCAAGTCCATTATGAAATTCAAGGTGCCAACATACTTATGTCACCTTATAGTCGATAATAACAAAGTATACTTGTAGAGACATTAAGTGTACAACTACTGTTGAAAGCTAAGATCAAGTTGATGAGTCATGTGTGTGTTATGTTTAAAGTCAAATAACATCATTCAGATCAAATCCATTCTTAAATCATTGTTAGAGAGTTGTGAGATGTCAATACTATTCAAAGTCGAGGCAAACTGTTATGTTTACAAATATGCTATGACAGAGTTAAGTTACCATCAAATCAAGTCAACACAAAAATCAACATATTGTTTGTGTCCAGATATTAAGTCAACTCACAGTCAACAATCATGAGTCAATTCAATGTTGAATCTCTGTATTCAAGCTTTTGTGATCCATAATGAATTAAGCAAAGTCTATCGATAGAAATGACATAAGAGAAATTTTTGGTTGACACGTTTCGAACCAACAAGCGTGGTTTATCATCAGGACCATATGTTTGTCAAATAGATGTAAAGTCATTTCACTATTACAAGACAAGATCAAAGCATCAAATCAGGGTCAATACCCTTGCTGTCCCATTCAATGTTACAATCAACAAGTTATCATGGTCATGTTAAGGCATCAAGCAATAGAAGTCAAAAGGAGTATCATCATACTTCTAATTTTCTTAAGGTGAATGTCAACTCCAAATAGAGTCACAATCAACATCACTTGTTGTTCATTACATGTTAGAATCATAGTCAAAGCAAGCCACAGTCAAGGTGTCATCAAGTAAAAAACATGTCATTTTAAGGTCAAACTTCAATTTGTCATTTTTTGTCCATCATTTATCAATTTGGTTTATCCTAGCTATTACATAAAGCCATAATAAAGTATCACAATCAACTCAAGGTCGGTAATACTATTATGTCACAAATAGTTAAGGTTATACTTCATAGAACACTTATTAACTTAATAAATGGAAGTTAATTTCACTTGTTGTCCATGAGATCACAGTAAACAAGTTGTCATAGCTAAGCCATTGTCATAATAAGCTAGCCAAGTCACAATATTAAATCATTGTTGTTAATAGGTCAACTTTAAATTCAATGGTATTTTTCTATTTGAGTTGAGCTCCAGAAAATAATGGTATAGGCCTCTATTTGAGTTGAGCTGCAAAAAATCATAGGGAATGTTGTCTTAGATTAAAAAAACCTCAGTGTCTAGCCTACCTCTTCCTAAACGGGCCATCAAACAAAAGACAAACCCTCACTTGTGCCCTAATGTGACTATTATGCAAACCCTAGTTGCACGGTCTCGAGATAGTCCAACAAATAAACACAAAAACATAATTAAGAATACTTACCTTGGAGCGAAGAGGAGAGAAGGGTAACTCGTTGTTGTAGACTTGCTTCAGAAGATCCTTTACTAGGCCTAAGATTTCTACTACAGGAGGCCGAAAATTACTTCTTCAAGTAGTTGAAAATCTAAGAGCATATGTGATGAAATGTTATGTCGTTGAGAGATGTTTTAAATCTCTTTTTATAGACTTCTTATGGATAGACAAGGGCTTCCATAGGATCGCTGTTAGAGGATCTTTTGGAAGGTAAATGTATTTAATTTTCTCCTTTTTTATTTGTTAAAGTAAGCCCACAACCCCTTTTGGATCAAATTATAGTTTAGAAAGAGCTTCTAAGAGTAGTCTTTGGAGGATTTTAGGTAGGGAGTTTTAAGGTGGACGTTAGAGGGATTTAGTTATTAAAAAAATGATTTTGTAAGCCTTGTAACTTAATCAAAAGAACTGTTGGCATTAAAAAGATTAGATAAGACTTGTAAATCAAGAAAGGGACATTCCTTTTTAGTGAAGGTAGTTTGATGTCATTTCTTAATATAATTGTTATTTTCAAACTTTAAGTTAGATGTTTAACAAATTTAAATTAATTTAGTAATTGTTAATAACTTTTTTATTAAACTCTAAGTAATTGTACACTAACCCTCTTTGGTGTGTTTTTTAGGTGACACATGAGTGTATTAAGTCAATGATAGATTTATTGTCTTTGGTTTTTTATGTTATGTAACTTATGCGAGGTGAGATTATAGTGATAAATAATGTGATATGTCGACAACCGTAGGAGGAGATTTCATGCCACTACCCTGGGGGATTTAGCCCAAAAGCTGGGCAAAAATTGGGGTCACTAACTTCAATTGTGAATATCTCTCAAACCAGGAGACCTCTCGGGGCGTACCACATATTAACAAAAATATCTTTTCGAGGAGAATCTAATGACATAGATCTCTAATCCAAACTCGATGATTTGACCTTCCAAAAACCCTCGACAAAGTTGGGGTACATCCTCAGTCTATGAAACCCAAACCCTAGGACTTGGTTTTTCAACCATCCAACAATATCACTGATATTTGGATGTAATCTGACGATTACATGGAAGCGTTCATTAACCATTTGACATCAATAACTGGTATTTTTGGTCAAAGTCAAACCCAGTCAACTCCATGGATTGACATCAATAACAACACCATCCAACATTCACAACTTATTAAAAAATACATGGTCTAGCTTGAAAAATGTTGCTCATGGCTACAACATATCCTTGGAACCGACATGGTTTCTTGCTTTCTCTTAAGGTTTTTCTGGGAGTAGTTTGGTTATCAGCATCCTGAAGGGTGTCATAAAGCCATAAATATCTCCTTTGTGCAGGAGGATCACATGGAGGAGTATCCATGTTCTCCATAGGTTCATCAGCAAGATCAATTTCAGGCTTAGGATTTTCTTGTATCTCAAATGCATCATGTTGACTATCAACATTAGCAGGAGGAAGAGTGTTTCTTGCCTTCCCAAAAGCTGCATCTTCATCAAATGTTACATCCGTGCTAAACTCTATTTCTTTGTCCAGGTACGTATATTCTGTAAGCTTTAAAATTTTCACAATAACCAAAAAACATACCTTTCTTACTTGAAGCTTCCAGCTTGTTCCTCTTTTCTTTTGGAAAGTGGAAGAGACAGGGAAACTAAAGATCCTCAAGTGCCTAACCTTAGGTCTTTTACCAGAGAAGACTTCTTCCAAAGCCTTGTTGTTTAAGGCATGATGAAGAGATATATTTTGAACATAGTTATGTTATCAACTTCTCCCCATAGAAACTTTGGTAGTTTTTTATCATGCAACATAGATTTGACTGCTTCCATGATAATTCTATTCTTTTTCTCAGCCACACCATTTTGTTGTGGGTTATACGGTACTGTGGTATCTTTCTTGATTCCAACTTTCTTGCAGAAGTCTTGAGTTTTTGTCCACTTCATGTCTACTCGAGTCATGGGATAGATTGACATCTTCTTCAATTTCGATACAAAGGACTTGGTTCTCACATTCATCAAATGTACTTGTTGATCCCAGAACAAGAGCAAGAGCAATAATAAAAAAGTAAATAAACATAATGAAAGTATACCTGGTGATGAGGCAAGTCTATTTTTATTTTCTAGATGTGAGAGTGGCTCCTTCATTATCGTTGCACCAACTTCCTCTTGGAGTTTACTCTTTCTGAACTATTATGCACCATGATGATCCTCATGATCTTCTTTTTTTATCACATCCTTATCAAGAAGTTAGTGAAAAAATCATTCAAATACCCATGGAGGAAGAATAACCTATGATCTATAAAGATAAATTTAAACAAGAGCAGTAACAAAAAAAACAACATAAGACTTGAAAATACTTATTTTTTAATGGATATTTAACAAAGTTGTTAGCTCCCTATTGATCTGACCTCTACAAGTTACCACTGCCCATCAATCATATGTCATTGGCAGAAGAAATGCATCTTCTTGAACACCACTTGACAAATTTCATCATGATCCTCTCTAATCTTAGACATTTTGGAAACCATCTTTCTCACAGGAGGTAATGCTTTATAGTGAAGATGAGTGAACTTTCAATGCCATTGTTTATTTTGATGATTATTGATCATGAATCAATACATGGATAGGTATTCCATTGATTTTATAAAGATCTTCAAATATTGATCCCAGAGTGAAGGCATGTATTAATAATTATACATATTGAATTCATTGCCTACAATGATATTAGTTATAATCCATCTTTAATCACTACAAAATAGGTTAGTTTAGAAAATTATCATTTAGTCTTTTGCAAAAGTCATGATTCTTACCTACAATCATTATTTTTAGTAAACTATAATATTAAAATTACCAAAACCCATAAGATTATGACCTTTCTCATATAATGTGAAAGACTCAAAATTCTCCTATCTTCAACATTCAATTTCTATCAGTTATTCTTTCATAGCATTCTATGCATTATACTTTTTTCAAGAGGACACCTTCTTGCACAAGCATAAAAAGAAGTAAAACTACTCTTTACTTTTGTATGCATGAACAAGTACTAAAACCACAACTATTAAAGAGATGCAACACCTATCTGCAAAATTAATATCATATCTTGGGTTTCTTGAAATCTTGGAAGAACGGTAGCAATAAAATTTCAGAAACAAAATTTTCAGCAATAAAATTTCAGAAGTAAAATTCAACAGTAAATTTCAGCAATAAAATTCAACAGTATATTTCAGCATTAAGATTTCAATATGAATTTCAACAGTAAAATTTCAGCGGAAAATGAGCAACAAGTAAAAGGAATAAAAATTGATATGTCAGTAGAAAATGGGTTGCAAATATTGTGAATAACACTTGATATTTCAACAAAAAATGAGTTGTAAATAGAGTAGACAACAAGAGATATTTTAGTGGAAAATGGGCTGCAAATTGAGTGGACAACAAGATATATTTTAATAGAAAATGGGTTGGAACACCGCTTGCCTTATTGAGCTTTACTTAACCAAAGCTTTGTTGCCATGTCCAAATTCTAATGCTTTATGCTATAACATTCACTTATTATAAAACTTCTTTATGCTACAATATTAGATAGGAAATTGTAGATAGAACATAAATCAAATGCACAATAGAAAACAACTAAGAATACAATGAGACATAGAGAATTTAGGTCCAATGACTAGAGAAAAACACACAAGGGGAAAACCAAACCAAATTCTTCTTCCATTAGAAATCAATTGTTCAACAGATATACATAGTACAATGAGAGATCAAGGGAATGAGTAAGTTTCACCCAAATCTGAACAAGATGTATCATGAAGATCACTAGTATCTGTAGTAGATGCACACATTGAATCAACCTTCCCTTCAAGTGAATCAACACTGAAATACTGAAGCACTGAATCAACCTTGGCTCACCAAGTTTTGCTCTTACTCTCCAAATCCCTCTCTCACAATCTTCTTCAACTCTCTCCAACTCTTTCTCAAGTTCGAATTATTCTTTCACAATGCAGAAGCAGTGAGCGGAGAAAGAATGAGGAACATATATAAAGGAGGAGCAACAAATCCATGTCATAAAGGAGGAGTAACTCGAATGCCAATAGGGGTGTAACTCATGCCCATTTAGGAAATGTAATTCATTCCATTAAGGAGGTACACATTCCTTTGTAACTTATGCTTTTAAGAGAGAGTGTAACATATGCATTAAATAGTGCGTAAGAGGAATCTTTTATGACATGCTTTAATGAGAGCGTAAGAGAGTGTAAAAGGAGTCTTTTATGACAAACTTTTATTGAGTGTAAGAGAGTGTAAGAACATTAATGAGAGTGTAAGAGAACATTATTGAGAGCCATGATTAAGTGATTTGAATTTCTTTTTAATAATAATAATAATAATATCAATGATTGAGTTGAAATTAAACTATTAGGATTGATGATCATAACAACTTTTCCATCAACAATACTTGATTACCAATTGATGCAAGGTGATTTACTATCTTTAGACTTTTTATTTTTAGAAATTCTATTTTTATACTTTCTATTTTTAGACTTTCTATTTTTAGAAATTCATCCCTGAGCTGCCAAATTTTCAACAGATGTTGCAGACTTGGAATTTGACTAGTGATTTGAATTTTCTATCTCATTTCACTGGTTTGACTTGGCATTTATTGAGGTCAAATATTGGCATTTTGATTGGAATATTTTGTTGTACAATTTTGTTGAATTGATTTCTCTCTCATAAGGAAGATTACTGGGTTTCCGCCCTTGTGGGGTTTTGTCCCAAGAAATTTTGGTGTCTCTTGATTTATTTTTTTATGTGATCTCTATTGCTCTATTGAAGCTAATAGTTGAAAATTTTCAAGTATAACTTCCAATGATTGAAATGCTCTAAAGTCAAGTTGTATCATTGGAAGTAGTTGTCAATTTGAAAAATTGTACTAGTCTTGTATGCACTAGAAAATCAACATGGTATCATAGATTTGGTGAAGGGAAAAGAGCATTGAGATCACCTTGAAAATCACCTTAAAGAGCATTGAGATCCTCATCTTTTTTCTTGATTAGCCATCTTCATCATGAAAATAGAAAACAAGCTTGAAGGAGCTACAAACTATAGGGCATGGAAGTCTAGAACTGACCTTGTCCTTGCAAGGCATAAGGTCTTGGGTATTGTATTCGGAAAGGTTATTGAACCAACACATCAAACTGGAAAGGACATGTTTCAAGAGGATGTCATCTTGGTCATGAGCATCATTGTGGAATCCATTAGAGATCATTTGATTCCTTATATTGGTGATCTCAAATCCTCCAAGGAAATGTGTGATGCTCTTATTGGATTATATACCATCAACAATATCAATCAATCTATAAGTCTAAGAAGTCATCTTTGTGATGTTAATATGATAAATAATGATACTCTAACATCATACTTCTTAAGGATCTCTCAATTGAGAGATCAACTCAAAGCTATTGATGAAACTGTACTGGATCAAGAATTAGTAGTTGTAGCAATCGATGGTTTGTCTGACTCTTGGGAATTTTTTGCATTAAGCATTAGTGGTAGAGAAAATCCATCTTACTTTGATAATATATGGGCTGGCTGCACTCAAGAAAAATTTAGGCTCATGTCCAAAGAAAATATTCCAAATCCAAATGAAGATTCTCAAGCTTTTGCAGCCCACTCACAGAATAATAAGGGAAGAAGAAATTTTGGAAGATTTCAAAGAAATACAGGTGGAAGACCTACTTTAAGATCTTCTCCAAGACCTTCTCCAAGAAGAGGACCTGCTCCACAAAGAGACCTCCTCCTCCCTCTCAATATAGAAGAGACATGACAAATGTTCAATGTTATTGTTGCCAAGTATATGGTCACTATCAAAACAGGTGTCCTCAAAGGAATGATGATTGAAAAAGGAAAGGGAAACACCATGCTTTTGTAGCTGACCTTAATGAACCCTCACATAAAAGGAGGCCTAGGAAGAAAGATTTTGATGATGAATATTCATTTTATTATGCCTTCACAGGTTCTATTGCAGGTCTTGATGAAATTTGGTTGGTGGACAGTGGTGCCTTTAGGCACATGACTGGAAATCATGAGAATCTTTATAAATTGGTTGAGAGGAAGATAACTCAAAGGGTGGATCTTGAAGACAATGCAAAGTAAACATTCAAGGGAATTGGTTCATAATTCATCCAATTGGAATATGGAGGTAATGTCTCTATTAACAATATTTTATATGTTCCTAGTTTGAAGAAGAACTTGTTGTCTCCTTCATCTCTTAAAGATGAAGGATATATAATTTCCTTCGTTGATGGTCAAGTTCTACTATGGAAGAAAGGTTCCTCCTTTGAATTTTCCAAAGTCATTGGTGTTCAAATAGGAGGCCTATATCATCTCCTTGGTTGCTCAATTCAAGCCTTGATACGCAACACTTCTAATCTTTGTGAAAAATGCCATCGAAGGTACACTCATGTTCATTATAAAGCTTTGTATGAAATGAAGGATTTTGTTAAAGGTGTACCTAAAATCAAGATTGAACATGATGGAGTTTGCAAAGGATGTGCTCTTGGGAAAAATGTCAAAGGACGATGTACTAGCAGTGATAGTAGATCCAAAGGAATCTTGGATCTTGTGCATTCTAATGTTTATGGGCCTATGTCTGACAAATCCTTGGGTGGTCATTTGTACTATGTCACTTTCATTGATTATTACTCTCGTAAAACATGGATTTATTTATTGAAATCCAAGGATGAAGTATTTGAAAAGTTTCGGGAATTCAAGGCACAAGTTGAAAATGCTACAGGAAGAAGAGTCAAAACATTAATATCTAAAAATGAAGGAGAGTATGTATCCAAGGAGCTGATTGCTTTCTACAGGGATGCTGGAATTAAGAGGGAGCTGATAGTTCCCTACTATCCTCAACAAAATGGAATCTCTGAAAGGAAGAACAAAATTATTAAACTACCAAAGTCATGCTTCATGATCAAGAGTTGCCTATGTTTCTATGGGGAGAAGCTTCAAAGACAATTGTTTATGTTCAAAATAGATGTCCACACCGAATCTTGGATTATAAGACTCTTAAAGAAGTCTTCACAGGTGAGAGACCCAATGTTGAACATTTGAGAATTTTTGGTTGTCCTGCTTATGTTCATGTGCCCAAGGAGAAAAGAACAAATTTGGAACCTTCTCGGAAGAAGGAAACCTTTTTGGCTACTGTGAAAATTCAAAGGCTTTTAGAGTCTATGTAACGAGGCAACGATCTATTGAAGCTTGTAGGGATGTCATTTTTGATGAGGATGTTTCTTTCTGGAATTCCAAGAGATCATGCTTGCAATTTGATGATGAGATGCAGATGGCTCCTAAGAATGTGAAATCGAAACCTAAAGAACACTAACCTATGGAACAAGATCCTCAAGAAGAGTCTGATGATCCACATGATTTTTTTGATTGACCAAGAGTCACCGTACCTAAGACTAGAAAGAGACCAGCTTGGCTTGAAAGAACATTGAAAGAAGTTGAAGGAAATGCAACACCTCGTGGCACCTTCAGAGAAAGTGAGAGGCCAAAGAAGTATTCATGTTATGCAACATTGATGAGTAAGATCATTTAGTCAGAGCCATCCACCTATGAAGAGGAAATTGAACATCAAGTTTGGAAATATGTTAAGATTGAAGAGTACTAGTGCATATTGAAGAATGATGTATGGGAAATCATGCCAAGACTTAAAGGAAAATTTGTTATGCCTTCCAAATGGATCTACAGAATCAAGCATGCCGCTGATGGAACCAGTGAGAAGTACAAGGAAATATTTTTGGCTTGTATATTATCTTAGAAAGAGGGAGAAGATTATGAAGACACATTTTCTCATGTTTCCAGGTATTCTTCTATTAGATGTATTATTGCTTTTACTTCTATTACAGGATGGAAATTGCATCAAATGGATGTTAAGATCACTTCTTTGAATGGAGTCATTGAACAAGAAGTTTATGGATGTTGAGACTTTGAAATTCACGATAGAGAGACACATGTTTGTTAATTGAAGAAAGCCTTGTATGGGCTTAAAGCACGCTCCTCGTGCATGGTACTCTCATATTGATTGCTATTTGTTGAGTCTTTGTTTTAGAAAGAGCGATGTTGATCCAAATTTTTGCTTCAAAGTTGTTGAAGGTGAGCCCTTGATTTTGCTATTGTATGTAGATGATTTATTTCTGACAGGGATAGGGAATCTCATTGTTCTATGTAAGAGGGCGCTGATTTTTGAATTTGAGATGAAGGATCTTGCTCTTATGCATTACTATTTTGGATTGGAAATGTGGCAAAAGGCTAGTGAAATCTTTGTTGGGAAAGCAAAAGGCATCATCAATATCCTTAAAAAATTTCGCATCATGGACTACAAGTCCATGACACTCCCATGGTGAAAAATTTGAAGAAGTTGCAATATTTTGATTTTGATCTAGTTGATCCCACTATGTATTGAAAATTGATTGGCACTTTGAACTATCTGGTTGACACCAGACCTGATATTGGCTACGTTATGAACACATTGAGCCAATTCTTGGTTGAGCTGAGTCATGTGTATTGGGTTGTAGTGAAACACACATTAAGATATCTATGTGGCACCATTGATTACGATATGAGATACATTTCTAATGGATAATGGAAGATTGCATGGTTTTATTGGTGTTGATTGGGATGGATGCACTTAAGATAGAAATAACACTTCTGGTTTCCGTTTTAGCTTGCGCTCTGCTATGATTTTATGGTCAAGTAAGAAGCAAACTCCTATTTCTCTTAGTACGGATGAAGCTAACTATATAGTTTCTTGTTTAGCTTGTTGTGACACTGTGTGGCTTTGAAATCTATTTACTGGTTTGTTTGATCAAGTATTGGATTCAACCATTATATATTGTGATAATCAAAGTTCTGTAAAGTTTTTTGAGAACCCAATTTTTCATGATAGGTCGAAGAAAATTCGGATCAAGTATCGTTACATTCAGAATATTGTCCAGAGAGGAGCTGTGAGGCTTGAATACATCCCTACTGATGAGAAGGTTACTGATGTTTTGACAAAACCATTTTTCCTAATGAATTTTTCTTATTTCAGAGAACCCCTTGGAGTTGTTGAGAATCCCTCTCTTAGAGAGAGGGAGCATTGATTGTATGAAATCATGAGATTGACAATCTTCTTTGGGCTTAACTGATATACAAAGGTTTATGGTCAGGAAGATTGTCCTGGTTACTCCCTTGGGTTATTGAGATTTTATGAGAAACAAATGAGGTTGGGGAGTTTGGTTTTGGGGCTTGGAGTGGTCCCTTAAGTCATTGTGTTTGACTGAGAGAGAAGTGGGCTTGGTCAAGGACACTGTTTTTGAGTTCTCTTCCTTGAGTCATTGTATTTGACTGAGAGACAGTGTGGACATGGTCAGGAAGACTAATTTTTTGAGTACTCTCTTGGGTCATTGTGCTTGACTGAGAAACCATCGCATATGGTTGGAGAGTTTTTCCTCATTAATTGATCCCATGGTCACTTGGGCACTAAATTTGATGCCATTTGGTTTTGACTTATGGGATGTGTTTGACGCTATGTGTCTTTCCTTATGATGAGACTTGTATATATGATCTCCCCCTTAGGTTATTGAGAGACCAATGGATTGGTCAAGGAGATTAATATTGAGAGAGATAATGAAAATACCTCCCTAGACAAGAGGGAGTGTTGAAAATTGGTAGCTTCGGTCAGTATTTTCATTAGTCAACATTAGGGGAGTTTGTAGACTAAAATGGGCGTCCTAAGGAAATTATAAAATAATAATGGAGATAATAAAATAAGATTAGATTACATCATCAAATTTTAGAAGGAAAATGAAAAGACTATTCTTTTCAACTCGTATTTTAGGCTTGTCTCTCTATGGGTTTACTCAAATTTCGAGCGACAACACTCGTTGGATGCAAAATTTGATTCCTCATCCAAGGGGTACCCATATTGCATACTTTCAATGGACCCTGCTGTTGGTGTCGAAGTATGAATCATGTAATTCACCCATTCCACATTTAATTGTCAACCCGCGGTTCTACCAGTTGTTTCAAAGTTTTCGTGCACTGTATGTGCAGGCCACAGTTTCCCTACCCAACATTGAACATTAATTATAAATTCATAAATGTTTAACATCAAGCAATATTGTAACAACAAGTAATAATTGTAACAACAATTAGGACTCAAAACAACACACTGATAAACATTCACAACAATAATAAACCCACAGAAATAAACCTAACGCACATGTAATCCACCAACACTTGGTCAGGAGAGTGGGCCTAACTCCCTGATCAGGGTTGTGGCGAGATCAACGAATCACGATATGCTTAGAAGATCAAACTATCATTAATTAAAGAAATATTACAAGTATGATGTTACAGACTCAAAGTTAGAGTATTTCTCTTGTAACTTTAACGACTCTTAACAATAATAGCTTTCACAGCCTGTAACTCTACTTTATACAATTTGTCAATAATACATCTCCTAGAATTACGACATTGTCTACCCTTAATTACGTGGTGGTTTTTAGAACGAAACAAAATGTAAAAGATAGCAGTGTGTCAATCGAAGGATTGATTCACTGTTGCAGCCAATATCCAAGGATAGCACAACCAACTTTGACGGTATCGTCCAGTGAATCATGGTCTTGGTCATTCTCCCTTAGAATCAGCAAAAATAACTAAATTAGCAAGCCACTTAGGTAATAATCGCCTATGACTATGCTTCATTGACCAATAATCCATAAAGACATGACAAGAGGTATACATGTGCGTTTTAAGATATTGATTAACCACTATTGGCATGAAATGGATAAAAAGATCAAGTTAAAAGGGTGAGTAAAAGTATGCAAATCTAGCCACCAATACGTGCTACACGAAAAATGAGAAATACATAAAAAACGTGATTGCAATTACGTTTTTTCATGTATTTCTCATTTTCCCTATAGCACGGTCCATCGAAAGTATGCAACATGGGTACTCATTGGATGATGAATTAAATTTTGCATCTAATGAGTATTCATGCTCGAAATTTGAGTAAACTCTTAGGGAGATAAGTTGAAAAAACAAGTTGAAAAAAATAGTTTTATTATTTTATTAATTTTTACTTTTTTAGCCCAAAAATGGTGAATCATCCCCCATGATTGACATCATCATCTTGAATCATATTGGTTCTTATAAAGTTTATTTTGGTTGCACATTTTTCTTAGGAGGCCCATTTTAGACCTCAAAATTCCCCTAATGACGAAGGAGAAACTATGAATTTTGATGTTGACCAAGTCAGTCTCATTTGCACAAGTCGGACCCACCACATGAAGGGTTTTGACCCTATAGTCAAAAACCAACTCCTAGCATACATATATACTGGGCATTCATTGACGCCAGTTGGCATCATCACAACTCATCCATTTGATCTTAAACAAGTAGTTATGTTCACATGTGAAAAGGAGAAAACATATGAAGTTTCCAACGAAGTTTGACCTTTCTTATTTATGCCTTCGACCAACGTTGACTTGGGAATTCTTGTAGCTATTTGTCTGAGCTTTTGACTAGATTTGAGGCCAAGTTTATCTGTGATTCGTTGATTGTGTTTGATTGAAATTTTGACTTTGTTTTGGGTCGTTGACCAAAGGTTTGACCACAGGTCAATGATTAGGTGCTCAGTATTTAGCTCAAAATTCAAAGTTCTCAGATTGGCTCGAAAACTATATGGATGCATCTGTCTCGTTAGTACGATCACAACGCAATTTGTTTCAATAAAAATGGAGTCCGGATGAAGGAGAAAAGACCTATTGTTTGTTTTCCTAAACATTTAAAAAAATTGCAAAACAGGACATATTGATGACATGGAGTCCAGTGAACAAGGGGAATCTTCTTCATTTTTTGCCCAATGGGGTTGTGACAAGTGTCACCTTCGGATTCGCCAGTGTGGTTATGTGAAGGTGAAATTGCTTAAGTGGTCTTAAGGTGAAATTTGAAATTATATATATATATATATGTGTGTGTGTGTGTGTGTGTTATTTATATTATATAGTTTTTTATATGTAAACATTGTTCAAAAGAGGGACATAATAAGGATAACTGCTGGAAAATGCATCCAAAAATGAGGCCAAATAAGTTCAACAACAAAGGAAAACAGAAAACCACTACTATCACTCAAGAAGATTTAGGTTCTGAATCAGGTGATGAAAACAAAATCACTATCATGGGAATCAAAGGAAAACAAGATATTGCAAGCACTAGTTCACAAAATTGTAACACTACTACTACTCCAGATGAAAATAGACGAATTAAGTTATTTCATGTTAGGGTCACATCTAAACACACCAATATTGACACACTCTTTGATAGTGGGTCACAAGCGAATCTAATCTCTAAAGACTTAGTCAACATATTGAATCTTGAAACTGTACCTCACCATAAACAATACCCTTTGGGATGGATAACAAGAGACACAAGTTTATAGGTTACAAGAAAATGTTTGTTTAAGTTTGCAATCACTGCAAATTTTGTTGACGAAGTAGAGTTAGGTGTGGTACCGCTTGATATTTCAAGTGTGGTGTTGGGTAGTCCATATTTGTCTGACTGGAAAGTAGTCTTTTACCGCCATGAAAACAAGTATCACTTGTTCAAAGATGGTGTGGAGTACATAGTGAGATCCCAACACAAAAAGTTGAACATTTCTTTGGTTAATGCAGGGGAGGCAAAAAGACTAGTGAATTCAAGTAAAAGTTTAGTACTTCTCATGTTCAAGCCAAATGATGATATTGTTTATGAAAATGTTGTTGCATGCAAGTGTCAATTCTGATTTGGTTGGTTCAGTTCATCAAAGTGATGAAGTATTGTAGGTTGTGAAAGAATCGTCCTTCAAGGAGAAAGAAACTTCACATGAAATATCTTTGCAACAAGAGGTTTCTCTTTGTGATGTTAGCATGCAAAGGTTGACAAAATTGCAAAGTGTAGAGACACCAATGCAATGCAAAAGTTTGTTGAACAATGGACTCATTCAATCATCCCTTACACCATATTATGCACCGATGGTTATGGTGCCTAAGAGGAATGGTAAGTATTTCAAGAAAGAGGACAAAATGAACAGTTTTCGCCAAAGCAAAGCTGTAAAAAGAGGTC
Organism: Pinus tabuliformis; assembly: GCA_031772625.1. Taxonomy (NCBI): domain Eukaryota; kingdom Viridiplantae; phylum Streptophyta; class Pinopsida; order Pinales; family Pinaceae; genus Pinus; species Pinus tabuliformis. Next base: position 1,218,471,522 of record CM062816.1, read on the forward strand.
AGTGCAAGAATATACATAACACCAAACAAGAATGGCTTGTATGGATTTTAATGTTGTATGTTATTTGTAACAGTTCCATTACATACATGTATTTGAATTATGGCAAAAAAAATCATTTCTTGAAGAAATTTTCCACTTGGGTGACATAAACATGTTGAGAAAGTTTTCTTATGCACATGTCGTCTATGAGGGAAAATTGTTTGATGTTTTGAAGATATTAAAGTACAAGTTGGGTTTCACTTCTTTGATGCATTTGGGCCATGATATTGGAGGAGGTAAGTTGAAGGCAAGCCTCTCCAAGTTGGTGTTAATTGGTCAACGCCCAAGATCATCATTTTGATAGGAGGTTTATTAGGAGCAGCTCAATGTTGGAGGAGAGATGTTGTTGACATTTCTTCTTTCGAAGCTCCTTGGCATGCATTGCCATGCGTGTGGAAAGTCTTATAGTGGGGAGGAAAACAACAGGAGGCATGTGTTGCTTCAAACCAAAAGATCAGTTCAATTCTTTTTTATGCTCTTTCAAACTTGAAAGGCTCATTTGAGTTTCAGGTTTATGCAAACAACTTCACCATCTTATTTCATTCATAAGATTTACATAGTGCAAAGATTAAGTTGCAGTGATCGATGCAATTTCATTGGATGGATAATTGTCAAAAATTTCACTTGGTTCAAAGGTACGAAAGAGGTATAAACAACAAATTCATTGTTATGTCTTTTAGGCCTATTAGTTATATAACTATTATATTCAAGCGTCATTATGTTTTACATGAAAGTTATGTTCAGAAAATTTCATACTTTCAAGATGTACAATCGGGCTTGAGTCAAGAAAACCAAGTAGTGAAATTTGTCATCCATTTGCATTATATTTTTGTATGTCATCTTGGTAAAAAGGATGTTTCTTTTGATAGAAAAATGAACAAAATCATGTGTTCCTATGAACGACTGAAAATAGTGCAAGATCAGCTTGAAAAGGGAAAAGACAAGTACATGTGTAGAACGAGCTCCTCAAGGCAAGTGAATGTTGATTTCCTTAGAGAGGAGCTCAAGGAAACAAATTTGTCAAAAGCCAATTGGATCAAGCTTGGAAAGATGAGGGGGTTGTACCCTCATCTACTTGTCAGATAATAGTATCCTTTGGGGTCCAAAAGGCTTCTAGTGGGGAGGAATGATCAGGGGCTCAGTATTTAGCTCAAAATTCAAAGTTCTCATATTGGCTCAAAGCCTATATGGTTGTGTCCGTCTCATCAAGACGATCGCAACACAATTTGTTTCTCTCAAAACGGAGTCCAGATGAAGAAGAAAAGGCATGTTGTTCATTTTCCTAAACAGTGAAAAGAATTGCAGAATATGACAGAATGATGACATGGCAGTTCAGTTAGTAAGGGGAATCTTCTTCAGTGTTCGCCCAATGGGACTGTGACAAGTGTCACCTCTGGATTCGCCAGTGTGGTTATGTGAAGGTGAAATTTGAAATTATTTTTATTTAAATATTATTATATATTATATATATATATGTTATTTATATTATATAGTTTTTTATTAACTATATATATATATATATATATAATTTAAATTTAATCCAAAATCCTAATTCCGCATATAATCAAAGGTTCAAAGGTCATCGAGTCATCAAATATTTATAAGTGGCGCATTTTATAAGGTATAATCCAAAGTCCGATGGAAAATTTATATGAGGGACGGAGGGAAGGGGAATGGAACCCATGACCACCCCCACCCAATTACCAAGCCTTTACCATTGAACCACCGACACGGAACTTGAAAATAATGCACACGTTATATTTTTAAAGTGTATGTGGAGATGACAGAGAGGAAAGGAGGGGAGTTAGCCCTGCGGGCCATCGCCCTCCCCATGCGACCACAAGAACGTGAGCAAGGGCAAACGTTACGATTAAGTGGGATTAGCGCTATAATCAATATTAGCGTTAATTAAATTGTTGATTAAGTTGGCTCCAAATTAGGCGGAAACTACCATTTTTGGCGGACCATACAAGATTTTCTTCAGATTTAGCAGAGGTTTCTTCGGAAAAATTGAATGAAGCGTAATTTACTCATTTTTCGACCAAATTGAGATTAGAAAGAAGTGTTCTTGGCTAATTTGGACTTTATGAACGTATTGGTGCAGGCATCACAAGCCATAGATCTTTGTAAACAACATTTTTTCCACATTGAACTAATATAGAGACCCAAGCCATGGAAGCTGGACCAAGGAGATGTAGCCCAAGAGGGGTGAACTTCTTCATCAAAAAACTATGTTAATGTCTCTTTGATGGTTTGTTGCACTGTACACATTTGTTGTTTATTATTCATTTTTGAAGCTATTTTTCTCATGAATGTCTTGTTTAATTTAAGGAAATTTACCTGTTTGTAAGCACCAACAACTAAGGAAACTTCAGCACAAAAAGCAAGAAGCAAGCACATGTTTATAAATATGTAATTGTTATTAGCAAAACAAAATTAATCATACAAAAACAGATTAGTCAAACTTAGAGCTTTGTCCGATATTTTGAGGAAATTATAGGATCAAATTTTGGCCCTTTGACCAACTACCTCAGCTTGAAATTCGACCCTCTATTTTAGATTTGGACTGTGACCAATGCGTTGACTTTACTGTCTCGTTTGACTATTTTGACTTGGAATTTATTGAGGTCAGATATTGGAATTTTGGTTGGAATATTATGATGTAAATTTTGATGAACTAAACTCTCTCATAAAGAAATATTACCTAGCTTCCCCCTTGTGGGGTTTTGTCCCAAAAAATTTTGGTGTCTCTTGATTTATTGTTTTATGTGATCTCTATTGCTCTATTGAAGTCAATGGTTGAAAATTTTCAAGTACAACTGCTTAATGATTGATTGGAATGTTATAAAGTCAAATTGCATCACTGGAAGTAACTATTAGTTTGAAAAATTGTACTAGTCTTATATGCGCTAGAAAATAAATAGAGTTGGTAACTCATGCATCCATGAATGCTTCCTCCTCACATCTATGCACTCAAGATGTGGACCATGAAGTCTTCTCCTCTCCATTACCATATTATCATTCCCTAACATCAATCAATTGAAGGGTGGACCAAGGTACTGTTACTTCCCTTTAAGGGTTGGAAGCACCTAATATGGTTTACCATTGGCCAGACCTAGCTAGGGAGAAAACACTTTTGCAATATCTTGGTATTGATTTTGGAAGGGGATCTTTGTTTGAAGTATTAAATTTCCCTTAACATTAAGGTTTGGTTCACGTATATGCATTATTGGTCTTAGTCTCTTATGAATGATTGCTTTCACTAGAGTCCATGTTGTTCTTGTTAGGTGGTTTAGTAACCCAAGCTTTGGGCACCCACTCCACATGTACCCAAGCCTTCTGAAGAAGTACATTAACTTGAAAGAGTGCAACATTGAGAGACTAAAGCCTCCTAGCAATGCTAGTAGATGACACGTCCCATAGTACCTCCAAGACCCAAGAAATTGGTTAACTTTGACTTGGTTTTAAGGATTCTTTAGGATGACACCACTAGACCTAGTATGCCCCTAGGAGGGAATTGACACAACCTGATGGGAGGAGTTGCTTCAAAGTCCAAATTAGGATGGTCTCCCATTTAGAGACTAGGAAGGGCTTGGTGCATCATAGGAAGCCTTAACGTTAGAGAGAAGGAGGCCTCATTTGGCAGTTGGAGACCCATGGAGACCTCTTGATGGCACCCTAGTTGGATCTTGGGATCACACATGATATTGAGGGGGATTTGAGGGCCAAACCTCAAATTTTGGATGATCCAAACATCTACACATTCTTTGACACCTCATCACCCTTGGACATGGCATTTGGAGCATTTATGATGGATGACATTGATATTTTAGAGGCTACAACTCACACATGTGGGAAAGTTAGGCATGATTTGTTGTTAAGGGCTTTCATCATCATCACTTGTGACTATTTCATCCCTCTTAGAGAATTTGGCTAGCTGAATTGTGACTTGTATCTTGTGGAGATGTGATCTATGGTGGGTTTTTACTAATGGAACTATTATTTGGTTTTTTATATGTCATTTCGAAACAATAAATGACTTGTTCATGCATTTTATTTTGTAAGTGTACCTTGTATTTGATAAACATTTGTTATGAAAATAATATATATATATATATATATAACAATCATAAATAATAAATAATTAAACTAATAATTAGTATTAAAGACTCATGTCTCTAAGGATATGACCATTCATGAATGGGTACCTACCGAAGTATATAAATGGGACCCTCAATTGTAATCATCATCTTATATCTCTTTTGTATTCAAATACACACACACATACATATTATCCTATGGTTGATACTTTTATATTTTAGATATTTTGAATCTTTCTGCTACATATACGAACTTTGTTCGTTATATTGGTATCAGAGCCACGTTCTCCAATCTAGGTGTTTCGTTGTCGAAATTCGTCAACCTTGTTACTGTTGAAGCGTTTCGTTACAAGAGTTTGGGGTTTCTCCATCTTGCTAATTTCGTCATTTAAGACATTGGTCATAAAATAAAAAATAATATACATATATATATGGATTTGAAAAAAAAAAGAGATTATATAGAAAAAAAAATTATTTCAAACAAGAATTATGTATTAAAAAAATATTAGAAAAAAAAAAGAACCTCTCTATATATAAAGAAATAGAAATATTTTTTTTAGAAAAAATAACAAAATATATTAAAAAGAATTGGGTGTCACTGCCTCTGACCGTCGAAGCCGTCTGAACAAAACACAGTCATATGTAGCCACCGCTACCAAGTTCATCCCGCCACACATCCACTTCACGTTGTTGGGTAGTTGATGCTGAGCTCCACTCTCGTGGCCACAAAAACCTCGAACTGCCACTTCCGCTGCTACAGCCCGACGCCAAATCACCATCTCCCTATAGAAAGAAAGAAAGAAATTATTTTAATGTCCACGAGGCTAAAGATAGCCTATGGGACAGATTGCTTCTTCATCTGCTTGATGTATTTGGCCCTTTTTTTGTGAAGCTTCACAATAAATGCTCCCATCTTCTCAACAAACCCCTCATTAAATTGATTATCCCAAGAGCTAGCTGCCGGCGTATCTGCATAACTTTCCCTGTTGTCTTTGAAGGCCTCACATTCTAAAATGAAATGTTTTTCTGTTTCCACTTTTCCGGAAGAACAAAAAATGCATACCCTTTCCTCCCACACTTCCTTTGGCCTTTTCCAGCGCCCTGTTTCACAACGGAGTTGATGAGAATTAGTCCTTAACTGAGCAATAAGAATTTTGGCTCTCCAAGAGATATTGGCCTCTATGTATGCTTTTGGTTGATGATTATGAGTGGGATTAAAGACTTCAATATAGTAATTTTTCTTTCTTCCTAGCTCCTTCTCCCAAGTACGTTTTTGGAACTTTTCCATAACAAAAGCTTTTAACTCTTTGTTGTTTATGGGGCACGCGTTCAAGCAAATATCCCATTTACTAAACCATTTGTTATTTTGCTGCATCCAAGTTTTTTTGCTCTTGCACAATCTATCATTAAAGACAACCTTAGGCCATCTACCCTCTTCCATTTGCTCAATTTTTTTTAAATACCTTATGACTTGCACCATAGCAATTGCTTCAATAGGAGCAGTCCCTGTTTCACTTAACAAGATATCATAAGGAACTGCACTTTTAATCTTAAATTTGTTTGTAATCAAACGCTTCTGAATTTTCTCAATTTGTCTCCACTGCATGTCGGAAGTACTGCTAGCCCACAGTTGACAACCATATAGAATCACTGGAATCACTAGAAGCCCAAAAAGAGTTTGAGTGGTCTTCCAGTCCCATAACTCTACCTCTCTACACCTATTTTGAAAAGCATAAAATGCTTTCCAACCCCCCAAAGTTCTTTTCTTTCTACAACCATTCCAGCTTAGATTTTTTTTGAAGTCAATTCCGAGGTATTTGTAATCCGCAACTTCTTCCAGAATGTTGCCTTCAAAGTAGAACTTATGTTGGTTATGTTTTCTTTTCTTAGAGAAGACCACTACTTTCATTTTGCTGATATTGACTTGCATCCCCACACTTCTACAAAAATGCTCAAGGGATAGTAAGTGCTCTTGCAAACCAAGAGACGATTTAGAAATCAGAATAAGGTCATCTGCATACAAAAGAAGCCTTATAACAAACTTGCACAAATAGATACCATCACCCCCTTGCGAATTTAACCACTTCTCAAGCTTGTCGATATATAAACCAAAAAGGGTAGGAGACAGTGGGCAACCTTGCTTGACCCCGATATCGCTTCTAAAACTTTCAGAAATGCCTGCTGAAGTTCTAATTTTGACTTTCACTTCTTCATACAGCCTATGCACAACTGCTCTCAAATGTTTAGGAACCCCAAGTTCCTCCATTCTTTGCCAAAGTTTATCCCTAGGAACCGAGTCAAACGCTTTTCTGAAATCAACAAAGCAACAAAAGACTTCTTCCTTCTTCTCCCAAACTTTTTCAATGATGTGCCTTAAAGTTATGCAATGATCAATTGTGGAATGCTTAGGTCTAAAACCTGCTTGCCCTTTAGCACGCTTATTGCTTTCTTCTGCCCACTTGCTAATTTTGTTTTCTAGCATGCTTCCAAATAGATTTGCAAACAAAGGGTTTATCATGATGGTCCTATAATTGGAGGGATTATTGATGTCGCCGCTCTTGAAAAGAGGTATTGCCAGACTAGTTGTCCAATCTGTGGGGAGCCCTTGTTGTATGATGTTGTTGAAGATTTTTGTAATGTGAGGTGCAAGAATCTTTGAGCCCCACTTTAGATATTCTGCTTGGAGTTCAGCTAAGTCTTTTGCTTTTCCAACACCCAACTTCTTGATACCCATCTCTACCTCTTGTACTGTGAAGAGTTTAGTATCAGTGTTGACCAAGGGGGGAGGGTCAACCTTGGGAACCTACTCATAGAGTTGTCTTGCATAGTCAAACCATTTAGAAGCTGTAATATTATTTCCAATTTGTATCTTTTTCGGTTGGAGCTCCTTCCAAAATAATTTGGGATTGTTTTTCCCTAGGAAGATTAGTTCTTCCCTCCTTGAAACCATGAAATCAGCCTTTTTCTTGCTTAATAAATACTTGTAAGATTTGAGCTTTATGTTATCCTTGTTTGACTCTTTCCACATTCTCCTTGCCTTTTTGCATTCCTCGTCAAACCAAGCATTAACCGGAAAGCAATTTGTTTCAGACTTCTTAATTTTTGTTCTTTTTCACTTTGCAAGTGCACATTGAATTAAATGTGTTAATTCATGACTCCCACCACTCCCACTACCGCAATAATATTTCAAATTGGCAGCTTGTCCTCCTTCCATATTCACCCCTGTTCTCGTTGTGTCAAAGATCGCCGCAAACAGATGCCATGCCTCCCCCGGCCACCGTCGTGACTCCTCCAAATCGATCCGTCACCATTAATCGAGCTTGTCCCCTCATTGACCCCACCAACCAAATCCAAAATGAATGTTGCCATTTGAGGTTGCGTTGAGGGTTTCCAAGGTTCATGGTTCAATTATCAAGTCCAAAAAAAAAAATTCGATTGATATAAACATTGCCCTAGTCGCTCCAAGCTTGGGATTAAATATTTTAGGTGTTGTATTAATAGAAGGAATTTAGTTGACATATTACATAAGAAGAAAATAAGTTATTAATTAAAAGCATAAGCATATTAATTAAAAACTCTCATTTAAAGTTTAAGAGTTTTAAATCTATATTATACAATAAAATGAATACTTTTCAATTATTTAAGGAAGTGGACTATGATTATAATAGTTTTAAAAAATCATGGTTTATATATACTTTTCAACTATTTAAGGAAGTGGACTATGATTATAATAGTTTAAAAAAAAATCATGGTTTAATACTATATAAAGAAAGAAAATAATCATAAGGGAAAAAAACATCTCATAAAGTTAAAGGTATAGAAAAAAAGAAATAAATTATTTTAATGTCCACGAATTGAAATATAGTTTATGGGACAAATTGCTTCTTCATATGATTATTGTATTGGCCCTTATCCAGTGAAGCCTCACAATAAATGCTCCTAGCTTCTCGACAAACCCCTCACTGAATAGATTATCCTAGGAGCTAGCTGCCAGAATATCCACATAACTTTCCTTGTTGTCTTTGAAGGCCTCACATTCTAAAATGAAATGTTTTTCTGTTTCCACTTTTCCAGATGAACAAAAAATACATACTCTTTTCTCCCACACTTATTTTGGCCTTTTCCAGTGCTATGTTTCACAACAGAGTTGATAAGAATTAATCCTTAACTAAGCAATAAAAAATTTGGCTCTCCAAGAAGTATTGGCCTTTATGTATGCTTTTTGTTGATGATTATGAGTGGGATTAAACCCTTTAATATAGTACTTTTTCTTTCTCCCTAGCTCCTTATCCCAAGTACGCTTGTGCAACTTATCCATAACAAAAGTTTTTATCTCTTTACTATTTATAAGACGAATGTTCAAGAAAATACCCCATTTTCTAAATCATTTTATGCATCGAAGTCTTCTTTCTTTTTCACAATATGTCATTAAAGACAACCTTAGGCCATCTGCCCTCTTCCATTTGCTCAATTTTTTTAAATACCTTATGACTCACACCATAGCAATTGCTTCAATAGGAGAAACCCATGTTTCACTTAACAAGATAACATAATGAATTGTACTTTTAATTTTGAAATTGTACTTTTAATTTTGAATTTGTTTTTAATCAAACACTTATGAATTTTCTCAATTTGTTTCCATTGCATGTCGGATGTACTATTGGCCCACAGTTCACAACCATGGTGAATCACCAGAATCACTAGAAGCCCAAAAAAAGTTTGAGTGGTTTTCCAGTCCCATAACTTTGCCTCTCTACACCTATTTCGAAAAGCATAAAATTCTTTACAACCCCCCAAAGTTATTTTCTTTCTACAACCATCGCAACTTACTTTTTTGTTGAAGTCAATCCCGAGGTATTTGTAATCCATAACTTCTTCCATAATTCCACCTTCAAAGTAAAACTTATGCTTGTTATGTTTTTTTTTTATAGAGAAAACCACTACTTTCGTTTTGTTAATATTGACTTGCATCCCCACCCTTCTACAAAAATTCTCAAGGGATAGCAAGTGCTCTTGCAAACCAAGAGCATATTTAACAATCAAAATAAGGTCATCTACATACAAAAGAAGCCTTATAAAAAACTTGCCCAAATGGATACCATCACCTCCTTGCTTGTGGATATATAAGCCAAGAAGTGTAGGAGATAGTGTAAAACCTTGCGTGACCCTGATATCACTTCTAAAACTTTCAGAAATGTCGGATGAATTTCTAATTTTTACTTTCACCTCTTCATACATCCTATCCACAACTGCTCTCAAATGTATAGGAACCCCAAGTTGCTCCATTATGTGCCAAAGCTTATCCCTAAGAACCATGTCAAATGCTTCTCTAAAATAAAAAAGAAACATAATACTTCCTCCTTTTTCTCCCAAACTTTTTCAATGATGCGCCTTAAAGTTATACAATGATCAACTGTGGAATATTTAGGTCTAAAACCTGCTTGCCCTTTAACATGATTATCTCTTTCTTTTGCCCACTTACTGATTTTATTTTCTAGCATGCTTCCAAATAACTTTGCAAATGAGGGGTTTATCATTATGCTCCTATAATTGGAGGGATTATTGACGTCACCACTCTTGAAAAGAGGTATTTCCAGACTAGTTGTCCAATCTATGGGGAACCCATGTTGTATGATGCTGTTGAAAATTTTTGTAATATGAGGTGCAAGAATATTTAAGCCCCACTTTAGATACCCTTGCTATGACTTCAGCGAAGTCTTTTTCTTTTCCAACACCCAACTTCTTGATACCCATCTCTACCTCCTGCATCGTGAAGAGTTCAGTATCAGTGTTGACCAAGGGAGGAGGGTCAACCTTGGGATATTTATCATAGAGTTATCTTACATATTCAAACCATTTAGACGTTGTAATACTATTTTCAGTTTGTATGTTTATCGGTTGGAGCTCCTTCCAAAATAATTTGGGGTTATTTTTCCTAAAGAGGATTAGTTCTTCCCTCCTTGAAACCATGAAATCAATCCTTTTCTTTCTTAATATTTTTTTGTAAGCTTTGAGGTTTGTGTTATACTTATTTGACTCTTTCCACATTCTCCTTGACTTTTTGCATTCCTCGTCAAACCAAGAACTAACCGGAAAACGATTTGTTTTAGACCACTTAATTTTTTCTCTTTTGAACTCTAGAAGTGCACTTTGAATTAAATGTGTTAATTCGTGACTATGAAGGCCATGAATTGGGATTTTCTCCTTCTCAAAGAGCCTCTCTAATGTCATTTTGAAGGTATTATAATTTTATGGAGTTAAAAGAATTCTACCTTTTAGGAGATTTTGTTGAACACATTGAGTTTTTGACTTTAATTGCTTCTTTTCAATCCAAGAGAAACCTAAATAAATTGGCTTGTGATCTGATTTTAAGTCCCAAAGATGATCTCCAATCAAAACAGCCTCCATTTTCTCACACAAACCATGCAATAAAATTACATAATCTACTACACTTGCTCCATTGTAAGTATTGCAAGTGAAATTACTGGACTTTGCCCATCTAGTCAAACCATTACAAATGACTAAATCGAAAGCCCCACATAAAGTAAGCAATTGTTCACCAAAGAGATCGCAGCCCTTGTCCTATGAAATTCTTTCCCACTGATGATTATTCTCTTCTATAAGCCAAATAGGATCGCAATCTTCTTTACGACAAAGAATGCTAACTTGCTCACTTGCATTCCTAGCATTGAAATCACCCACTATAAGGACTTCACCTAGTTGAGGATATGTTGCAATATATTCTTTTAAGGCTAAAAATGGATCTTTGTGGTCAAGCCCTCTACTTTTGTAGATTTTTTAAACTTGCGATGCAAAATAGCATGCTGCAATTCTGATGTGATTTCCAATTTTTGATATTTTAAACCAAATGAAATGTTTATTTAAGTCTTCTTTTTCTAACTGAATGAAACATCCTTCTTTTTCCCTCACTAATATCATGATACCCTCGTGTCCTTTTCCATTTCCTACTGCCTTTTTCCACACTGCCATATTCCAATATCCTTAAAACAAATGTGTCTTGCACCTTTCATATTCATGTGTTTCTATTAGACAAATTATGTCTCTATCTTCCGCAATAGGCCCTAACCCAGGTCCTTGTCTCCATGGGTAACCTCTGTAATTCCAACAAAATAATCTTAAGGAAACCTGAGTATGACTTGATTGCTATTTGTTTTGACATGCAAGACTCACAATTGAGTCTTTGTCTCTGCTTTCCCATTGATGACCCTACTTCCTGATTTCCTGCTGAACATTTTTTTGCCTCTTATTTATTACCATCTTGCTACTTTGTTTTGGAAGGAGTTCCAAATCGCATTGTCATATCTTTAAATTTATAAATCCATGCTCTTTTGCCTTCATCTCTTGCTTCCCTAACCTTTGACATTTCCTCCATCCTTTCCTCTTGTTGTCTTACGGTTAAATCTTCTTCTAGAAAAGGTGAGAACCACTCAAGGGATGCTTCTTGCTTAAAGTGATATATTTATCATGCAAGCTAGGCATGATGACTTTTATGGGCATGGATCTCTCACCGTTAAACTTACCCACCCTCCATGCTTGACAAATTTGTCCTTACCATAGCAGCTTGTCTTTCAAGAAGTCCCTTGCAAGGTCAAGACTACATTCATTTTTCCCATAGTCTTTCACCCCTTTAATAATTATGTTTTCTACTCTATCTTTCCTTTCCTTCCTTTCTCTATATTGCATGTTTCCAACCTGAATGTTTGTTTCTCCTTCCCTATTAGCATGATTGCTAATAACTTGAGCCCAAGTTTTGGAAAATTTTGTGGAATCTCCTTTCCTTTATTCTCTTTCTTTCTCTTCATGGTTGTCTATTTGGGCAACCGCTTGCCCTTTATCTTGGGATGGTTTTGCATTCACCACCTCTATACTTTCCACTACAGGCTTCTTCATGTTTTGCACATCTTCCTTCATGTGTTGCAATTCTATCTTCCCTATCAGGAGAGCTTCTTGTAGCAATGCTATTTTCTCTTTCAAAACTTTATTGCTTTTGCTAAAGCCTTGTTTTCAACTGTTATTATATGAATTTTATGATCTCTTTCTTTCTCTTTAGCTTCTAAAACCGCCAACCTTTTTTTTGCACTTAATAATTCTTTCACATAAATATCATATGACTAGATGAGAGGTGTGGATGTGGGACTATAGAAGGCATAATCATCAATGAATTTTCCTCTCGGCTTGTTGTTGCCACATACTTGTAGAGGGGACTTGTTTGAATATTGCTTATTGAAAAGGGCCCAAGTACTTTCCCTTTGAGACTGTTTTATCCGTGCATGCTCCCATTTTAGATGGACTAGCCTTCGTTTTAAAATTCCTCGATACTATTTAGCATTGACCCAAACCCACTTCCCAACTTTGGCTGATGAGACAATTTTCACTTGTCCCAGATCATTTGTTTCCATAGGTTCTGAAATTTCTTGTCACATTGTCATGTTTGAATGCATTTCTGATGCAAGAAACTATATAAATGCCTTGCTAACTGGATCTAGGGATCAGGGACCGTGGAATCAATCAAATTGGAGGAAAACTCATGCACTTCACAATATCAAACTATTTTCCCTTTGCAATGGACGACGAACAATGAATATATATGTAAATGAGTTAAAAGAAGTTAGATTTAAAAAGAAGTCAAGAAAAAGAAAAATTATGCAAGCCACAAAAGGCTGTAGATTTCCTTCAAAATGTCTTTTTTGTTCAAAAGGATATCCTAATTGTTCAAAGTCACTTAGAAATCAAAATGTTGTCTACAAAAAATGTTGCAAAACTTTTACTTTAGTTGAATATCTAAGTGACACACAAAAAAAATCGTCAGAAATAGATATGAAGATTTGTGAAATGATGAAACAGTTAATAAAAACACATGAGAAACAACATGCAGATTTCAATAAGGAAATGAAGAAAATGGAATCAAAATTGCAAGTTAAACACTCATCATCACTCCTACAAAATGATGTAATCTAGTGTACTGAGAAATTGCAGCTGGAAGATCAAGAGAAAGACAAAATAGCCAAACTTCAGCAAAACATGAAAGTGTTACAACAAGAATATAAAGATCTCGTGGACATGCATTACAAGGATGAAATGGAAAAGGACAAAGAAATTTCTTGCCTCAAGGACCACGTGAAAAATTACTTGCACAAGTGAGGGAGACTAAGGTCACAAAGAAGCAACTCAAGAAGCACTTATCAGAACAAGAAGAGGAAAATTTACATTTAAAGAACCTTAAGAAAAAATTACTAGAACAAATCAAAAATTTAAAAGATGAAGAGAATGAAACTAAGAGTAAAGTCAACAATCCAAAAGTGAATAACTTTCATGTCTAAGGAATCATAATCAAAAGCTTCTTACACAAATAAAATGTCTTAAAATTGACAAGAAGCTGCTAAAAGACAAGTTAGAATAACTTATCACAAAAGAAGCATCAAAGTCCTCAGACATAGCAGTCCAAGCTGAAGAAAGGGGAAACAACATAGATCCCATTAATATCATAGTACTGACAAATCCAAATCCAATTGAAGCGAAGACATATTCAAATGTTGTAGTTAAAACAACAAAAATACAAAATGAAAATCCAATAATTAAACAATCAACTTTTGTACCTGAAGGGAATCATATATTTCCAATAAATTAAGAAATTTCCACAAACAAGTTAAGGGAAGATCAGATCATGAGAACTCCTTATCGACATTTGAATCAAAAGAGAAGATATCTCAATAATCCGCGTATTTGTATCATTCAGAACATAAACAACAAACTTATGTTCCTAAGAATACTGAAGTTTGCACAATCAATCCTGTGATAACAATTCATCAAAAACTTCTAGTAACCACAAGATTCCACAAAAGATTGATTTAGGATGGTTAGATCTTTTTTCAGTTTGAAAATTTTGTTTGTCACTCAAAGGATCCTATCATCTTGTATCATTGAAAATGACAAATCGAAGAATTCTAAAAGATGTGAGTAGATTAGAAGACAAAGAAACAGATAACACACCTTGTCAAACAATAAGCTTTGAGGACAAAGCTTTCTAAAGAGGAAGGCAATGTTATGAATAAAATATATAAAAAAATAAATATAAATAATAACAATAATAAATAATGAATAAAAAACTAATAATTAGTATTGATGAGTCATGTCTCTAAGGACATGACCATTTGTGAATGGATACCTACCTAAGTATATAAACGAGACCCTTAGTTGTCATCATCATGTCATATCTCTTCTGTATTCACACACACACACACACACATATATTATCCTATGATGGATACTTTTATATTTTAGATATTCTAAACTTTTCTGTTGCGTAAATGAACTTTGGTCATTACAATCTTTGTATTTTGTGGTTATTGTTTGGAATGGTTGATTATCTAGGGTTTCTATGTGCAAATTTGTCATTGAAGATTATTCTATGGACTCTTGATTATAATATTGCCTGCATTACCCACCTATAAAATGTGAATGACAATCCCATGGGTGAACCTTTCAACTAGTTCTCCCCATTGATTTTTCTCCCTCACAAAAGTGATAGTCAGGGAAAATTTTAGGGGCTAATATAAGTGGACTAATTTTCCATGTTTTTTTCAAAAAACAATTTGCCTATTTCCATTGTTTCTAAAACTAATTCCCTTAAATTTTATAGTATAAAATTATTTTACATTAAAAATCACAAATTTTTTATAGAGACTATAAAAAATCATTGAAAATTTGAAAACTTTTACAAAAATGTCACAAAACTTTTAAAATTTTCATATTAGGGATTAGTACGATTCACCTATGTTTCTGAAGTTAAGATTAATTTCCATCCTTAAATTTTCCCTGGTGAAAGTGAGGTTTGACACCTGGGGTTTCATATTCCCTTACTCTTTTGCCAAGGCTTAGTCATTTTTAATCATCCCCTAGATTCCATCACCTAAGGTCAAGGAACGAACTTGGTTGCATGATTGATCACCTAGAAAATCTTCTTAAATTCACTTCTTTTTTTTTTGCCCGAAAAGCTAGAATTTCAGCCTCTTAAGGTAACCTGTTGACTTGGGCTATTGCATCGTTCTCAACTAGAGTTTGACATGTTCCTTGGTAGAGGGATTCAACACATGT
Source organism: Pinus tabuliformis (assembly GCA_031772625.1). Classification (NCBI taxonomy): domain Eukaryota; kingdom Viridiplantae; phylum Streptophyta; class Pinopsida; order Pinales; family Pinaceae; genus Pinus; species Pinus tabuliformis. The sequence goes on from CM062816.1 coordinate 1,218,486,776, forward strand.
AGGTGAGGTATTTTCCTCAAAATCAAGTCATTCTCGTGGCTAATTTCTCTATTTTAGGGAAAATGTCCCTTACCCTAGTAGATTGTGCCCTAGAAGAGCCCTAGTTTGCCCTAGACTCAATGTGGGGCTTGTTTGAAGGCTTCTTGTTCCATAAATTGAAGGTCCACATTTATTGGAATCCTTGTGATCTTAGATAGGCTTGTTTACCTTGCTTATTCTCAAGCCCTAGGTCACATTGTGCCCTAATTAGGCTATTTTGGAGGATGCAAATTGCTTTATTGTGCTAGCTAGGCCCCGTTCTTAAGAAGAGTAACCCTCTTTTAGCCTATCTTTGTCACCTTATCCCCAGTAATTGATAAATACTTTAGGGGACCTAACAGAGAGAAGCTTCCCTAGTGGTGAAAATCCACAAAAGAGTAGGAGGAAGTGGTTGTGGTGATAGTGGGCCACACCTTGTATTGTTGCCCCTTGGTCTAGCTCTTGTTTCATGAGCTGCCCTCACAAGACCTGCCATATTTTGAGGCAATAGGGCAGAAGTTCAGAAACTACCTTCAATATTAACAAGGAAAATTTCCATTGGTATTATTATAATTATTTTTTAAGAGTGTCTCGATGGAGGCATCCATTATTTGAAAAAATTATGGAGTTATGTTTCGGGCCCAACCTTGATCAACTCAAAATCTAATTGTTTTTTTGTTCTTTAATGAAAACATAATGGAAGAAAAAAGTTACAAAGATGCTATTTTACTAACTTCACTGTAGTGCTTAAATATCGTTAGGCGTGAACCCTTTCGTGGTGTTGTATGGAAGAAAATGCAGAGTACCCATAGATTGGAATAATCCAGTGAATAAGCTAGCACTGGGTCCTGACATTCTGTAGAAATGGAGGAGGTTGTTAAGAAAGTTCGACAAAATTTGAGGGCAGCCCAGGATAGACAGAAGGAGTATGCAGATAACTTCACTTCACTGTAGTGCTTAAATATCGTTAGTGAGCCAATTTAAATCTAGTAATTCAAGAGTTGCTACAAACGGAAACTGTTGATTCAAGTCAGGTTGAGTATACCCAGGATATGATGGAATTGCCTGAGTAATATGTCTTTGCATACTATCATAGGGCATCTATATCTGGTAATCTTGATAAGGTGGTTGTTCATAACCAGGTTGAATTTGTGGTTGTCCATAACCATCAAAGCCTTGTATACCAAGACCTTGGTAAGCTTGATATTGTCCAAACCTAGGTTGAGCTAGTTGGGCAGGTGCAAATTGGGGTTGGAATTTATAGAATTGAGGCTGTTGATATTGGGGCTGCCACAGTTGTTGAATCAACTGTTGTTGTTGGTACAACTATTGTTGATTGAACGATTGTTGTTTCCCAACAATGTAAGGTTGACCAGATCATGAATAAACTATACCAATGTAGGCCTGAGTCACTCTGGATAAAGGTACACTAACCTGAGATTGTTGGACCCCAGACACAAGCGGTTGTTTTATAACAGCCTGAGAAACTTGGGCCTCTTGACTTGAAACTTGTGCTTGCGAGGTAGAAGGACCAGCTTGTATAGGTTGAGATACAATTGTTTGAACTTGTGACTGCGGTACAATGGTAACAATAGGTGTAGTAGGAATATTTGACACAGTTTACATCAGTTGTGTTGGATACACAAGCCTTGGTTGAATTGGCATTGTTGGTTGCCATTGACAGACTCGCATTCCAGACTGACTTGAATATGATGGGATACTACCATATGATGGTCCTCCACGTAATGGAGGATAAGGTGAATAAGCATATTGCTCTCCATATGGTGGAAATCTAGTATGTAATGGATACATAGGTTGTTGTTGACTAGCTTTCCCAGTTTGATATTGATATCTAGGATCAAACTGTTGAGTTCCCATAAATTAAGAACCAGGTGAAATTCTGGTTGAGGACATGGGTGATGACCATAGTGTAGAAGCAACCCCTAAGTGGGTTCCAGATAAATATTGGTAACCAACCAGGATGGACGATTCACCATATAGGTGTGACTCAGGAGTAGTAGAAAACATCAAAGAGGTTGCGACAGAAGATTCTGCCATAGTTGCATCAGATGATACAGTCTGGGATCTTGTTTAGCCATAGTTAACTGACCCAATAGATGTACTAAAGAATCAACGGGTGCTTGAAAATAAACAATATCAAAAGGAGCAGTAAAATGAGGAGTATAAGGATAAAGATAAAGCTCGGTTCCAAAATGGAATGGGGTTCCAGGTGTAGTATCTTCTTCAAATTCTTCCTCAACAACAATTAAACCAGGTGGAAGAACTTCATCGTCAGGTCCGTAATAGACTTCTGGTGTTGGTAAAGTGGAAGTTTCAGTAGTTACTAATGTCTGAGGTTAACCAGTTGATCGTCTTTCAGTAAAGTAACAACTTCTTAATGTTCAAATTCGAAGTCCAGATGTTCTAGTAAAAGAACAACAATTTCAGGGAGAGGTTCCTGAACAACTTTAGGTTTAGATGTAACTTTTGTTTGAACTGTTATAGGTTCTGGATTAACTTCTGGTTGAACATATTCAAGTTCAAAAGTAATTTCTTGTTGAGCAACTTCAAGTTGAGGATCAACTTGTTGTTGAACAACTTCGGTTACTGTTTCACTAGTATCAGTTATAGTGTCCTCAGGTAATTGTGAAACTTATTCTTCAGTAACGGATGTACCAGAAATAGTTGGAGTAACTGGAGTCTCAGTACTTACCGAAATGGATGATTCTGGTAATTCAAATGAAGAAGCAGGAGTTCTTGATGTACTTGACTCAGTTAAATGAGACCACTTTGACCAAATAGGTGTAGCTTCAGGTGGCAAAGGGGGTTTACTCGTTGTTCTCCATGAATGATGGGGTAAGTATTGATGTCCCTCCACAATTGTTGATTTTGTTTTTTTTTCTGGGTAAAGGCTACTTCTATATTAAGAAAGAAAAATATTTACATAAATTACATCATCCAAGGGGGACGAGGCCACCCTCTAACAAAGACACCTGAGACAACTAAAACAGACTTTCAGACCACTGAGCTGGCATTACAAAAATGTCCAAATGAGTTTCTTGGATCCCATATGGTTTCGGATAGCCAAAAATAGACATTTTAAGCTTACTGACTCTGACTTTTAACAAACTGCCTCTATAGGGCTTATAACAGAAACTGAACAAAGGGAAAGTTTAACCAACACAGACATGAACAAGTGAGCAAAAACCTTGAGAAACACCTCCGAACAGGTTCAGGTAAGGTGACTGGGCGATACAGGTGGCTGCCTCTGCTCCGGACTTGGCGGATCAAGCCAAATGACCGACTCCTCATCATCCTGCTGCTGGCCCTCCGAACCCGGATGAACCGAATCATGTCCTTCAATTCTATTCTGATCTCGGTTCCGCAGAGGCAAGATCTCCTGCACAGAAACATCACGGAGTGCGTTGTCCTGTTCCGGAGCCGGCTGAGGCGGGTCTACTTGATCTGCGGCTGCCAACGGATGGGGCATACGATATACTCTGCCCTGCATATCCCCCATAAGAATTTCGCTGCCCTGGAGGCTAGCAGAAGCAGGGGAAGACCATGAGGGGCTGACCGAGGGCGCTTCAGAGAGATACACAGAAAAATTAACGATTACGTCCGACTGAAGGATCCTTCGAGGAATTCGGAAGCGAAAAGTCTGGTAAGAGTCCGGCAAGAACAGGAATTCCTCCTCTGAACTGGATGACGAGGGGGGTCTGGCCGCTATGGGAGCTATGGGATGCGGCGCCTCCTCATCCCTCACAATGCGCACCCCAGAACGACCGCCTCGACGAGGCACTCCTCTCCGACGCATGACAGTATCCAAATGGAGCGTCTGGAGCCTTTGCTCCGTTTCTTTGATTAACTCTTGCAACACAGTATCCTGCCCATCGCGCGCATCAAACGACATTCTCTGAGCCTTGGAGGTCTGGGCAATGTGGTTAAATAACTAGGCCCCTGCCAATACCATATTCCTCGTACCAAAATCCATAACTCCCGAACTCCTCGAGACCGGAGCAGACTCGTTCGGCTTCAATGCAGTAGCTACCATGCTCTGCCTCTCCTTACCATCGTTTGCCCTCAGCATTAAATAAAAACTGGTTGTCATCACTGTCTTGTACCTGCGATCCTCCTCGGCCTTGTCAACAGGTGTTGAGGCTCGGGATGGCCTTAATGGCATGTCAATACACCCGCATCCAGGTCTCCACAATTGTTGATTAATTTTATTATAAAAAATAAATAAACAAAAAGGGGTAAGCTAGGCAAAAGGTTTACCAAGCAACTATGAACTGCAAAATACCTCCTGGCGGACCAAGAAGTATGGGTAGGCAATCTCCCCGAATGTTGTGTTCGTTGTATCATAGTGTACAAGGCGGCTGACTCAATTACCTAAGGATGGATAGCAACCTAGTTTTGTCCTCCCATATATACTCGAAAGTACGTGGAGGCCCAATCCGTATAAGCGCTGTCTAATGAAAAACCGCACAGTGAGAGCATTCCCATATACTTTACGTACTGTAACACTGCCTTATATACCCGAAGGTACGTGGACGAGCTACAATATACTCACATATGTGGAATGAGGTATCACACTCGGGATGTATTGTAGACAGGTTAGCGACAACTGCTTTGTTTTACAACGTCGGAACACGTCTCTAGCCTAGAACCACTAAATCTTTTTCGTTAGGTGACAATGCTCTATTAGGTAAACTGATGTTAATTTTAAGTTGATCTTGCTTAGGAATTTTCCTTTCAGTTCACCACGTGATGTATTCTAAAATTCCTAAGAATGCAGCTATTATGATAAGCATTCTTTCCATTCAGTTTAACAATGAAAATCTTAGCTAACAGGGATAGAGCAATCAAATTTCTTTCAATCAAAGAGCAAAGAGCATAATCTAATGCAATTTCCATAAAATATTCCTATGAGCACACACAAACTTTTTCAATGCAAAATGCATGTATTTCTTTTTTATTTCCTTAATGTGAATATTAACAAAAGGAAACTAATGCACATACATTCAATCAATCTTTAACAAGAATGAAGACTTTACGACAGTTTTGTTTCGAAGGAAAAGAAGTCTTTTACAACACTTTCTTTCCAAGAAATATTAATCGATTACAATCTAACTTTGACTATGTATTGATAATGAAAAAGAAAACATTTAAGAAACATTAATCAACCAAGTCAAAGTATGGCTAGCAAAGGAGATAAAAACTTGTTTTCTAAGACATGACATTCATTGATCAATCATCAAGAAATAAAACAGAGGAAATTTGGCAAAAACTCAATCCAAAGGTGGGAAACTGACCCTAGGATGATCAACACAACCCTAAATGGGAGACAATGCACTTCAAAGCACTGTCCCTAAGCCAAGGGTGCTTTGCAGCGCATTGTGTCCCTCACAAGCCTACGCTGGTGACAGTAAGCCATTTCAAGATGAAATTTGACACATTTTTGACCAAGATTCGAGGCAAAAGAGCTGAAATACAATCAATGAACACAAGTAGGGTCTATAAGAGTGTCCTAGGAGATGGATAAGCTACTAGGAAGGATGATCTTCCCCAGCAGATTCGCCAATTTGTTTTGGAGAATTTGGTATCTACAGATAAATACTAATTCCCTAAATAAGTAGCCATATCTAGAACAATAGTTTAAAGCACTTTATCCTTTTCCTATAAGCAATAGATAAGACAAAGAAGATGAGAAGACCTACTTGTAGTTCCATTTTTTCTTGTCTCCTTTGTATCGATCCTGCCACTCCTTCTCGTACTTAACACACTTGAGAAGTACCTGTAAACATCAACAGAAGACAAAGAACCGATCAAAGCAAAAGATCTATTGAATACAAGTAAATGGAATCATATACATTCACACATATAAGAATCATATAACAAGATAAGCATATGGGAAAAAGGTTCAAATACTTTATTGAAATAGAAGAAGGAATTACAACCATCAAGTCTGATTCGAAGTCACTCCTCCAGCTTGGATCCCATCCACATCACATCAAAAGCATGACAAACTTGTAGCATAACAATACTTGTCTCAAAGTCAATTCTCATAGCAACATTATCTCCTTACAATTCAACATAGTCCAACCCCTGATCACTTAGATGAGTGTTCAATTTATAGGAAGATGAAGGAGGTTATGTCATAAATGGGGGTATTGAATGGCCTTCTATACTTACAATTAGTTCCATGGAGGAAGGGATGAGAGGATAGGATGCATCTTAACTCATTCCTCATCCATTTTCGAGCTCATAGGAGTTGATAAGTGAGGGAAATTTCTAGATGACTCCAAGAGATAAGAATATTCCCCAAACCCTATGTGAATTTCACTCAATCTCACCCAGCGCAGGTGAAAGAGGGCCTAAGTGCTCTGCAGAGCACCTTGGCATGGACTCAATTGCTCTGCAGCACACCCTTGCATGGGCCTACCTGTGCTGGTCCCTTTAGAGGTCATTTCAAGATGTCTTCAAGTCATGAAACTATCTGGGAAGGAGGCATTCAAAAGGGTGACGTTTTTAGGGCATGCAACAACTAAAATTAGGGTTTTATGAGCCCTAAAACACTGATCTAGATAATGGGATTGATGTGCCCAAATGGATATATAACACAAATCAACTTCATGATTAGATTGTGAGTGAGGTTCCTTCACTGAAGCTATGGTTTCAAAGTTATTCCTAGTTTTCAGTTCCACCCTTGAGGTCATGGAGGGATGGGAGAAAGTTTTTTTCCTTTGAGTGGGGGCTTTCTTCAATTTGTCCAAATATTTATGTGTGAGTTTTTCAAGTGGGGGTTCTCATGGAATGAGAGGACAACCCCAAAAAACATGACTATGGGAAAAAAAATGGGAGGATCTCACAAGGGATGTGTTAAGGTAAAAAAACATATTTATAAGATTAGGTAGATACATTTGTGAGCACATGATACACTAAATAATTCATAAGAAAAATACAAGGCTAGGCATGATCAACAAAAAATATAGAATTCATTCAAAGTGGGAGATAGAGTATATCTTATGAACAAGAAAATATGATAGGGTCCTGGTAAGAAGATCAAGGTTGTATGGTATGGCCCTTTCAGTAAATTGTAAAAGGTGTGAGATAATTCCTATAAACCTACTCTATCCCCATATATGTACATTTATTTAGTGGTGAATCTATAGAATCTCAAACTCTATGAGCCTTCCATGTTAGATCACAAGGAGGGGTAGGTCCTCCCTTCTATAAAGGACTAATACTAGATGCTTAAGTAGAGTTGGCAGAGGACATATTTTTATAGAAGAGGTCTAAAATTAGAAGATAGGAGAAACATGACCTTTGGAAGAATGGATTGAAAGGACAAATTCCAGGAAAAGAAAAATGATACTCTAGGGAGAAGGTAGAGGAAACATTTCCTCACCTCGTTCAACAAATATTTTGGGGACCAAAAGCCTCTAAAAATGGGAAGGTATGATCCAGATCAGATAATTATATTATTTTTCATCTATCTTGATGCTTTTATATTGGAAACATTGGAGGAATCAACTTACAGGATCATTTTTACCAATTGGTCCTAGTTTTGAGAATTAGGATCTGAAACCTTCTAGAGGCATTTTGAGGCCTTAAAGAAAGTTTTTTGGGGGGCAAAAATTATCCATTGTGTTATACCTCCTAATATTTTTTCTACACTCAGACATTTTCTAACAGTTCAAGAATCATGTCAAACGACATTATTATGGAAAATTTATACTTTCGAAAGTTGACCTGCCATGTTTGAACACCATGGCATGAGTATATGCCACATAAGCCCCATTGCTCATGCATAAGGGGATATCCACATGTGGACATTGAAGAAGGATATAGAAGGCTCAAACCCATAAATATAGATAAGGGTTGAGTGATTCAAACCTTACCCCTAGTTGGATATCGAGCTATTTTATATATTGGGCCACTAGCAGGAGTAGGGGTTCTATTCTATGTTATGTAATTTGTTCTGTATAGACAAGATCAACTAGAAGTAGTAAAATAAAGAGTGTAACAGAGGAGCTTGAGATTCCGTAGCAACCATATAGGTCATAGGCCTTAGGTAACCCCATAGAGAGTACCTCCACTTTGTACTTACACATTTCCATACCTAATAAAAGAGAGTAAAGTAGCCTCACTAGCTAGGTTTTCTCCCATAAAGGTCTCCAAAGGAAAATATTTGTGCCTATTATGGACGATGTGTGTATTTATTTCTTTTTTCTATTTCTCTCATTTCAAATAATTTTAATTAATTAAGTAGGAAATCGACTAACTAAAGGATCTAAAATCTAAGGAAAATATAATAGTAAATATATTAGTAATATTAAAAGAATTGTAACGATATGATCCAATGGAATATCTATTTTACTTTATATATAATCTTTCAACACTTTTGGATCTAGAATTCTTCCTAAAATTCCCTTCTTTTTGACATTTCAACACCTCTTTACAATTTTTCCTGGAGATTTAGATCTACCTATAGGTTTATAACTCCCACTTGAGGACTTATTCTTATTTCTATTATGTGGTCATCCTCTTACAAATAAGGCATATATTCTCTTACTTTCCATGTTTTTCTACCTCATCTGCTCTAATAATAGGGATAATACCACATCGTCAAAACTTAAATTAGTTGCATTACTACCTATGGCTACAACAAGACTATCCCATGAGTTTCGTAAAGAGCATAGTAAAATAATATGGTTATATTCAAATAAAATATCAATATTACTAGAATATAACTAACTTACCATAGTATTGAATTCATCCATATGGTCTCTCGCTAAGTCTCCATCATTTATCTTTAGGTTGTATAGCTTCTTCTATGGAAAAAAAAAAAATTATTTACTAGGGACTTAAACTAATACAAATACCATAACTTATTCCATAATGCCTTAGTTGTCCCTTCTTCTAAAATATTTAGTAATATTGAATCTGACTCATATTCAACTGAATTTTTCCCTTTGCCTTCTAATCCAACTTTTCCCATTCTCCTATTAACATTACTATAGGTGCACTAACTGGATCCATAGTGACCCATTGATCTTTGTCTACCAAAAGATATTCCATCTTAAGCTTCCATAGTTGAAATTTTTTTCCCACTATATCTCTTGATCTCTATTTTTGAATTTCTTTCCATTCTTTTCTAGCATAATAATCACCACCATAGATCTCCCACCGCAACAAGGTTTATCACATACCGAAGATAATTTAACCTTAGCCACAAGGGTGTCCCCCCTAAGCCAATAATTGTTCTAATACCAAATGTATGTTTTAAACATTATATATTAATGTAATGCATACCAAATTTATTAATAAGCAAAGAAGTAAAACAATGGCAATCACATATTACATAGACTTTTACCCTAGAAACCTAAACTAGGAAAACTAGAAAAATGTTTGTAGCCGCACCTTTATTTTTTTCATTAATCAAAATTATTATTTATAATACAATATATAGGACCCTACAACATCCAAAACCCGTAATCAAATAACCAGATTATATTAGAACCTTACTTCATTAACCAAAATTAGAAAATCATGGGTTGAACCACCATGCACCATAAAACTACTACAATAAAAATTCATGTGTTTCAAATTGCCAAAAATGGACAAAAAAAACACCCCCAAAAAAGTATGGGGGCTCCATGTCCCCCCTCGCACAAAAGCCCCACCCTCATGACCCCTTTGTTGTTCCCAACACAAAAAATCACATGGAGGGAAAGTAATTTGAAGAGCTTAAAGCATACCCAAGTTATGAACAAGAGTTTTTAATGTTGTTCCAAGGGATTTTACGGACCTCACACCAAATTCTAGTGTCTATCAACATTTCTTTCTCTTCATTTCATGCAGTTTGGACTATTTTTCATTAGATTTATTATCCTTTTCTTTCCTTCCTTTTACAAGAAAGGGCCACTTTTACCATTATTTTCTTGTGCTTGATTTGAATACCCAAACTCTTTCTTACCCTTCCATTGAATTTTTTGCTTAGTCTTGAAAACATTCTAGTAATCAACTACTAGGGAAGAGATGTTGAATAAATGCATTTATGTTTTGACATATGTGTGTAGCCTATTGTGGTATTATAGAACCAAGTTCCATTAGAATCCATTAGTACCTAAATTTTCACATAAGGAATGGGAAGTATTAGTGTGCCAAGGAACTTCTTAGTTGTTCCCATAGTGTCCAGTTACAAAATTCTATTTTTTATTATAATACGATGAAACTAACTAGTTATATCACTATGAGCAACTACGGGTGCCAATGTGGGTGTTCCAACGTCCCCATGGGGGTATAGTCAGTCCATGAAATGGACCAATCAAACCTTGTCCAATCCCCCGGTTTCATACATGCATGATAGTGGTAGCCTCCACGAGTGGAAAGGAAATGAATGAAGTGAAGGAAGATGTTGAGGCCAAAAAGGCCTTTTACTCTATATCCATATATAGATTGATACTAATGGATATATACCTATATATATAGATATATATACGTAGCTAACCACCTGAGCCAGCTCGAAAGAGGACCATGTACAATCCCCCCAGTTTGGTTCTTCAAAAATCACCGAGTACGAACGCACATCTGGGCCGTCGGGTAGCTGCTCACCATTCCGAAGTATATATATAAGCGCGGAATTAAACAACGAAACTCAGCCAGTAAGGCCAAGTGTAACCAATCAACACTTCCTTTTGTTAAAGCGGTTCAAGGGTGAATGGGATCGACCACATCTCATTCCCCTTTACATCCCCTTGGGTACATAAGTGCTCGACACTCATCAAGACAATGTGGTCCTTCCTGTTTGATTGGGAAGTGGCTAGGCAGCGGGCCACTAGCCCCGAAGGGGGGTTGGGTATCCCCTTCATCAGAGGGGAAACAACCAGAGGCAGTGTAAGGGTCAACTCTGTACAATTTCTAGTCATACACAGAGGTTGTGTCCTGGAGCGCCACAAATTTGTTAGGATCGGAGGTGACCATCTACAGGGAATCAAGGTTCAGAGTTCCTGTTGGCCTATTCAAATTCGTTTTGACTTGAGAATCAAGGCTTATATGGAGCCTTTGAATTTCAAACCTGCCCCATTGCCACTTCCTATCTAGGTAATATGAGCACCTAAATCCACTTTCATCCATCCTCTTGTATGTGTTCCTACTGTGGCTGGTTCCCAGGTTGCCTCCCTACCTTGCCATTTATTGTTATGGTTCTAAATGGAACAATAAGTGCAACAAAAGTTTTCCAAGTGGGTTTTTTCTCATATACTTCAAATTCATCTTCATCATGTTGCACATAATAAATTTCTTACCAATATCTAACATGGGGAAGGGACTTAAGGAGCACATAGCTTATGCTCTCACTATTGTAAAAAGGATGAAAAAATTAATAACCTCTAGGAGACTTAATCATTTATCCAAAGTATATCAACCTATATTTCTTCCAAACAAAGGAATAACAAAGTTCTCTTATATCGTGAAGGGTGTGATGCCTATGAACCATCACTTTCAAAGGTGCCTCCATTATCATCAAGAGTCATTAAAGGATTTGAGTGAGATTATGAATCATATCATCCTTCATTGTCTAATGGATTCCTTGGGAAATATTTTGAGAGAATATATAAATATGTTTTGCTTATTTTTATCCACCATAGGAATCCTCATGGGTCAGTGACAGAAGTATACGCTAGGCGTGGTTAGTTTGAGGCCCAACTCTCTGTAGCTTGAACTTGTTGGGGGAATGGAATAAAAAATAAAGAGAAGCATATTTTTCAAATATCTTGATCCATGTTATTTTTGGAACAAAATGAATATATAAATAATTTGAAATAACAAAAAGATATTGCAAGGATAACAATAATACACTAAAACTCAAACTTTATTAATGAATGAAATAATAGAAACACTATAATATGAAAAACAATATAAATTGGCTAGAATGGTGGTACACAGACGTGTCAACTATGATCTCTCAAAATCATCTCCTCACAAGAGGTTGAATATACATTTTAACTTAAATTCTAGATCCCTAAGGTCCAAAGCCCTAGCCTTAGGAGATGAGGTGGAAAAATGGCTATAAGCCTCGAGGAGCCTAGTTGATACATCTATTTTTAGGGTTGAAAATTTCATAAACAAACTCCATTTGGGGAGTTTCTCATATTTTTAAAATTCTTATTCCAAGATCTATCCATTTTTCTATCCTAAGAATAAAACTTTGATATACCATATTAATCAACAAAAATGCATGGGAAGTGCTCAAAAAATGCACTCGAATTTTAAAACCTACAAAAATGTTATAAAATTCACATTATAAGACCATTTCTAAATCAGGGGTAGCTTTAAGTGTTCACTTGTATCCAATTGGATCACATGGAGGTAAATTAAATATATTCTCTACCTAATGTAAATAATACCATCACAAAAAACTAACGTCAAATTTACACAACTATTTTGGTCAATAAATTGTATGAAAAGAATTACACAGCTAAACCTCTCATATACAAATACATGTGATATAATATTAAATTCTCCATCTACAATTCTAAGGACACTAAAAACTTATATCATGATATCCTCACCTCAAATTATTTGCATCCTATATATGACACAAATACTTATGACTCTATTGGTGTACCAATATAGCCTTGCCATATTGATAACAAATGTTCAAGTTCACTATCTCCTTACACAATTAATGCATTGAAATTTCCTTACTAAGAATATTGGTGAGCACCAGTATTGCAGCAATAATGCTGCAACTCATGGGCTACCTACTTTACTCTTATCGACCCGGTAGTTTATAACAAACTTTGAAGCGATGGTGTTGTATGCACAAGTACTAGTTCTTACTGCAAGCTATCACTTGGTCAACTGGCGCAAGATCACTAGGAGCTCAAGCCAACTTCTATGGATTCCAGAAGAAGCTCTATATGTGATGGAAGAAAGGAAAGCTTACTCTACAGAGGCTACTCTACTTGCAGAAAGGAAAAAGACTGAAATGTAAAGTAAACCTAGCAAACCCTACTTAACCTAATAATCCTACTTTTGCAGAAAGAAATATGAAAACCATGAAATGAATGCCATGACGTACTTGAGGAAGTAAACAACATCTACTCAAGCTATTTCTAGAAGGAAATGAGGAAAAACATCTTTTTGGATGTTTATGTATTTTTATGTGAATTTGTCATGCATGTAATTTATTTGTTTGTGAATGTGGCAGCGAATAGGTGGCAAAGGAGGGAGGTCTTGGGTCTTGAGAGGATGTAGGATGGTGTGGATGGGTCCTAGAAGGTCTCAGGTTTCCTTCTATAGGCTTTTCCCGCAATCGGACTTCAAAAGGAAGCCTACAGGAAAATCTATAGGAGGACACAGGGGATCTACAGGAGGTCTACAGGAAGACACCGAGAACAATTTTGAAGGTTTTAAAGGTGTGAGAGTGGGTGGAAAGGGTAGATGAAGCTTGGGATGATGTGTTAGGGTGCCTAGGGTTCACCAAGGATCACTAGGAGAGGGAAATATGGTCAAGGGAGAGGAAGAAATCCTATGGAAAACGCAGAAAACTAAGGCAGATTTGAGGTGAACTTTGGGTGACCTGTAGGGCATAGATCAAGGAGAGAATGTGATGGCTGATAGGCTGACCTGTTGTGAGAAGAAATATGCTGCAAAAGAACTGACAGTCAACCAATGAAATCAAGCAAGCAAGGAAATTAAGTACATCAAAAAACAAAATTTTGCATCAAGATAATCTAAATTATGAGCTATGGAAAGAAAGGCTGAAAAATGCTATAATGAGAGAAAGCATGGAAGAAGAATTATTGAAAAGATAGAAATGAGCATGGTGAAAGAGATCTAAGCAAAGCATTAACCTTCTAACAAACTGCAACACTAGAAATCCTATGGAGAAGGAAAATCTGTGTTTTTGTGGCAGCAAGAGGGTCTTGGCCTCAGTTCATGGTCCCAAGGGGAGGAAAGGAGGTCAAGGTACTGTTGTTGGCCTTTTGTATCCTCTTTATATCACTATTCAACCTGCTATAGAAAACACAAATGGAAAAAACCTTCTGAATCACCAAAAGCAACCTATTCTTAACCAAGAAAGAAATTCATCTAACAACAACTAATTGATAAACTGAAACAAAGCATATAAATACAAACAAGAGGAGCTTGGCTACTTGGTTTGGGCCCTAACCCAAGAGCTTCAACCCTCTAAGGTAACTCAGTGCTAGCTCAAAGAAGATCTTATCTTTATTATCAAAATAGCAATAGGATTACATGAAACTGTCATCAAAAGTAAGCTCGAAGTTGAGAAGAGCAAAACTGTAGAAAAAATTCAACAAAAATTTGACCCTAGTGAGGCCCTAGGCCTCTCTACTTATACAAATGAAGCTCCCAATAGCTTCCTTAAAATCAGGGAGGCTTGGCTTCCAAAACTCGAGATAAACATAAGTTATCCTCCACTTGTTCAGTTGCCTCCTATTACATTGATTTGGTTGTTTGTACTCCGAGTTGCATGAAGGGGAATTCGAAGTGGGGAGTAATAAATGAGGGGGATTCCCTCCTATAAATCCTATCCTTTGTCCACTTCGAATTATTGCTGCCAATTGTCCATTGAATCTTTGACTTTGTCTTCAAAAGTCAACAAAAATATGCATTAAACACATACTAGACCTCATGGCATCATAACTAACCCAACTCACTCCATAAGCATAAATATAATAAAAAAACATGCAATAAGCTAAGAGAATGGTTAATTTAACTATGTTAGGAGGAAAAATGAGCCCATATAATTACCCATTTATGGGGCTCATCAAATATTACTCATACTTTCAATTGTTTTTTTTCCTTTACTATTTTTCATCTTTTATTGAAACTTGCTAAGCTATCATAGGTCTATTCCTCTACATTTAAAGACTCAACATGATCATTAATCTTCATTTTGGACTTGGTCTTATTAACATTTGATGCACTTTCTCCCAAATTCTTACTAGTAATTGTCTCTCCCTTTATTGGCATTAAATTCATGTTGGATTCATCTCATCAAACACATAATTTTTTTTGTACCGCACCCCTTTTTAGTGCTAATAGAGAAGTAAAGAGGATTGAATGTAGCAATGAGTAGAAACTAGTCTATTAGCTTGTGATGCTTAGAATTTGAGAAGTTGAGTAGAAAAAATTATAGACATATGAAGATACAAGAACTAATAACTCACATTTTACCATTATTAATACTAGTTGTTTTATGGATGAATTCCTTCTATGGACAGAAGCAATCTCCTGATCCAAAATGGATCCTAAAACCTCTAAGTCTTCATATATTTTAACTATCGGAAACACTATCGGAAGGGAAAACAGTGAAAGAATGGCAGAAAACAGAGCTAAATGGAGGCGGCAATAACGCTGCACAGGAGTCGTCGGATCGGACCGATCAACGGTCCAGATCAAATCAGGATATCGCAATAGGGAGAAGTCAGTAGAGTTCATCGGAGGCATCCCTATGGGAATCGCGATAGCGATCAGCGCGATTTAACGAGGACCGTTGATCGAGCATGCAAATTAACGACCCAGATTAGCTCGCAATATCGCATCGCTAAAACACAAGGGAGGACATACCGGATGCTCAAAGACCATGCGATGTGTGATTGTGATATATTGAATCGCAATATCGCATCACAATGATACAAAGGAGCGGGGCTGACACAACATGTGACTTGCAATATGTCGAACTCAACGGGGTTTATAGATGTGGCTTGATAAATTTTGAGTTTCGATAAAAAGGGATTTGTCGAGTTTTTCTATGTATTTACGCATTTCCATTATAAAACCAAAATACAAAGGAAATGTGCCTGAAGCGATAAAAACAGACCCAAAAGGTTTATAAATTCAACTTTATATTATTTGAGTTCCGTGGAAAGTGGGATTTTGGGGGGGGGGCTCAGGTGGTAAGTGGTATTGGACGGACTCCGCCCAATCCCATACACTGGCCGACACATGGCTTGGCACAGGAGAGAGAAAACCACCTTTTTGGGTGGGTAATCTCTGTGCACATAAGCCGCCCGAAATGGATTTAGTTGTTGGATTGGAGATCACGCAGATCAATGGTGGGCTTGCTATAACGATCAAGGGCGGACCTGAAAGGATTATAGGGCAGATTCGATATTATTTGAAGTCCGATAGAAAGCGTTTTGTATGATTTTTCAGTGTTTTCTGTGTGTAAACAGAGAAATGACTTTTTGGGATTTCACCTGTGCCAGTGGTTCTTTCTGTTACGAACAGGTGGCCACCATAACTTAGGGAGTTTAGCAATGACTATTAAATGCTCCAGAAGGAGAGGAAGGGACCGCGGCCAAGAGCCAGAGAGCCCAAAAGGGGAGACGAATAGACAAGCATTGATAGGCTTAAAAGCCAGTTAATGGCAGAGACAGGAAGGCAGTTGCTAAGACAAAGAGAAAGCAGAAGACATAGAGCAAGAGGGAGAGTCTGTGTACTCTTGTAGACTTGAGGATTTCAATTAAATCCCTGTTTTTTTGTCACTGTTGTGTTGAGACTCGGTTTGAGCTCACACTTGTAATAATATGCTCTTGAAGACATAATATAGAGGTCAACACTGAAAGCTGGACCAGGAGACGTAGCCAGGAAGTCTGGTGAACTCCTTGATTATTTTGTTGTGTTAATGTGTGTGACTGTTATGTTTTCTAACTGCTCATTGTCTATATTATTCACAATATTTTCGATCCATTGCACTAAGTAATATAGGCATTCCTGCACATGAGTCTGTAATACCTTTATATTGATTTAAGATCTCATTTTCAGATCAAGTGGTATCAGAGCTTTAGGTTTTGTTAAGGTTAGACAAGCTTGTGCTGGATTTTGAATGCTAACTAGATTAAAGCTCAAATTAGGAGAATGAGAACTTGTTGAGGATAATCCAGAGATTGGAAGAGTCTATTCTCAGAGGAGAATGGTAGAAAAAACTCCATTTGGATTAGAATCTCAATTTATGGAAGGTTTTAAGGCACTCCAAGCCATGGTGGAAGAGATGTATCTGGAATTTAAGAAGGGTCGAGGTGAAAGCCCCTCAACACCTAAATCAGACAAAGGAGCAGAGAAACCTTTTCTAGTTGCCTCTCCAGAAGGCAAAGGAAAAGGAGAAATGCCTCCTCCACCAACTCCTCCATCATCACCTTCATCATCCTCATCATCTTCTTCGCATAAAACTAGCCTTGAAAAAAAAAAAAAAAAAACTTCTTTGAATGTGAAGTTTGATTTGCCAATTTATGATGGAGAACTAAATGCAGAGAATCTAGATAATTGGAGATAGATTTATGTATATTGCAGGGTGTAGAACATTGATTCAGAAAGGAGAAAGATTCAGCTGGCTAGCCTTCGACTTGGAGGAACTGCACTAGTATGGTGGGAAGGCAAGACACAAGCTGATATGAAAAAACATGGTAAAATCCTTTCTACCTGGAAAGACTTTGTTTCTACTATCAAAAAGCAATTCTATCCTTTAGCTTACATGCAGCAGGCAATGATGAGTTGGAAAACTCTTCACCAGTTGAAGGGTCAGAGTGTACAAAGTTATACTTAGGAATTCAAGAAAAGAGCTTTAACTCTAGGAATATCATTAGACTCACTTGAGACTTTATTGAAGTATATAGGTGGTCTGCATGGTTATTTAAAGCATACTATACTCATGTTTAATCCCACTAGCTTAGATGATGTATCAGTTCAAGCAACACATCTAGAAGCTAGAGGTAAGAATGTAAACCTAGAGGTTGGGGGAACATCTAAATATTCTGTAAGCAAGAACAAGGAAAAGAAGAAACTAAAATGGAAGGAGAGGAAAGAAAACAATGTAAAGAAGGATAAACCTTCATGCACTCATTGCAAGAAAGAAGGACACGATGAGGCACACTGCTGGTCTTTGCATCCAGAACTGAAACCCAAGAAGTTCGGTGGTAAGGAGAGAAAGAATGCTGCAGCTATTCAGCAGGACTTGGGATCAGATTCAGGCGATGAAACAACAGTTACAACCACAGGTATTAGAGGTAAAGATTCTGAAGCATCCATAAGTAATTTTTCACAATCTGTTAATAATTAAAGTAATGAGAGAGAAAGAAATGAGCTTTTTCCTATTAGAGTAATTTCCAAGCATAATAAGATGAATACTTTGTTTGATAGTGGATCACAAGTAAATTTGATTTCTGAAACAATTGTAAAGAATTTGGGATTGCAAACAAAACCTCATGAGAAGCCATATCCATTAGGTTGGGTGTGTGATAAAACAAAGCTACAAGTAACGAGACAATGTAAACTTAGGTTTGCTATTGGATCAACATTTGTAGATGAGGTTGAGTTAGATATAGTTCCCTTGGATATATGTGGTATTGTTTTGGGAAGTCCATACTTGTATGATAGGAATGCTATCTTCTATAGAGCTAAAAATAAGTATCAACTCACTAAAGATGGAATAGAATATATTGTAAGAGCTCATAAACTCAAAAATAACTATTCTCTCATTAACTCAGGACAGATGAAAAGAATTGTGAATTCAAGTAAGCAGTTTTTACTAATGGTTGTAAAGGCAAAGGATCCTGAAAAATCCAATGCATTTGAAGGTTTTGAGGATAAATAGAAAGATGATTTAGTTAAATTTGTTTCAGAGTATGATGTTCTATTTCAAGAACCAAAAGGTCTGCCACCCAAGTGAGAAATAGCACATGATATTTTTTTGCAGCAAGATGCTCCATTAGTTAACATTGGAATGTACAGGTTGTCAGCTTTAGAGAATGCAGAGGTAAAGAAGCAGGTACAAGAGCTGCTCAATAAAGGGTTTATAAGACCAAGCACATTACCATGTGGATCTCCAATCGTGCTAGTGAGAAAGAAAGATGGACCGTGGAGAATGTGCATTGATTATAGAGCACTGAATAAAATAACGATCAAGAATCGTTATCCTCTTCCTCATATTGATGATCTATTAGATCAATTGAAAGAAGCAGTTTACTTTTCTAAGTTAGACTTGCGAAGTGGCTATCATCAGGTCAGAGTTGTAGAATAAGATGCATGGAACTCTGCTTTCAAGACAAAGCAAGGACTGTATGAATGGTTGGTTATGCCTTTTGGCTTAACTAATGCTCTTGCTACATTTATGAGAGTTATGAATGATGTACTCAGACCTTTTATTGATGATTTTGTAATTATTTATTTAGATGACATTCTTGTTTTTAGTAAGACATGGGAAGACCATGTAAAGCATGTAAAGCAGACTCTAGATGTTTTTAAAAGAGAAAATATCTATGTAAAACTATCAAAATGTGAATTTGGAAAAACATATTTAAATTATTTGGGTCATATTGTAGGGGGTGGTGAATTGAAGATAGATCCCTCTAAGGTTGAAGTCATTGTGAACTGGCCTAAACCCAAATCTGCTACAGAGGTTAGAATTTTCCTAAGGGCAGCACAATACTAGAGAAAGTTTATTGCTTACTTTTCACTGATTGTAGATCCATTACATGCTTTAACAGGAATGAAATAGGTGTTTAAGTGGGGATGCAAACAGCAGAAAGCCTTCGACACCTTAAAAGAGAAAATTAGTACAACACCAGTACTAGCACTGCCAGATCTTCAATATCCATTTGAGATTGAGATAAATGCCAGTGACTATGCCATGGGAGCAATGTTGATGCAACACGGTAAACCCATATGTTATCATTCTGAGACATTTACTTCTACAATAGTTAATTATCCCACATAATTGTATGCATTAGTACAAAGTGTGAAAAAGTGGAAACATTACCTAATGGGTATGAAAACAGCCATACATATAGATCATCAACCACTTCAATATTTTCCCTCACAAACTAAATTGCAGCAATCAAGACATTATAGGTGGTGGGTTTTCTACAACAATTTCATCTTGTCATCAGATATAAGAAGGGAATACACAATAAGGTTTCATACATGTTATCAAGACCAATCGTAAATGCATCTACTATACTTAAGCATAACTCAGTAATGCATGAAAGTTACATTGAACAATATGCTCAAGATGTAGATTTTAAAGATGTATATGCAAATTTAAGTCATGGAAAACAAGTAGAAGAATTGGATTATTATGTAAAGGACCAACTCTTATATCATTTGGGAAAGTTATGCATTCCACAAACTGAAAGAGTTAACATAATTCAAGAAGCACATACTTCTCTAATATCAGGTCATTTTGGTGTAAGTAAAACAATTGCACAATTGCAAAGGTTCTGTTATTGGCCAAGAATGCATGAGACAGTTTCTAGATATATCAAAGGGTGTACTATGTGTGCTACAAGCAAGACAAGTAAGAGAAAATTAGGCTTGTACACTCCACTTCCAATTCCTTCTCGTCCTTGGGAACGTGTTTCCATGGACTTTGTTGGGGGATTGCCAAAATCTAAGAAGGGTCATGATTATTTGTATGTTTTTGTGGATAGGTTCAGTAAAATGTGTATTTTGATACCTTGTAAAAAGCAGGTTACAACTGAACAAACAACAAAGTTGTTCTTTCAGAATGTATGGGTTCATTTTGGTTTACCCACTTCTATTGTATTTGATCAGGATTCTCGATTTGTTGGGAAGTTTTGGCCAAATCTATGGGAGTTGATGGACACCAGGTTGAAGAAGAGCACAACATTTCATCCACAAACAGATGGTCACACAAAGGTGGTCAACAGGACAGTGATCCAGTTGCTCAAAGGCTATTGTGGCAAGCATCCCAAGCTTTGGGATGAGCATTTATGCTATGTGCAGCATGCTTACAACCATGCCAAGCACTCTTCTACTCAGAGATCTCCTTTTGAGATTTGTTTTGTTTTATACCAAAGTCTCCCTTGGATTTTGTCTTTGGTAAAGACATAGCAGTTGATGGACACAGTGATGTGGACAAAGTAGCCAAGTTCATTGAAAAAATCTAGGAAATTCACTAGGCAGTATAGGAACAATTGGAAAGAATTCGAGCCAAGTATAAGGCAAGACATGACAAGCATCAGGTTGAGCATAGTTTCCAGGTTGGTGATCAAGTCTAGCTGTACATCAACAAAGATAGAATGCAAGGTGAAGGTAAGAAGCTAAAACCAATAAGGTATGGACCTTTCAAGATATTTGATAAATCCACGCTCCAGCCCAAGCTACCCTATCTAATCTCCTTATCCACACAACCAGAAAAACAAATCTCACAATTAAATGATCCAATAAACCCTAATGACAATTCCATAAAAAACAACACTTATGATTCTACACCTGGGAGCAAAAACACGATTAACACAACCACTTCAAGGCAACCGATTAATACTAAACTTACATCACACACCGATAATAATAATAAGAATAACAACAACAATCTGGTCATAAATCTATCTAACCTCCAAATAGATGAACACGTCCTCAATTTATTAAGGAAAGGCTTAAATTTCTCTATCGCCCCTCACAGGATCCTTGTTGAAGATATTACGTGCAACATTGAATATGGCATTAAAAACCTGCCTGACATTACAAAAGAACAAATAAGACAAGACTGCTCTATCACTCTTAGGAAATCAAGACCCCCCAAAAGCAACATCAACAAAACAATAGTGGCTACTATAGAAAACTTAATAGAAACCCATTAAACAAGATCTCCAAAAATGTTTGCAACTTAATCAAAACAAGTAATATACAAGACCACAAAAATCTGATAGTGAACAATCCATACACACCTAGAATCTATGGAGCTCCAAAGATTGACAAGGAAGGAATCCCTCTCAGACCAATAGTAAACACCATTAATGGACCCACATACCACCTAGCAAAACACCTAGCCAAAAAACTAAAACCTCTAGTGGGAAACACAGACTCCTTTGTCAAAGACTTGACCCAATTCATTGAGGAAATTAAGAACATCAAACTTGACCAAAATGACATTTTGGTTAGTTTTGATGTCACCTCGCTATACACCAATATCCCTATCAATGATGCCATGGAAGTCATCTCTAAACTAACAGACCCTAACACATCAAAGCTCATAGAAATTTGCCTAAGATCCACCTTTTTCAACTTCATGGAAGATGTCTATGAACAAACATGTGGAGTTTCCATGGGATCACCCTTGCCCCCCATTATTGCCAACTTATTCATGGAAGACTTTGAAAACAAAGCCCTCATGACTTCACCCCTGAAACCTAAACTGTGGAAAAGATATGTAGATGACACATTTATCATATGGCCTCATCGAAGAGAAACCCTAGAAACCTTTAAACAACACCTAAATAGTTTATCCACTTCCATAAAATTCACTATGGAAGTCGAGGTCAATAAGAGCCTCCCCTTCCTTGATATCCTTATCACTAGGAAGGATGATGGCTCCATTTCTCACCATGTATATAGAAAAAAGACTCACACTGAACAATACTTACATGCCTCCTCACATCATCACCCAACCCACAAACTAGGAGTCTTGAACACATTAGCAACAAGAGCCCTCAGAATCTCGGACAAAGAACACCTAGAAGAAGAAAAAGAACACCTTATTAAAGTTTTCCTAAAGAATGGATACAACAAACATCAAGCAATCAAAGCCATAAATAAAGCAAACACATGACCTAATAAGAATAAAATTTTTGATAATATTATAGGAAAAGTTAACTTACCTTACATATCAGGAACCACGGATAGAATTTCCCGCATCCTAAAAAAGAATAGAATTCTAAGCACCTTCAAACCTTTAAATACCATCCGTAGCTGCCTCAAGCCAATTAAAGTCAAATTGATCCAAAATGTCATAAGGGTGTCTACTTAATTCCTTGCTCGTGTGGCAAACCATATGTAGGTGAGACCGGGAGATCCTTTAACACAAGAATACAAGAACATGCAGCTGACATTAAACATAATCGATCCAAATCATCCGCTTTAGCAGAACATTCCAATATAACTAAACACCAAATTTGTATAGAAGATACCCGCATCTTAGCTAGAAGTGAGCGTTACTTCATAAGGAAATTCAAAGAAGCCATAGAAATTAGTAAGCACCCTAATAACCTCAACAGAGATGACGGATGGACCATAATGAAAACTGGACTCCAATCCTATCATCTAATCCTACCCTTCCCTAACCACTATACTCCTCTAAATTATCCAAAAACAAATAAGTTAATCCTTTAATTATAATCCAACAAGAATCATAATAAAAAAAAAAAAAAAAAAATCACCAATAAATTAATAAATTAACAATAATTATTATTAATTTATTAATGAATCAATAATAAATTAATGAATTAAAAATAATTGTATTTATATTCACAATTATCATTATAAATTACAATTCAACAATAAATTATTAAAATGAAAATATTTTAGAATTTAACATTAACAATAATTTAATATTAATTATAGAAAATAAATTCAATAATAAATTAACAATCCCTAATATCTGTCGGCAATGCATCTCTTACATCTATTTATCAAACTAAAGAATAAGACCAGTTTTCTACTAATCATTCACATCCTGAAGATGAACCACCGTTGATGGTTCGAAACGTCGATCAAATAACCAAATGCAATGAATCCGGATGATGATCTACACAAATACTTGATAAAATTGGTGAAAATGCTTTTCGCCTTGATTTGCCAACTTATATGTAGATCTATTCAGTCGTTAATGCAAAAAACTTGAGATTGTATGAATCTTCATTGATTGAAGATCCTGAAGAGAAAATTTAGTTGCCTTCTATTGAGGATTTGTTGACTGAATATCTCAATGAGTTACAGGAAGATACAGTTCTGGACAGGAAGGTGAGAACTATGCGTGGAGGGGATGTTGAGTACCTGAGAATAGGGCTCAAAGGTTCAAATCCAAGCAAAGCATGGTGGATAGAAGTTAAACAAGTGAGGGAGTTGTATCCTCACTTGATTGATGCCTAAAAACCAACTTTTGGTGGTCCAAAAGCTTTTCAGTGGGAAGGCGTGATCCAAAATGGATCCTAAAACCTCTAAGTCTTCATATATATTAACTATCGGAAACACTATCGGAAGGGAAAACAATGAAAGAATGGCAAAAAACAGAGCTAAGTGGAGGTGGAAGTAACACTGCATAGGAGCCGTCGGATTGGACCGATCAACGGTCCAGATCAAATCAGGATATCGCAATTGGGAGAAGTCAGCGGAGTACATCGGAGGCATCCCTATGGAAATCACGATAGCGATCAACACGATTTAATGAGGACCGTTGATCGAGCGCGCAGATCAACGACCCAGATTAACTCGCAATATTGCATCGCTAAAACACAAGGGAGGACTTATCGGAGGCCCGAAGACCATGCGATATGCGATTGCGATATATCACATCACAGCGATACAAAGGAGCGGGGCTGACACAACATGCGACTTGCGATAAGCCGAACCTGACGGGGTTTATAGATGTGGCTTGTTGAGTTCCGATAAAAATGGATTTTTTGGGTTTTTCTATGTATTTACACATTTCTGTTATAAAACCGAAATACAAAGGAAATGCACCCAAAGCGATAAAACCAGACTTGAAAGGTTTATAAATGCAGCTTTATATTATTTGAGTTCTGTGGAAAGCTAGATTTCGGGCGGGCCTCAGGCGATAAGTGGTATTGGACGGGCTCCGCCCGATCCCATACACTGGCTGACACGTGGCTTGGCACAGGAGAGAGAAAATCGCCTTTTCAGGCGGGTAATCTCCGTGCACATAAGTCGCCCGAAATGGATATTAGCCGTTCGATCAAAGATCACACAGATCAACAATGGGCTTGCGATAGCGATCAAGGGCGGACTTGAAACGATTATAGGGTGGATTCGATATTATTTGAAGTCCAATAGAAAGCATTTTGTCAGATTTTTCAATGTTTTCTGTGTGTAAATAGAGAAACGAATTTTTGGGATTTCACCCGCGCCAGTTGTTCTTTCTGTTACGAATAGGTGGCCACCATAACTTAGGGAGTTTAGCAATGACTATTAAATGCTCTAGAAGGAGAGGAAGGGATATCAGCCGGGAGCCAATGAGCCCGAAAGGGGAGACAAACAGACAAGCGTCAATAGGCTTAAAAGCCAGTCAATGGTAGAGATGGGAAGGCAGTTGTTGAGACAGAGAGAAAGTAGAAGACATAGAGCAAGAGGGAGAGTCTGTGTACTCTTGTAGACTTGAGGATTTCAAGTAAATCCCTGTTGTTTTGTCACTGTTGTGTTGAGACTCGGTTTGAGCTCACACTTGTAATAATATGCTCTTGAAGACATAATATATAGGTCAACACTGAAAGCTGGACCAGGAGACGTAGCCAAGAAGTCTGGTGAACTCCTTGATTATTTTGATGTGTTAATGTGTGTGACTATTGTGTTTCTACTTGCTCATTGTCTATATTATTCGCAATCTTTTCGATCCATTGCACTAAGTAATATAGGCATTCCTGAACATGAATCTGTAATACCTTTCTATTGATTTAAGATCTCATTTTCAGATCATCTCCCTAGACCTAGCGGCCTGATCTAGAAACAATCAAGATAAATTTTATATGTTTTCCTTAGATAAATTTGTAACATCGAAGAAAGACTTACTTGGAAACCAATGTAAACCCTCTTCTTCTTCCCTCTTGCAAGATTTAGCTCCAACTCAAAATTCTATATGTGGAACCTGCAAAACATATCAAACAAGCAAGAGAACCAAAACATACAAATAACATATACAAACAACTCTAAACAATAAGCCAAGGATTCATTGTTCTACATATGCATAAATGAAACATAATGTATAGGAAAATAAGTCATTTTTGTATTAATGAAAGTAAAAGAAGATTAAAACCCTTGAAAACCTTGACCTTGAAGATCTCTCTCAACTATCTTGTCCTTTCTTTTCCACAAAGGAAAAACTTCAATCATTCATTAGTACATGGATGGATTATGGACCTCTAGACACAAATGGACAACATGAGGGCATAACTAAGAGCCTCCAAAAGCTAACCCAGTCACAATATTAGGTAATGAATTTATAGGAGAAATGAGGAGGTTGTAGATCCATTAATTAGGGTCAAATTCACTTTAGAATGGAATAAGCTCCATGGGATAAGTGATGCGACCTCATTTGTAGGAATTCAAGGGCATCCTAAACAGAGAATGGAAACTTCCATGATAGAATCCTCTAGAAGCAGAAGCCTTGAAATTATATTTAATTTTTTATTCGTTTCAAGGGTCATCACACTTACAGTGAAAGAAACTTGCACTAACCAGTGCTTTTCCCTTTGATGCAACCTGCGTCATCACATTGTTTGAACTAGGAAAGTGCGATGAGGACCTAAACTAGGGTTTTTAACCAATATAATGAAAAGTCTTGGAACTTCTGCAAAGGGGATATTTTTTCCTTTGTAGGGAATGATTGCAAAGTGTGAACAGATGATGATTGATCTAGGTTCAAGGTCATTTGGCTAAATGAGACAAAATGACATGTAACATTAGTAACTATCCTTCTTAGTTGGTTTCTTGAGATGATGAGAGATATCACATGAACCAAATAATTATAGTGGAGTCCCTAATCATTGTGACCTCTCTTATTTCATTGTGTTTGAATAAATTTAGACATTAAATTAAGGATAAAAAAAAAACTTTTTTATAATTTCCTATTGTTCTTTAGGATTAAGGATGACCCTTCCCACGCCTTCCAGACCTGTCACCCCTTATAAATGTAGATTTTCTACATTTTCTTATCTTCCTCGTTTATGTAAGAGGCTACTATGAATTTTCTAACCCTACTATGAATCCTCTATTCCTCGTGTTTCCTATTTAAACCACACCAAAATCACCTGTTTTCTCTAAGGGACTTGAATCCTCTCTAGGCCACTATAGTCATGTTGCCTAGATTTCCAGGCTTGTGTAGCTTGGTAGAATTATTGAGGCTTGATTTACTTGAGATACACATGGGTAGGATTTTGTATTTGGGACCAAACCAAGAGAAACCTTTGTTGATCCTTTTTGGTGATGTTGCAAGGATTCATGGAGCTATTATTTTACCTCATTACCATTAGAATAACACTAGCCACATTCCTACACTTCTATAGTGTAGTAGATTTGTTGAGGCTTCCTATGTTGAAATACAAGGTTGAATTTTGTATCCAATGGGGGTCCAAACTGTAGAACATTTTTACAAAGGCTACCTAGTAATGTCTTGCGGATTCATGGAGTCATTATCTTCCTTGAATGAACTATGTTTGGCTCATGGGTCATTATATAATAAATCATTTAATCCAAGGAAGAAGGGATATGTTAGGGAAATTATCAAGATTCTAGTTTGTTGCTTGTCAATGTTGCTACTTAGGATAACATTTGCAAAGGAGACCTTGTAATATTGTAGGAATTCATGGAAACATTATTTTCCTTGATTGTATTGTTTCTTATTCATGATTCATTATAGAGTGAACTTTTTTCTAAAGGAAGAAGAGAAATGGTATGGTACATTTTGGTTTGTTGATTGAAAATATTTCAAATGAAATTACTATTTATGATAAAAGGACTTGATTTGAAGTTCAGGGATGGACAAGGCCTAGGGAAATTATGGCCAAGATATTTACCAGGGCCTTTGAGGAGGTGCACTATGAAAGTAATGTTGGGGAATGAGGGAAACTCAAGAACTGAGAATAGATAATAAAATCTAAAAGAAAATAAATAGAAGAGAAATAATATTCCAAGATGATGGGTAGTGTCTAAAGACATTGTTACAACACTTAAGAACAACACATTATGATTAGAGCATTACATTGCATGATAAAACAATGATCCATGATTTTCTTCACAGTACATATTCAACCCACATGTTCCTTTATTTATAGTGTCCAAATCTAACCAAATTCCTTGAATTATGGAAGATTTAGACCACAAATGATCATCAGTCATTCTACCCATTTTGGTGAAATCTTCCATGTTTCATTGAATAGTCAATTATTCTATATGACTCATTTCTTGTTGGCTAGTTGATTTCTTGAGTTGACCTTTGCATTCCTTTAATTCCTTCAATGAGATCGATTCCTTTGACCACTCAGTTAGTGGTCCTCTAGTCGACCAGGTCATCAACTCTCTGCTAGTTAGTTACTTGACTAACCCGATGACCACTTAGCCTACTGCTTTTCTAGTTGGCTAATTGAATTATTGTTGTATTTCAATCGATCCTTCATTGAATATCACTGGAATATCCATATATGTGATGAACCAACATAACCTTAGGTTCAAGTACCCTCCCATCATCACAAAAATATGGAGGTTTAAGAGGTGAAATTGCATTTGCAAGATTCCCCCCCAAACCCCCCAATAATTGTAGCTTCCTAAAGCCCAAGCATACCATGTAGCTTGATTTTTTTTCTTTGGCTAATGGTTTCATAAAAATATTAGTGAATTGATCATTCACTTTTCAATAGATAAGAGTGACAACCTTATCTTAAACCACCTGTTATAAGTAGTGAGTATGAATTTAAACTTGCTTCATCTTACTGTGTGTAATACAATGAATTTGAACTTGCTTCATCTTACTGTGTGGAATATTAAATAATTTATAACTAAATTTAGAATATTAAATAATTCCTTTCAACTTTTTAGAATTTCTATTTACCTGTTTAAATAATCTCCAGTGGCTAGTTTTCATCAGCTAGTTTTCAATGACTAGTTTTCAACAGCTAACCTCGAGCAATGATGCATCCCTACTATTTATTCATGAAGATTGTATGATTTTTTCTCCTTGTCCTGAGGATGAACCACATTAGTTGGTTTTAAATGCCGACCAAATGCTAATGATGTGATTAATATGAAAGACATTTATCTACAATATGGATCACAAAAGTCTCAGATATAACAACTTGAATTGTACTTTGATTTTCATGATAGATAGTGGTTAAAATTTGGATAAGAAACCCAAGCTTTCTCATGAAAAATATAAACTACCTGCATTCCTGCATTAACAAATCTATGATATTTTTCTTCCATAGTTGACAAAGAGACTACACATTCTTTGTTGCATGACCAAATTAGGGGTCCAACACTAAAGTGAAACACAGAACTAGAAGTGGATTTGGTATCATCAATGTCACCTTCCATGTTAGAGTCAATGAATCTAGCTAATGAATCTAAACTTCAATAGTATTTTATATTTTAATGTGAAGTACCTTTAATGTAACCTACATTTTTCTCTACAAAGTTTTCTAGTGCATTTATTTTGGATCCTACATAGTATGGGAAAACACACTAATAGAAAAGGAAATATCAGGTCGACTATGAGTTAAATAAATATGGATACCAACAAGCTATCGATAAAGGGTAGCATCAACTTTTGGAAAGGGACACTATTTAGTCCATTTGATACCTGACTAAAAAGTGTATCACATGGCTTATAGTCTTCCATCTTAAACCATTTCAACAAGTCCAATACATATTTAGATTGAGAGCTAAAGATACTGTCATGCAAAATTAAGAATTGAATACTAAGAAAGAAATGTATAAGACCAAGGTTGGTCATCTCAAAGGTGTCAAAAAATGGACTCTTCAATATGAGAATTGCATTTGTATTGGCGCTAGTTATGATAAAATCATCCAAATAGACAAAAATCAAAGTATCACCATTATTGTGTAATACATAAAGACTATGATCATATTCAAAGTATTTGAACCCAATATTGAGGAAAAAACCAATCAATATTAGCATACCAAATCCAAGGGGCCTACTTCAAACCATATAGAAAATTTTATAGTTGACAGACAAGATTGGAATCTATCACAAAACTAGGGGGTTTCTCCATGTATATTTATTCACATAAGTCACCATGAAGAAAAGAACTCTTAACACCCATCTAATGAATTTTCTATCCAAAGTGAAAAACAAAGGAAAGGATTATTTGAATAGAAATCATATTTGAAAAAAAGGAAAAGGTATCAGTGTAGTCAATGCATTCTTACTACAACAATTCTTTCTCAACAAAACAAGCCTTATGAGGCTCAATAACAACTTCAAATTTAAATTTGGTCTTACATACCCATCAAAATATTACGACATCCTTCCCTTGGGATAAACGTACTAAGTCCCAAGAGTGATTCTTAAAAAAATAATCTATCTCTCTTGCATAACATGTTCCCATCCAGTTTGTCCTTATGCATCATCATAGAAATTTGGATCACAAGTTTCATGAAAATTATCCATCAATGCAATAATAGTATGCTACTTATGATTGGGAGTCTATTGGGTTGAAGTATTATGACTGACATATGATCCAATGGCTTTATTATGTTTTGAAAATCAATAAGGTAAACATGTACGAAATGGATAAGTGTTTTAGAAAGCCGTTGATGAGAGGCTACAATTTTGTTTAGATATGAGTGATGGTAGGTCATTTTGTCACTCCTAGAGACAACCTCTGGGTTGATGGGAGACCAGTGCCTAGGACATCTTAATTAATGTTGTCATATTTATCTTAAAGACTTACAACACCATGGTTTTTCACAAGTAATTTGAATAGGATTGATTCATAACCATTCATAAATATACAGTGTATGAAGCAACATATACATAGGAATACACAAGAAATAATCCTCGGTCAGTGGTGGCCAAATCAGATTGAGAGCTTGTAGAAAATTAATTGTTAAGATAGATGTAATGGTAGAAGATAGTAAAGTATAAATATATCATACAAAGCTTAAACAATAAGAATTGTATATATCTAGATTTGGAGAGAAGCAAAAGTAGGGAAATTCTTATGGAATGTTGAGATAGATGGAAAGATTTTTAAAGACTGGATTTCCACATCAGTACAAGCATTATCCATCAATAGATTAATCTAAATGAATCTAAATTTAATGAGAAATATATCTAGTTGCTATGTGACATGAAAGATGAGAAGAATATTTAACATATGTGAAAACACAGAGGGAGATTAACACACTGCAATCTAATAAGTTGGAATCACCAGAAATCTTGTATTAATCTTCTAAGAAAGTGCGTACATCAAGATTCATACATACCTTCATGGAACTAGGAAAAGGTCCCTTAAGAGAGTCTTTCCAAAAATTATGAAGCTTCTTTAAGTGTTTCTTCCCTCCTTTTATAAGGAGAGGGAGAGCTTGAAAACAATTACAAAAATTTCTTAGTCGACTTCCAACTGTCTGATCGACTAGTTGTCTTGGTGTGCGAAGGTTATATCACCAAAATCATTGCAAAATAATGATTCCTTTCTTTAAAATACAACAATAATAGAATAAAAAAACATGGGAAGAACTAAATTATGATTATATAAAAATATATCCACACCACTTCCTGTGATACCCTCTAACCAAGCCATGTCTCTGCCACAATGTACCTCTTCTTCAGTTACTCAACCGAATCGCCTGTCACTTTCCTCTTAACCACTTGAACTTCCCACTCTCTAGAGCTGGGAGTGATCAGTTGTGGTGGCCTTAGTGGTGTCCCAGAATCATAGTTTCTGAATCATCCATCCCATAACTTCTTTGTATTGCACTATCGATGCCTAATATGCCTTGTAATATTGCCATAGTGCAATATCATTGTTTTTCCTCATCGGGAATTTTATTCTTAAATGACCTTACGAAAAACATGAGTTCTGATCTCTTTGGCCCCTTTTGTTTAGCCCCCTTACTACATTTCTCATCATAGGACCGAGGGCTGCGACCTGCTGCTTAGCCTTAAGTTGCTAGGGCCTTTTGTTCCTACAGGGGGCCATTTTTCCTTAGTAAAGTGCTTTGTGGCCCTGGTCCTTTAAGTTCTTATAGACCATGCGCTAGCCCAATATCAGAGCCCCTCTCATCAAAGGTTTCCAGTCTGGGAAACAAATTTGGAGTTGTGATATTCCCACTTCTCTGATATGCAAACTACGATATGACATCATCACTTCCACGTGGCACCTCATGAGTAGTGACACTTGTCGCCCAGATTTTTCTCCATAGGCCCTCTCAAAATGCCAAAATTACCTGCCACATGTCCTTCCATGCCACCACATCATGCTGACATTAGATGTCGCTGCAGCTTTATCAGAACCAATCATATGTTGCCACGTTTCTTTATTAGAGCTAATCATATGATGCCACATGTAGCTTATCAGAAGCAATCATATGCTACCACGTGTCCTGCTAGAGGAGATAGAAAAGGGCCCACCCACCTTTGGTTTTATCATGAAATCCTTTATTAATCCTTTTCAGCGCTCCCCG
This sequence comes from Pinus tabuliformis, assembly GCA_031772625.1. Classification (NCBI taxonomy): domain Eukaryota; kingdom Viridiplantae; phylum Streptophyta; class Pinopsida; order Pinales; family Pinaceae; genus Pinus; species Pinus tabuliformis. The sequence continues at coordinate 1,218,519,002 of CM062816.1, forward strand.
ACGGTTTCAAACTCAATCAACACTTTATCCTTGTCATAACTTTTAAAAGGTTGTCACCTACAAAAGTTTCGATGTTGCGATGTGTGATCTCCTCCAAGCTCTGATGTTGCGCCTGTCGATCTACTATCTCTGATATATCGAACATATGATATGCGATGCATCGATATTCCATGATGCTCTAAAGTGGAATCACCGATATCCTATGTCATTGGACCTCCGATATGTGATCTCCGATATCATACCTCCAATATTCTTTCTTTCCTAAGGCTTGAATCCTTGAAACTTCAGAAGACCATATATTTTAATTCAAGAGTCCATTTTTGGACTTCCACATATTGTTTGAAAGCTTGTTCAGATAACTTTCCAATGGAGAGGGTCCAATGTAGGATTTGAGTCTTTTTATGGCTTGGAAGATGACTATAAAATTATCTTATCTTTTGCACTCTTTTGACAACTAAAAACACATTTTTCAATAGGTGACAGCATTGGCTCCAACTAGGGACAGTGCCTTGCTTGCAAGGTGGTGAGAACCTACAGAATAGTAGCCTTCGCCATTGGGCATGGAGCCAAAAATATAATGAACCTATACAACCAGAAAATATCCACGGAAATTTATTTGTTGGGAGCCTTTTCCTCATAATACTGAAATGCCGAAATATAAAATTTAACAACTAGAAATTAAATGCTCATCTAGTGAGCTTATTTATATACAAATCCTACTTATGCATAGGGCTAAATTCACCCAAGGGAGGTCAACCTTCCAATGATACCAATCCAACATCTGAGTACTAGACCTTATGCCATTTTTCTCTTGGAAGTCAACAACTAAAACAAGCATACACCACTACCCCCAAACTGATATTTGATGCTTAGTTCTTTTAATCTCCTCCATGAACCTTCTAATTTGGATGTGTTCTTGAAAATCAGTGACTAAAATAGGTATGCACCATTTGAAATCTTGAGGTAAAACATTTAATACATACCCCATAATTGAGATCAGCTGTTGATCAAAGAAATATTCCATATAGTGAGCTTCTGGATCATGGAATTGATGAGAAAAAATTATGGTTTTTTCGCTTTCTTGAACAATTTCCAAGGAGGAATCTTTCTGTGATAGGTAGCCACCGACATTGTTGAGCTCTTCAACTTTAGGCTCCTCTTGAAGGATTTGTTGTTGTTAATCGTTTCCACTCTCGTTTGTAAGTAGATCCCTTTGAGACTCTGCAACAATATCATCCTCCTCTAAATCATCTGAATCAAAGATTGAAGAATCTTTATGGACTTCAATATCAACTTCTTGAATTTGTGCTCCATTTTAAGGATGTGAGTCATAAATCAGAGCCTCTTTATTAACCTCCTCGTGGGTCTCCTCTTTTTTTTTCAGCTTCCCATGATTGAGATTGTTGTATTCCTGAATTTCTCAACCTCCCATTGGATTGATGCGAATCATAAGAAGGAGAATCATCAAATTCATCAAGATGAGATCTCTGAGGGTTTATTCGCAGATTGATAATGTCTTCTTCTTCCCTTTTTTGATCTCTAGGTGATGCTTCTTGATGCAAGTATATGTTTTCTTGGAGTTGAGCCCCACAAACATCTTCAACGTGATCATTAACCTCAGAAATATTTCCAACATTAAAATGTGCACAACAATCTTCAAACGGAGCACCTGGTGGATGTAATCTTTTGCAAAAAGATTAAATGTTATGTGAAATCTTTTTAAGGAAGATATGTTGCCACGAGGCATTGTTTTCTACCATTGTCTAGCATATTCTTCTAAAGAATACATGACCAATTTCATTTTGACATATTCAAAAACAAATACCCAGTTTTTCCATGCATTCATGAAAATCCTTGAGGTGTTGGTTTGACCTTCTATTTGTGTTTTCAATGAATTTAGGCACATAGGGATACCATTCATGAAATGAAGGGACATTATGGTGATAACCAGCAACAGAAGAAAAATCTAGTGGGGCAAATTTGTTAGCCAAGAATGCAAGAAGGGCCATTTTGAAAACCCCTTTAGGTGAGTGATCTCAAGTTCAAATGTAGGGGATTTTTTTTGCTATTTTAGTGTCAAAGCAAGTATGAGATTGCTTGAAATCCATAATGACAAAATAAAGATACAAACAGTGGAGTCACTAGGGTGTTTATAATAATATTGAAACAATGGAGTCGCCAGGGTGACATATCTTCAACCCACACTTCCCTTACTCTCCCAAAAGATGGAATGTCAAATATTTTCATACCCAGGGAAAAGTATTTCAAATTCTTCCTTAGAAACGACACCAAAAAGATTTTGTCACTCCTAGAGACAACCTCTGGGTTGATGGGAGACTAGTGGCTAGGACATCTTAATTAATGCTTTCAAATTTATCTTAAAGACTAACAACACCATAGGTTTTCAAAAGTAATTCAAATAGGATTGATTCAGAACCATTCATAAAGATAAAATGTATGAAGCAATGTATACACAGGAAATAATCCTTGGTCAGTGGTGGCCAAATCAAATTGAGATCTTGCAGCAAATTGATTGTTAATACAAATGTAATGGTAGAGGACAGTAAAGGATAAATCTATCATACATATATTAAACATTAAGAATTCTGTATATCTAGATTTGGAGAGAAGCGAAAGCAAAGAAATGCCAAGATACATGGAGCGCTTTTCAAATACTGATTTTCCACATCAATACAGGAATCATCCATCAATAGCTTGATCTAAATGAATCTGCATTTAATGAGAAATATATCTAGCTGCTACGTGACATAAAATCTGAGAAGAATATTTAACATATGTGAAAACATAGAGGGATATAAACATACGGCAATCCAATAAGTTGGAATCACCAGAAATCTTGTATAATCTTCTGAGAAAAGTGCGTACATAAAAATTCATACATGCCTTCATGAAACCAGGAAAAGGTCCCTTAAGAGAAGTCTTTCTGAAAATTCTGAACCTTCTTAAAGTGTTTCTTCCCTCCTTTTATAAGGGGGGGGAGAGCTTGAAAAAAATTACAAAATATCTTAGTGGAGTTCCAACTATGTGATCGACTAGCTGTCTCATCGTGCGAAGGCTCTGTCACCCAAATCGTTGCAACAAAATGATTCCTTTCTTTAAGATACAACAATAACATAATAACAAAACATGGGAAAAATTGAATGATGATTATAGCAAAATATATCCACGCCACTTACTTTGATGGCCTTTAATCAAACCACATGTCTACCATAATTCTCCTCTTCTTCAGTTATTGGGTCGATTCGCTTGTTGCTTTCCTCTTAACCGCTTGAACTTCCCACTTTCTAGAGTTGGGAGTGATCAGCTGTTGTGGCCTTAGTGGTGTGGCAGAATCACAACTACCTACTCATCCATCCCATAGCTTCTATGTATTACACTATCGAAGCCCAATATGCCCTATAATATCTCCATAGTGCAATATCATAACTTTGCCTCATCGAGACTTTTATTCTTAAAGGACCTTATGAAAACAATGAGTTTCAATGTCTTTGGCCCCTTTTGTTTATCCCCCTTACTACATTTCTCATCATAGGACTGAGGGTTGTGACTTGTTGCTTAGCCTTAAGGCATTAGGGCCTTTTTTTCCTATCGAGGGCTTTTTTTCCTTTTAAAAGTGCTTTGTGCCCCTGGTCCTTTAAGTTCTTCTAGACCATGTGCTAGCCGAATATGAGAGCCCCTCTCATCAAAGGTTTCCAGTCTGGGAAGTAACTTTGGAGTTGTGATATTCTCGCTTCTCCGATATGAAACCTACAATATCACGTCATCACTTACATGTGGCACCTCATGAGTGGTGACATTTGTCACCCAGATTCTTCCCCATAGGCCCTCTCAAAATGCCAAAATTACCAGCCACATGTCCTTTTATGCCACCACATCATGCTGATATTAGATGCCACTGCAGCTTTATCAGAACCAATCATATGATGCCACGTGTCTTTATCAGAGCTAATCATATGATGCCACATGTAACTTATCGGAACCAATCATATGCTGTCACGTGTCCTGCTAGAGGAGAGAGAAAAGGGTATGCCCGTCTTTGGTTTTGTGATGAAATCCTTTGTTAATCCTTTTCGGTGCTTCGTGGTGGTTTTAAAAACAATTGACACTTTACCCTTGTCACAAATTTTAAAAGGTTTTTACCTACAAAAGTTCAAATGTTGCGATGTGCAATCTCCTCTAAGCTCTGATTTTGCGCTCGTAAATCTGCTATCTTTGATATATCGAACCTCTAATATGCGATTCACTGATAAGCCATGATGCCCTGATGTTCCATCGCTGATCTCCGGTTAACCAGGCAATCCCTTCTACGGATAGAATCAATCCCTCTAGCCCAATGTCTGGGTCTAGTAATTATCGTGACAAAACAAGGAAACTTCCTTAACCTAAATCAAAATGAAAAATGAGAAAGGGAGATGGCCTACCTCTCTCCTATGTGCTCAACCTTTGATGATGATCCTGATCCCATAGCTCCTAGGCTCGCTCCTTTCTATTCCTTGAGTCTGAATACTTGCAAGAGAGATCAAAAGACAACAACAAGAGAGATCAAAAGACAACAACAAGAGAGATCAAAATACAACAACAAGAGATATCATAGCATATGCATTCCAATGTAATTTATACAACAAATCAAGGAGTATTGTATTAAGAAAACTATCATAGACAAGCTTATGGGAAGTAAAACATGCTTTGTATTAATGATTAAAGCAAAGAGGGAAGCATTCAACTGATGCCTTGGTGTTGAAGGCCTCCTTCAGGATGATTCCAAGTCCAAGCCAAAATTAACAAGCTCTCCTTTCCTCTCTCACCAAAATGGCAGCATCTAAACACAATTGAGTAGAATAATGCAACCAACAATGACAAACCCATTCAATAAAGTGAAGAATGGATTTATAGTGATGGAGAGGAGGTTAGAGATCCACCAAAGGGGGAAGAATGTCCTTATCCCAAAGGTAATATCCCTAAAAGTAGGATCAAAGGCTCTAAATGGGAGTACTCGGCCATATATTCATCCAACAACTACGATCTCATCGTTCTCGAGGCTTCTAATAGGATAATATTTTGCTCCATTTTTGGATAAATTGCCTGAAGAGGATCAAAGCAGATTTTCCTATCAAAAGTTGTGTTGCCAATGCTAGTCACTAGTTAGACAAAAGGTTGCTAGCATGGATTTTCCTACTAAAAGTAGTGTTGGTCTTGCAAATTAGGTTTTTTCACAAGTTTTTTCTAGAATTGATTCAAGAATCAGTTCTCCATCTCTTCATGGATGTATTGAGCATATAATTCATGGTGAATGAGTTTACACATCTTTTATGACTTTACGACATTTGTGGAGACAATGGAACAAAGGAAGACACTTCAGGGATAGAGTTGGGAATGTGACGAAATCCTGTGTAACAGATGCCCCCTAAAGCATGAAAGTAGAACATGAAGTGATGGTTGAAGTGCTTTATCAATTAAGGCAAGGATCTTGGAATACCACTATCAAGAGACCTGCAAATAAAACATGATATAATATATGACATCTTTGATATATACATATGCATGATAATACATATGAATATGCATCAAAATATGATACATGAATCCACGATATGCACACATCCATCTATCTAAAAAGGATCATATCTATGGGTCCATGGCATGGATGCAGCCATCCGTACGAAAAAGATCATGTATACAATCATGAATACTCAATAAATCCTCACAACCTGGATTTTAACATATGAGATTCAAGGTTTTCATCTCTATCTCGATCGAACTATGAATCTAACCATGTGAATAGATGTGCTGACGTCAAACATGGTAGAAAACACTTTATTACTGGTCAATAATGTAAACCATTAACAGGTGCGAGAGAAACCACCAATAATGACGATGGCCCTCAAGGTACACTAGTAAAATCTACAATTGTGAATATGTGAGCTGAAATCGAACACTTGTCGAATAATTTGATCGAAGGCCAATAATGGAAGCTTGTCGTAGAACACAAAGAACTTTTCATTGAGGCATGAAAGCTCCAAGGTACTTAAAGGGAATTTCTAAATCAACTACCTGGATAATGAGCTGAAGTCGACAGGAAGTAATCCATTGAAGGAGGGTCATAATGTTTCCCACATCATTGAAACGAAACATAGGATATCTCAAAATGATAGGAGTGATTAAACATTTTTGCAGAGAGGGTCACATATGTATAAGAGGTTTGAATTTTGTAGATAGAACTTCTCTTGAAAATATCGGTGACACGACTCTGAAGTGTGACAACACTTGACTCAAAACGAAATCAGAGGTCATGATGAACATAGGGGTGATCAAATAAGAGGAAAATGGATTTCCCAAACTCAGGAAGGCAAGTGGCAAAGAGAGGATATCCGAAACCCGACATGAGATACATATGAGTGTCATGTTCAAGAGCGACATGATGCCTTTCATGAAAAATACAAGACACATTTACTTCCATTCCCTGCTGCTATCACTAGCGAGTACCTCTTTATTTTTAATTACAAGATTGAAGAGGATACCATATTCTTTTCGTATAAATTCATCCTTCAGATGAATCCATCCTAGTAAGTTTAACAAGCCCCAGGAAGTAGTAACTCGATCTCTTCAAGGTGACAAGTATTGCACCATTTAAGCTTTACAAGTCTTACGGAGGGGTAACTTGACATATTTTTCATGTTTAGAGAGTTTGAAAAAGAGGAAAAAAAGAAAACTCTAGAGGTCCCTTTTCGTAAATAGTCGATCGAATCTGAAAAGGTAGAAAACAATATCCAAGAGAACCTCTTAACCACGTGTGACCAAGGTATTCCTTTTTCATACATTAGTTTATCTCAGTCTGGAAAAGGGTTAAACTTATACTGAGTAGAAGTATTTTCATTTACTTTTACAAGTTCGAAAAGACGAGTGCTCAACAATATTTTCATATGTTTGGAGTCTGAAAAGAGCTATAAGAGGACTCCTCCTGGAGGAACAAGTGGTATAAAAGGATAGCAATTGGTTTCTATCATGATGGAACTGCTCAAAACATGTAAAGGTCAAGAGGCTGGATAATAAGACCACTAATTGCAGATGTACCTCAGGAAAGGGTAAAAGAACCATGTGAAAGCGTTGATCGACCAAAGACATGGTGACAATGGAATGTAAAAACCAAGACTCATAGAGTAAAACAGGTTGATAAAGATGGAAATCATGAGAGGTAAAGTGGGAATGGTTTCATTTTTACACAAGCTTGAAATATGGGAAACTATGCTTGAGTATACTTGAAGATGGTTTCATTTTTTCACAAGCTTGAAACATGAGAAAAAATTATTGTTGGATTTGGTTTCATTTTTACACAAGATTGAAACGAAAACAAACTATGCTTGAGAATGGTTTCATTTTTACACAAGCTTGAAACAAAGATAAAGTATTCTTGAGATGAGTTTTTATGCCCCCAACGTAATGACTCAATTCGAGGTACATGCCCCACAAACTTCATTTCATTCACCTAAGTAGACTACTGGTTACTAACATGTGGATGGAATGAAGGTTTATTTATGAGATCAAGTGAAATACTTGACTGGGATTTTATGAGATCTAATCAAAGAATCTAATTAGAAGGAGATTTTTTTCATTTTTTAGTGAGCTTGACAGAGGAAAAGAACCATACTCATGACACCTTGTTTCATTTTTTAACGAGCTTGACCCAAGAAAATAACCATGCTCATAGGGACCTATTTCATTTTTTAACAAGGTTGACAGAGTAAAAGAACTATCCTCATGATACCTATTTCATTTTTTTAGCAAGGTTGACATAGTAAAAGAACTATCCTCATGACACCTTGATGATGGACTATAAGAGGCCATGGCTTCCAAGAGGTTCTCATCATATGGGAGAACAAAACTCTAGAAGGGATACCTGTTAAGGGATCTAATGGAAAGATTGGGTTCCAATGTCCCCAATACATGATGCACTATATCACTAACTAGATAATCAGTTAACGCGGGCATGGAACAAGTGGTCACATAATTAACCTGTGCTAGGGAAGATACCACTTGCGTGTAAGAACTATTCAGGGAATATGGTTGATTGGGAGCTGAATTAGGACCAACGAATGACAACTGATCAATGGTCACAATTATTCCTTCATGTGGCAAACAAAGCACACGAAAGAGAGAAGAGACAAGAGCTCCCATGACATAAGCATAGTCACTTCCAAGGAGTAGATTAAAATCTAAAGGGCCTTGGACAACCATCATGTCGAGGTAGATTATTTTTCCTCCCAAAGTAATAGGAAACTTAGGAAGGATCCCAAAAGGTTGACTGGTTCCTCTGTTAAAAGCTAACAAATTCTAGGTAACGTGCACAAGTTATAGAGAACGGAAATCTTGCCAAGCAGTGGAGGACAGAATACTAACAAACACACCTTCATCTATAACTATGCTAGGTACAACCCAAGCTTGCACCATGATCTGGAAGGGCACATAAGAAGGAAGACAATATCCTACCAATTGAATCCAATCAAGGGAAACAACCATACTACTTGGAGGGGGTGTCATGGGAATGGGAGAAATGCCCCTTTTACTAGTACAACATGGCTAATTAATTACTAAAAAATGACTAAAATTTGCATATAAACAACCATTTTTCAGTCGGTGACCAGTAGTAGCTAATTTACAGTATCTTATAACGCGACAACTTTTAGTCATTTTTAGCTTAGTCATTAATTGGTTGTCTCAACTTTATCGTCTAGTAGTATATTTAGTCATAAATTTGGTCATTGATTTAGTCATTAATTGCCATAATTAATGATCAAATATACAACAAAATATATTACTATATGGTCACCCGAGAAAATGAATTAAAGACCAAAGAATATGACCAGAATGTTGGTTGTGTTATAAAATATTGTGAATAGCTACTAATAGTCATATATATTCAAATTTTAGTCATCATTTGAAACCAATTAATGACTCTAGAAATATTCCTAAATTTTGGTCGTGTTATAAGATACTATAAATTAGCTACTAATAGTCATATATATGTAAAATTTAGTCATCCTTTGGAATCACAAATTTACCATTTGCAGTAGTCATTTTTTTTTTTGTAGTTTCATATTTATTATATCAATGACTAATTTAGTAGTTTATATTCATTTCATTTACTTTCATTAATAATCATTATAAATGACTAATTTAGTCATATATTCATTTTATTCGTGTTCATCATTAATCAATATAAACTACTGATTTAGTAGTTTTAAATTGATTTTATGTGTTCATTATTAATCAACATAAATTAATTAGTATGATTTTGCAACTAAATTTAAAAATTGCAATACAATGTGCAGGTTCATCTAATATGAAAACGAAGAGTTTCATATGTTAATTACAATACTAAACAATACCAAGTCCATCTATAAATAATTTCAACCACATAAATTATATTATATGAAATGTTAAAGTATTACAGTATGAGTTTCTAATTTAATATTGTTTGAAATACAATTTACACATAAAATGTTGTTTCATCACTTCAAAACATTATCATTGTGTTGCCAAGGCATTACAGGTGAATTCACCAACTCTGAAGACTTGACCATCAGTCTCTATGTGTGTATTATGTGGGATATTGAATCTAAGAATATCGCTATATCGGTTCTCTTCTCTCTCTCTTTTTTCATTTGTCACTCCAGTATTATTGCTCTCAACCTCTTTCAATTCTTGCTTCTTAGCATCAATACTGAGTTCATTTTCTGAAAATAAAAGAAGATACAATGTAGAGTGTAAGACATGAAATACAATGAACAGTAAAATATAAACTAAAGTAGACTATAAAGAGTTTATACAACATATTCCTCAACATCAGTAATGTCAAATCCATTTTCCCCATACAAGAAAGAAACTCGAACAAGTTTTCTTCAGTTTGGAGATAGTGGCCATTATAATGTAGCCAGATGACCTGTATAAACAAAGCAAATAAAATGTCACCATATAAAATAACACCTTAGTAACTTAGTATTCAACCTTAAGGGAAAGCTTGGGGACAATCATGCCAACTAAGTTACATGCTAAAAAGGTCAAGCTCTAGGTAACTTGTGAAAATAAATAATCTAAGATGTGATGTTTAATCCTTGTCATTTTATTCGCAACAACATTTCATTTTATAATGCATGAACATGGTCAAGTATATAAACAACATGTGCTAAAATAACAACATGGAAGTAAACTTTTCTAATAGCCATGAAAATATTTTATCACAAAATAGTTATAAGGATTCCAATCAATATCGTGTAATACTAATTTCATCTTCATGTAGAAAATTTATGATAGGTTAACCCGATAATGCAATATAAATCATAGAATACCATAACCTACTTCTACTATCAATTTACGGAAGCTTAAAGATCGAGCTGAAAAATATAACCAGAAGAAGAAGAATCAGTGGCACAATACACATGAAAATACTTTGGGGAAAGCCTCATCTAAAAACCCCACACTATTGTATTATCTTACATGGTGGAAATACATAGGAATTATAAAAAGCCTTAGCTCTCACAGCTAGCCAGCTCTCAGTACAATCCTCACAAATGCTCACAGGAAATCTTGGCTTCTCTACAGCCTTCCTCTCTGCCCTCCAAGCTCCTATTACCTTGTGTTGTTCCTTATGGATAATTAACCTATTACCAAGTGGAAAAACAAGCCTTAAAAATTGTGCAATCCTCAAGGATGAACCCTTGACTGCATGCATGAGTTTTCTCCATGAGAAAACACATGCAATTGATAGTACATTGCCCTTGAACATTAATTTCAACTTGATCTTTCTCATAATAGACATGCATGAGTTTCTGATGAGGGAATCTTCAGTTAACTGGAGTAGCACTAGTTCTCAAACAGTTTGGAACTAATCTAACTGGACTTAACTCAGTAAACTAAGTTAACTAATTACAACTCAAATATAACTCAATCTTATCTCCTTAATTTAAGGGATAACTCTTGCATGACTTCAGAAAGACTTCTAACTTTAATTTCTCCAACTAATTAGTTTAAAATAAATAAATTAATTATTTCCAAGTCGCTGTTAAGACTAAATTCGATTTTAATTCACAATTTAATTCAAGGACAAATTAAATTGGAATATTATTATTTCCATATTTCAACACTTCAAGCTTTCGTTATTGTTTAAATTGACATGATACCAAGTATTTTCAATTTCATAGTTAAAAGACAAAACAAAATCATAAGAAACATTCAAAATATAATCCAACAATAAAGAAAGGATATCATGGAATGGACATTGCAATTATAAAAAAATTGTTTACCTGTCTACCGATGTCTTTTCTGGCATTGTTAAAACATTTTATTTCCCAAAATAACCATGAGGTGAAAGAATCACAAGATTAAAAACCATAGGAATCCCTACTAGAAACATTTCCAAAGTCGATGGCTCAAGTGCCTGAAGGACCTCTAACAACAAATGAATCATATCCAATACATGCTCTGCATTGTCTCCCCATCCTTTTTCCAATCACATTTCCTGTAACATGCCCACAACAGAGTCAAGTAACAATCAAACAAAGACATTGACATTTGTTTTTATCTTTTATATCTATAAAATTTGAATCTGATTTGTTTCGAGAACATATTAATTCATATTTAAAGTCTTCCTAACATATGAGAAGGTACCAATCAAGCATGACATCAGAAAAATCGACCTCAATGAGGTCCTCAAACAATTTCTACAATATATTTTTCGTGCTATGATATCTTGGGTATAAAAAAGAACATATCTGCAAAAGAAAAATCCATATATTACTTATGTTCAAACTCTGTATATGGTGTATTCTTAGGAAACTTTTTAAGATGTTCCTCCGCCTTTACCAAAGTGAATTGTAGCTTTGTTAAACTTGGTATCCTTTCATTCAGCATCAATTTCTGCAAGATAAATGTCACACGTTATTCTTTCCCATTTCTCAACATGCTACATATGATAAATTAAAAGTCACATAAAACCAAGAGCAAACCCTTTTCTAACCAAAACAAACAAATAGTGCCTCTAATAAAACTTCATTCTAATATCAACAGATGAAAATAGAGTGGACCGTTTTTGTCGCTTGACTTTGCCTGTTTTTGTTATGAAAGTGCTCGAGCTTCAAGAACCAACAAATGTGAGGGAAGTTGTAAATGTGAAAAAAAAATATGTTGACCTTTGTAGACTTCTTCAAAATGATGTGAATGATGCCATTTTCAAATGTGGTAAATATCATAATAAGAAATGGCCACATTGAATGCAGAGATTAAATATAAAAACTTGTGGACATGGCATGCATTCTAATAAATTGCATTGTAATGACCACCATGGGCCTCCATGGGTTACAACTCCTCAGTATGTTAGTCTTGATGATGAAAGAGAGATGGCAATGATAAATATGGGTGGTCCTAGTTTTTATGGTGGATATCTTCAAACCAAGGTTATCATCTTAATAAACCTAGGTTCTGACATGGTGGTTCCAAAGCATGTTGAATGCCTATGGTAACATATTCTTGTTCCTTGAAAAGATATGTGATATCTCTACTCCAGCAATAGTCTTTTTTAGAGGACTAACAATGTGCAAGTAAGATGCCTTGAAGGTATCACCCTTACCAGTTCTGCAAAGCATGAGTCACTTTCAGTATGACACCAAAAAAAATTCTATGCAATGCTTCATAAAAAAGTTTTCAATTGCCCCTAAATTTTACCAAAAAACCCACTAAAATTCACTATTTTAGTTTACAAGAATGGCAAGGACCAAGTCTTACAATGTAAAAGAAGAAACAAAATCAAGCTTTGAAATACTCGAGCCTTCATCATATTTTAAGAAGTTTCCTGATGCAATGTAGAAAGCAACTTCAACCCTACAGAAAGATTCTCGTTTCCAGTTACTCCTAAGAAATTTGTTATTGGAGATGGTGTCAATACAATGCTTGTATTGACCCCTACATAATCATGCATATATTGAAACTCAACCGGTCAAATTTACAATATATAATGTAAGAAAAGTTAAAGTGTAATCTGTTTCACAAAAAAAATTACAAAAGTATTTTTATCACTATAAAACATGGAGAATGTTGTTAAGCATTGTGTTTATCACAACATAATAGCATGAAATTTTACCATGTAGATAACCTTGTGACTATTGATGATCAAAATTAGGGGGCATGCTGAAGCCTGACTAATATGGATGTCTGAGTAAATGTCTACAATATTACAAAGAAAAGGCTCCAGATAGAAACAAGAACAAGATGTTTCGTTGCAATGGTTCTCACATATAAAACTAGTTATTATTTTTCATATCCTTCCAAATGGCATATTTCAAATTACAGAATTGGAAATTTGATCCCTTCTCAGGTGAGACTGAGTGGAAGAGCACACCACATATGAAAACTACAACACATTGCAAATATATGCATTCAGGAAAATGGCACAATTGACACAAATGTCTAATCACCTTAATTGTCATGTCTTTCTAAATGGTAAAAATGAATGCCACAATAACTGAAAGAATGTTTTAACTTATAGAATGTAGCAATGTCCTAATTAATACAAAGTATTGCAGGTTGTTACTTTACAAAAAAACACCTACATTAAGCATGCAAACTGTTCAAAGATAAATATGATGTCAAAGATAGATTTGAGTTGTTCAAATCCTACAATTAATAGAGACGACACCTTGCACAATGAGGTTTTCACTCTCAAGTTCTCTATTCTTAGGGGTAGCCATGACTTCCCTAAGGAGGGGTGGCTCCCTTTCCTCCTTTGATCTAGCCTTTGAGGCAGCCACAAAAGCTTTAAAATATCTTGTGGCAGCTTCTTTCTCAAAATCAAAAGAACCATAACATCAGCCAAATGATGGTTTGTTAAGAAATGGAATAAGTGCTTAAACTCATTCCATCAATCCAAGGAGAAAAGCACTTCATTGTTACCTCTAAAATTTGTGCTTCGAAATATAGATTCAATTATCAACTATATACCCCAAAGTTACTTGGCAAAATCACACATTATCACCTTGGTGATCATCCTTCTCACATAAGGCTAGCTCTCCTCCAACATAAGGGAGGAATCCATGATAAGCCTACAAACTTGTCCTTCAAACGCTAAAAAAACATATTTGCAAAATGATATTGTTTTTGTCTTTTAAGATTTGAAATGGAAAGCTAGGCAAGACATAGTGCCTGGTCCCTGGGCTATAGACTCTAAGCAACAAACAAAACTTTAAAATTGATGAATAAGATGTGAGTCATGACAAAACAACCAAACAACAAGTGTTATTAGTCAAGAATAGATCCAATAAATATGTAACAGCTATCTCCTACTAGATGGAACATTTGAAGACAATGTGCTCCCCCAACTTGATCTCTTTTAAGTCACATAGCTGAAAATTCCCTTTGAGGTGTGTGATGTCGTGAGCTATCTCAAACCAAAGCTAGTGGGAGCCCACTCTGAATGAACCAAGGGGAATCCTAAGGTTGTGCATCCAATCTCTATTAGTATAGATAGGCCTAACAATAAGAGTCACTTAGCTACATAAAGCACTCAAAATAATAAAATGGCATATTCAAGCTAACGCCCTCACACCTGGTCAAGTTTTCTATCACTTTTTGGTTGGATACCAAAATGGAAACTTTGTAGCTGCATATGAGTCATGTCCAATGTCTCTTGGTCCTATCATAGTTACCAAGGAAATTTCCTCTTAGTTAACAAAAAATAATATTTCTTCCTTTCTCACCAATGTCAATGTCGAGGAGAAGTATCTATTAGGTGAGGAGATCTTGAAATTGGTGGAAGAAACTCTTTCAGAGAAATTTCCATCAAGTAAAGTGAAAAATCCATCAAAAACTGCACTAGATGATTTGAAGTCCAATGTTATAGATCTAATATGAAAATATATGTGAATACAAATATACCCAGAAATAATAAGATAGAAATAGATATAAATGCTTCTTTAGTGATCAAACCCTTAAGGTAGGGCAACACCATACATTCACTCCTTAAGGAAGGAGAACACTCCACAAGCCATATGCCTGTTCATACAATATTTCTTGACATCTCTCAATGGGGAGTCTCTAGCCTCTATATAGGCCTCATACATACAATACCATGGTTCCCTCAATACCATCTATCTAATACCATGGGATTATTACATTATTGCTAACTACTTGTGGTCCCTTACATGATACAGGTTAACCACCTTATTTATTACTATGGCCCATCCCATTATTACATTATTCCCTTGGGTACCTCCCTTTGTACCCAATATTATCCTCCCTAGGTATACTACATTCCACCCCCCTTAACATGTTTCATCCCCAAAACATGGGAAGAACACAAATAATAAGATGTACTCAAAAGAGTAGTCCACTGCTACCATGCACATGCATCTAGCCATCCCAGAGAAAGGTGAACCCTCGATCTCGCTGGTGCCTTGCTCACTTGAGACGGAAGCTGACCCTCGCGGCTCTTCTGTGTGTAGTAGGTGGATCGTCGCTCCTCTCTATCTGTCATGCCAGGGTCGTTGCCCTTGTGGCTAATTTGTTTCCATCTTGTTGGTTGTTTTCTTGTGGGGTGATGTGGGTGGTGATATGCTTAAGTTTTAACCCATAGTGTCTTTTTCTTTAATTCACCATTGAATGGAGCCTGATTGGTAGCTGGTACATGTGGTGGTGTCTTTTGTTTTTTCTTATCTTCCAATATTACTTCAACCACTGAGTCCTCATCTGATGTATCTGTACCTGTAACAGTTTCTGCTTCAGTCTCCTTGTAATCTACATGTTTTTCTTGCACCTGGCTTGATGTTTGTGTTTGGTTGTCGACCATCAAAGGCTCATCATTTGATGTGTAAGTGTCATTAGAGCTTTGTGCTTTTGCCTCCATAGTCTCTGCTTGAGTCTTAATGGAAATATCTTGTAATGTAATTTTCTTCTTTTTATACCAAAGCTTTAGGAATTTATTATACCCATTAATATTGACAGTACCCACAGATTCCATCCAAGGATATCCCAAAACAGCATCCATGTTATCCATATCTGAAGTA
Organism: Pinus tabuliformis; assembly: GCA_031772625.1. NCBI lineage: Eukaryota > Viridiplantae > Streptophyta > Pinopsida > Pinales > Pinaceae > Pinus > Pinus tabuliformis. Next base: position 1,218,535,069 of record CM062816.1, read on the forward strand.
TAAAAGTCACAATGCAACACATACTTATCCATAGAAAGCTTCAAATCTTTATAGACTTGAACATCCTCATTATCAACCTGTGTGTTTTCAATGTGTTTTGCTGGAACTTGCAATTTTTTTGCCAAATTAATATTGATAAAATTATGCTTGCAACTAGGATTTATATACACAACAATCTTCTCCTTCTGAATCAATCCATGAACCTGCAATAAGGAGATACTAGTAGAAAATAACCCTTTAGGTTTCTTGGTTTCCTTCTTTCCTGTACAAATAAAATCCTTGCTAGTTTTTGTAGTTTTCTACTTTCTAGTATGAGACCATTCGTCCAAAAGTAGTTCTTCTATTTCATCAGTGCTACATAACTTCAGAAACTCACTGTCAAGTGATTGCCACCACATAGCGGCCTCATTTCTCAAATAAGACCCTATTTTTTCCTTCCAACACCCTGGACGGTCCAACTTATGATATGCTATAAAATTTTCAATAGAAGTCCAATCATATTGTCCTTTAAAAAACTTACTATTATAAGCCATGAAGAGGGTTTGTAAAACAAATCGCTTACTTGGCGAAAATTTGAAATGGCCACAATTCCGTCAATATTGCTCAGAATCCCTATTATGACCTGTTTTCGGAAATGGAACAACCATTCTGCATCTTCCCATGTGGTAGAAATCCCAATCTAGGCACTGGAATTTCAGATCCGCACTGCAATTGTCCTGCCGTCACAAAAAATTTCTGAAAAATGAGTTGATTTTAAATCAGTGATATCCCCCTCATCTGGACACTGATTCGACTGATTTTCTTTTGAACTTTGGTATTTTTTCACAAACAATCCAGATATGCAATTAGAATCTGTAGATTTTGCACCAAAACATACATATCTGCTCCGCAAACTCGTCGCCCTGAAAAATGTCTGCAACCCAACTGATTTTTAAATCAGTAATATCTCCCTCATCCAGACTCTGATTCAGCCGATTTTTTTCTTTTCAAATTGGGTATTTTTTTGCCAAAAACTCAGATCTGCAATTAGATTATGCATATTTTGCACCAAAACGTACAGATCTGATCTGCAAACTCACCGCCCCAAAAAATTCCTGCAAAAATTTAAAAAAAAAAATCTCCACTTTGCCCAAGAAAGTGCTCTGATACCACTTGTTATAGCTCTAATACCACTTGTTATATATCTAATCCAAAAATATATGAGAACACAAATATACCCAAAAATAATAAGATAGAAATAGATAGAAATTCTTCTTTATTGATCAAACCCTTAAGGTAGGGCAACACCATACATTCACTCCTTACGGAAGGAGAACACTCCACAAGCCATATGCCTGTTCATACAATATTCCTTGACATCTCTCAATGGGGAGTCTCTAACCTCTATATAAGCCTCATACATACAATACCATGGGTCATTACCATGGTTCCGTCAATACCATCTATCTAATACCATGGACTTATTACATTATTGCTAACTACTTGTGGTCCCTTACATGATACGGGTTAACCACCTTATTTATTACCATGGACCATCCCATTATTACATTATTCCCTTGGGTAGCTCCCTTTGTACCCCATATTATCCTCCCTAGGTATATCTTTATTGATCAAACCCTTAAGGTAGGCAACACCATACGTTCACTCCTTAAGGAAGGAGAACACTCCACAAGCCATATGCATGTTCATACAATATTCCTTGACATCTCTCAATGGGGAGTCTCTAGCCTCTATATAGGCCTCATACATACAATACCATGGGTCATTACCATGGTTCCCTCAATACCATCTATCTAATACCATGGGTTTATTACATTATTGCTAACTACTTGTGGTCCCTTACATGATACAGGTTAACCACATTATTTATTACTATGGCCCATCCCATTATTACATTATTCCCCTGGGTACCTCCCTTTGTACCCCATATTATCCTCCCTAGGTATACTACATCCAAGTACACAAATGTCATGTCAGGAAGGTTTCCTGATCTGCCAAAGGAAATTTCATTCTAATAATGTGATGGAGTATTTCTCTTAAAGATTATTGTTTGCATTCATTTGTTTTTCTATGATCTATGACCTCTGCAAGGCTAGCCAAATTCAGGATGAAAACAACTAATTGAAATAAATTTTGAATAGGGGTTTGTTTTTGAGTTGTACTACTTATGGGGCATTCACATGAAAGATGGAGGAAGGTGAAAGGTTAGTTTCTAAGGGAATGATAGTTAGAAATTATTGTCAAAACTGATTTCTACTATGTATCATACACCATCACTGCTATGAGTAATACTTACTTGATGCTTGATTAGTGCCAAGTACAAAATGATGGAAAATACTTGCCTCCGGACCTATCGCAATCAGTTTGGTGTTCTACGAATCATACAAAAAATTGTTGCAAAGTTTCAAGTTTTTCATAATGTTACCAAAATAGAGGGTATGAAAAATGATCACAAAATATGATTGCATATAATATTTATAGTTTCTTATGTTACAGAGCCTACCATCTTATGCTCTTATTGTGAATTACATATTTCCACTGATATTGCATACTGCAAAAAATCAATGAAAACTATGCTACTGCTACCATTAAAAAATGCTTGTTGAGAAAATTCATCTTGGAATCAATCCATTCACTAAGAGACAATAATAGAGTTTGTTAATAAAGTGTTTGGCATAAATAAATAGAAGCACAAGTCGTATTATGATTATTTTGGCACATTTCTTGCCCAACATAGATAAAAACAAACATAAATAAAAGGACAATTTTGATTAGGATCACACACACAATCATTTACAAAAAATTTATATCTCTAGGTTAAAAATCAATTTGTCACTCATCGTTACAAATGAATAAAACAGTGTAACAATGACAACATAAATGTTTTATTTGGATGCATTCATAGAATATCCAATTCTTGAATATGATGTAAACATTTTGACTTGATTGGAATCCTTTTAGCAATTGTTTCTAGGTAGTAAGTATAGCAATTGATACATTCCATTACTTCTGGATTCCTTTGAAGATATATTGACATTTACTTGAAGTTGTCATTGTTGGAAACTCATGGTTAACGAAGCAAGCTTGTTGTCCATATAATGGGTTGGGTGTAGTTTGTATTAGTTAAGGGCACTATTAAAAACCCTAAACCTAAACCCTACCCCCCCAACAGAAATGAAAAACACTATCCCTATTCATTGTTAAGGGATATCGTAAATTTCAAGGTTTTCTAGGTTAGTTAATTTTTGATGTTTTTTTTTCAAGCTAAGGGGGGTGGGGATCAGTAGATATTATATTAAAAAAGTTGTGGCTATATGATACAACTTAATTTTACTAAAAATCTATAGTCCTAGGCAAGCATAACCTGGAATCCCTAGTTAAGGATGAACCAGTCAAAATACTATGGAGGCCTACCTATATCTTCTTCTTAGAATTCCATAGGTATATTTCTTAACATACTGGCATAATAAAAATAGAACTCAACAAAACAAACCAGGTTACTAAAAAAAGGTAAAAATGTAATGCCCATTTTGTACTTTAGATACTTGGTCCGCATGACATGTTAGGGCTTCATATTTCACAATTGTGGAGCTAGTGTCAATGTAGATAGCCACATGATTGTCTTCAGTGGGGATTTCCAGTAGCTTCAATATATGACCACATAGAGTGTATCCATAGAATGAGGTGGGCCAGAGGAGGTAGAGTTTACAAAGGTGTTGCTTAAGTCAAGAGTGGGAGATCACTTAACCTCTAGGTGGAGGTTGAAGTGAACCAATGTGCACCTAGCCATCATTTATAGAGACTCCATAATTGAATCCATTTTCAACTGGTTCCCTCTAAAATGGTCATGGAGGCCCAAGGTTCAGCCTCCCATTTCCTCAAATTAAAAATATGATTCGATATTTGTGGCATGCACTTTATAATTGGTCTTGGTGTATATGGATGTGGATGGCAATTTGGGGCAAGCATTATTTTTGAAATAGGTCCTATAAGTCAATTTTTTTATGCCACCATTGTCAATAATTCACCAGCCCAAGAGAATTTTAATTTGATGGTTGTCACTAAATAATGCCTCACTATTTATGCACGAGTAGTCATTGATCAAGTTTAGAATGACAATTATTAACCAATTGTTTGGTCTTGATTCATCTCTTCCTTCATTGTCACAATGAGTTCAACCTTTCACACCTTTATAGATTTAGACATTCTCCACTTGAATGCAAGAATTAAGTAAATGTTACATTTAAAAAAAACAGAGGTGGGCACTAAAAAAATTGTTCCCAACATGTTATTGGCACGGGTGTTGAGTCTCATTTTCTAGTATATTACCAACAGTAGGTAAATTTTTTGCTGCGTGGAGAAATAACCAACACAGAGAAGAAGTAAAAGAGTTCCTCTTTATGCAAATAAAAGATACAAACAGGATGCACAAGGAAGCATTGTATGCAACTACAAGGCAACATACAACCATCTCCGAGGCATTGGAAATACCGATATATTTGCATTACTCTGGATAATTTAATGTGTGAATCTTAAGGGTTTTGAGGTCTTTACACTAGTTATTTTTCCATCCTTGCAAGGGATGTCCCATTTTCTGGGCTTCAGGGTATAAGAAGCACTAGAATACGGAAGTCAGTGCACCAGTGCAACTGTCTGTACATAATTACATCACTTATACCATCCTCTTCTCAGGATTCCATCCAAAACTTTCCATAGTTGATTTTAGGCCCAACTATTCTATGATTGGGTGTGCAAGTGGTCGTGACTACCACTTAAGGAAGTTATGTTTTACCTTACTCCAGAAAGCTTGACCAAGGAACATCACTAGCTAAGGGAGGGGATCATTTGTAGAATGATTGTTGAACTGAAATAATGTCCAATATTTGTTTCTAAGCAGATCTTATTGTTATAGCATTTATAATGATGTGCAATCTGTCCACATGAATACACTTTGCTAGAAATTGTTCACTTTGTACCTTCTTCTGGCATATATTTCACATCAGCAAGAGCAGATACAAAAGTGGATCATGTGGACCTTTACACACAATACAAATTTCTAGTTTATGCCAGCACTCCTATTTTATCATCCAGCATATGGAAAATGAATTATGTGAGATATTAACCAAGCTAGCATATAGTAACAGGGAAAAACCATTCTTTAGAAGGGTTGTAACTTGTGACCCCTGTCAGGTCTATAATCATGATTTACGGGTGCTTACAGCCTACAAAAATGACTTACAAAGTTAAAGAAGTTACCTTCTTTTATTATTGGTGACAATATGCAGAGGTGTTAAGAAAACCTTATCATTGCCTCAATATGATGATAATGCAGAGATATTATTTTCAACCAATAGTTATATTAGAACACTGGTTCAGATTTGATTTCTATACCTAGATTTGAAAAGAACATTTTCATTGGGTTGCAAAGGCATAACTCATTTTTGAAAGTTTCTTATTTTTGAAGGTTGGTTGGTTAAAAATCCTGAAGGACCACATTAGAGGAGCACTCCATCCTGTGCACATGGATCACTACTTTAATGCACCTCTTTTGGAGCCTGGAGGTGGCCACATTTTGAGGAAGTTGTAGCTTGCACTTGAGATCCTTTTTATGAGGAGTTGGTTAACATGAAGAAGAATACCCAAGCTTTAAGGGATATAAGGCAACTGTCATATTCTCCAAGGTCAAAGAGTCAATAAGAAGTAAAGTGCTCCATGCCTGAGGGATACAAGGGTAATTTAATATTAATATATGATTGGAGTTTTTTAAGGAATGCCCTAGATATAAGGATGACTGTAACCTTTTTCAGTTGTTAGCACAAATATCAAGAAGTTATGCCTTTTAAATGCCATAAAACATTTCAAATAATGTTTCACAATTCTGAAATGCCATCTAAAGTGGCAAGTGACATTTCAAGGCAAAATGGGCACGTCTTAATATGGTTTAACTGTGTTTTGACAAGGAAATTGACCATAGGAACCTGCCCAAGTTCTTTAAATTGGCATTGACATAAATTTTGACACTAATTTCACATTGAATAAGCTTCTAGAAAACCCTTACACCCTTTATTTTTTCTAAATACAATTTACCACTTGTTATTTCCTCACACTTTCTTCCAGGTTGTTTGAGCAAAGGTATCTCCTACACAAACAAGAAGCACTTCGGTTGTGTGTGAAGATTGTGATATGGTTTTGTAGTCACAACCATAAGACAGTTGTGCGCAACAACATTATTCCACACTTCATTTCTTCACATTTTCTTCAACAAATTTTAGGAAAAAGTGTTCTCTATAGCTAAAACAAGCATGCTATGTGCATTTTGGACAGCATGGATATTATTGGAGGCTACATTTAAATTTTCTTACTTAATTATCCTTTCTTCTTGTGTTATTTTATATTTATAGATAGACAGATAGATATTTTTTCCCTATTTCAATTTTTTTTTGTATTTTTACTTTTTTGATGGGGGATGAGGCAAGGCTCATGTTTCCAGCATGTACCCCTCCCCCAATACCATGCAACTTTGCTTCCAAGGATTTTTGAGATGGAGACTCAAAGGCTTTCTAAGAGAGCCCTAAATCAATCTCCAAGGCATTTGTCACACTTCAAAAAATAATTCCAACTCAGAGTGACTTTTTAAGTTAAAATTGAGGCCCTTCAAGGTTGATTAGAAATGGGCTTCTAAGAGGTTTATTTAAGGATTTAAAAACTAGGGATATTTATTCTAAAATATTAACATAACAATAATTCTCAAATGTTGATGCATCACTAGGATAACAAGATTAACGCATCCAAAGCGTTTCCACAATTTACATTGAACTGAAACTCAATCAAGAAAGTATCCAACAAAATCAAGAAAGAAAAAGGAAACATATAATAAATAATGTAGACAACTGACTGGAAAATTACTAATAATACCTGTGACCCGATTCCCAAGGCTTCTTAATGCTACTTACAAAGATCTGTTCTAAGAGAACTAAATTTTTCACCACTACAACTTGTACCACCAGGTAACCAGTATATCCTCTCTGCCTAATATATGCAAAAAAATATAAGATTACCTGCAATTCCCTTCCATAACTTTTGTCATGTTGTCATCATATGTAGGAATAAACACATCGCTGGCCAAAGACACCATGTAATCCAGTGCAACCATTTCAGATGAATGATTTTGGAATGGCTTTAAATCCATAGGACTAAGAAGAGTCTCCTTCCTCACCTGCAGATTTTTGTTGATCAGCATGAGTGCATGACATAAGAAAATCCAACTTCAAAGGAAAATGAGTTGAAGTGAGTGAATCGGTCAACTTACAATATTTGGATAAGTTGAATAGAGGGCAGGCATCCTTCTTTCTCCCCCATAGATTTCTTCAGCAACAATATATATCTGAATATTTCTATCAAAATCAAAATCTTTCAGTACTAATGGAGTCTCCTCTGGTGTTACAGGACACAGTCCATCCTTCCTCTTCATTTAAGAAATTATGACCTCCTTCCACCAAGGGTAGGCATGCCTGTGAAAGAAATACAAAAAGATAATAGGATCAACATTGTTAACAATAAATATTTTGACTTGACCAAGAAAATATTATGATTTCCAAACATGTAATATACCTCAGTGTGGTGAGTTCTTGAACTTATTCATTGGTACAACGAAGAGTGCAACCAGAAAAACCAATATATCCATTTCATAAAAAAGATGAAGAGCCACAAAAGGACCATGTTGTTGCAATATTAAAAAAAAATAACCCAATTCATCAATTTTTGAAGTGAAAAGCAGAGTGTTGTAATTCACATGACAACATAGCTTTTAAACCTCAAGTGGAATGCTATTATTTGTCAGATGTGCATATGCCTTATTCAAATGCAAAACTTTGTGCTTTCTTATAAGGGGAAGGATTTGTATCATGGTAGGAAACTTTGTTAGTATCCTTCTATGCAAATCCCAAAGTATTAAATGATAGTCTTTGATACCCAACCTGATGTAGGTAATAGGACATGTTTGACCAGCTCACAGGAGGCATGGTGAAGACTGCTCCATCTTCTGCCTTTGCCTTCAGCTTTGAAGGAAGCTTATTTTCTATCTGAAAATTTCCTCTGATAGATGTCATAAATTGATCCACATAAAAAATGTCTTCAAATTCACTGTTCACATAAAATTAAAGATTAATTTTTGCAAAAGGAAACATGAAGGATAAACCACCTCCACAAGTAATTAATGCCAATACTGAAATGAATCAATAAAACATACTGAAGACTTGTTAACAGATAGGAGGAATACTGAAGTCAAACACCTGGGATCTGTCCAAAGTGAAGCCTTGTCCAACTTTGGGACAACCACAGTCACATTGAGATAATTGTAACCATGTCACATATCTAACATGAGAAAAAGATTGACCAAAATAAAGCCTTGTCCAGCTTTGGGACAACCACAGTCAAATTGAGATAATTGTAACCATGTCACATATCTAACATGAGAAAAATATTGACCTTGATCAAATGATAATATATCACAAAACAGTCACAAAAGAAAATGCAGTAAACACTGTGACAACATGAAGTAAATAATTACAGAGTTTGGAGAACCATAATCAAAGCCCTGGCTAAAGGACAATCGTGCATAATTCTAAAAGGTGGAGATAAACTAGCTTGCGTATTGCAACTCACATCTGATCTAGGCCTCCATTGCAAGAGACCATTAGGTATCCATTGCTTTTATATAGTCCTGCCAACAATTTTCATACTCAAGAATTTCAGTATAATATTCAAGATTTTCTCAAATAGATACCAAAAGGAGGGAAAAACTAAAATTAACTGAGAGAAGAGAAAAAAAAAAATTCCACACTAATGGCCAGAGAAATTTGTCCTTACAAGAAATAATGGAGTAATTACTCTGAAAATATTCGATTTCATTTGAATTTAAAGGTACAAACCATATGATGCCTAAAAAAATTCAAGTTTACTCACAGTCTAGGTCAGCAACTATTACATCATCTGGAAAACCATCAAATTGCAATTAGCTTATCTAAAAGCTTGAGAGTTCTTTGTGCTAGAAAGAAACAAAGAAGTTAGCCATTACTCTAAGTAGCATTGTTCACTTAGTATGGCATAAAACACTGATTTGTTTTCAGTTTCAAAAAGCTCAGTTACATAACCTAAGCACCATTCAAGTAATTTGTTCATAATTTACTAATTGTGGTTTACTTATGGGGAGGATGGTGTTCTAATCAGTTTCATTGTTTTCAGAGCTCATTGCTATCATTGGAAGACTATAAGTTCATGTTAAAAGTTTAACTTTCCAAGGTAGTATCTCTAAACCTGCTCATCTAGAAGTATCTAATAGTTAGGAATTCCATAAACATAATGGAGTTTCTATTTGTCTATTCTAATATCATACCTACTAGAAGTGCACTTAACAGTGAAATCCTGCAAATATAATCTATGTTACTCTTGGTGCCATTAAAGAAATGCAAGATTATGAATCTTGATAATTGACAATAGTAAAGTGGATGACATCAATCCGAAACTAAACAAGCTAGAAAAAACAAGAATGGATTTTCACTTCTCATCTATAGAGGGATTTTCAAATTTCAAACTTAATTAGGTATGTGGTGGAAAAAAAAGAAACTATATGAAGGGAAAGAAAACTTCCATCAGTTATAACTTCCTTTGAGGTACAAGCTCAGCAAAACCAAAATACCTCACAAGCATTAGATCTCCTTGAAGGTAGTGATTCAATTGCACCTTCTAGTACAACTAACTTGTTGCAACTTCACTCTAGTCACTAGCCATGCCTTTGCTTCTCATTCCTTGCTCTTAAGATAAGGACTCATGGCATGAAGGAAATAGCTGGAAGAAATTCTGGTAAGGTTAAATGCCTAATAAGAACTAAACTAAGATTACAAATAGACACCAAGAGGGTGTTGGTACACTCAGGTAAGTTATAAATTTACCTTCTAACTCAAGTAACCATGATTCAATTGCTTAAGTTGTTCCCCTATGGGCAGAATTGTTCCAGCAAACTTCCAAGCTAGCCATCCCTATGGGCCTAGTTCCAAATATCCCTAAACCAAACATCACTATTGGGTTTCTACTGGTAGGATTGGATGCTTGTGGACACCCACGAGCCAATGCAACTTCATATAGTGCATCCTTTGACATATAAATGGTGGAGATAGACTTTCTTTCTTATTCAGTGCTACAGGAATCTCTCTCTACCTTTAGTCATGACACACCACTTTGATCCAGAGAACCAGATAGAATGGCATCTAGTAGTATTTAGCTACAATGTTATTGTACTATATTTTTTTTATCCATTAGACTGTATCTAGAATTAGTTTGTAGATGGAGATATCAAATCCATTTTCTCATAGAATATCTCTACAAGCTCCCCACATAGAGTATTCAAACAATAATTCACAAACAAATAAAATAGTTTCTAGACATGAATTTTTTTCCTTCATAAAGATCAAGGCACATATGCCCTATGATAATTGGTGTCTGCACAAGATCATGTTCTCAATGTTTGCGTGGAAGGAGGAGGCCACTCTAGCTTCGTGGCTCTAAGTTGCACATAGGCTGAGTTGGAGTGGAAGTCATTTGGTCATTAGGTTATAGAACTCTCACCTAATAATGTGTGTGGAGAAGACATGTGATCACTTTGTGTGGAGAGCATTTTTATGTGAGGCCAGGTTTGGTGTGGCACTACCACTATTAAGGTTGTCGGTCATGGCATTTGAGAGGTCACATTATAGTCACAATGGAAGATGCCCACAATAAGGGTCACATTTTCATAATGGTCATCGAGAATTTCCAATCACAAGGAGCCACTGATTATTGAACAAAGCCCAAGTGTTCTTACTACTTCTCTAGTTCATCAAGTGAGAAATCAACCAAAGAGTATGGTGCTTGAGTTCGCTTAAATATTGCATCTTTCACATGGCATTTTTTTTAGGCTATACATTGCAATTCATTTTGATATGTTTATAATTACAAGTGAACCCAAGAGGATGCAAAAAATATTCTTGGAAATCCTAAAGTCATACCATTTCCTAGAATTTCCTTTGTCGAAAGAGCCAACAGAATCTCTGAAATCGAAGCCCATTTACACATGAGCTTTTTTCCAAAGAATTTAAATTTTAGATACAGTTATACACATAAAAATACCACATATGTCAAACTTGAATATTCTTTTTAAATGCAGAGGTTGTGTATTTGATAGTGTAGTTTGTTCTAGGAGATAAGAAATATGGTAGTTTCTAGGGCCAAACACATAACAAAGGATAAGGAATAGTGATCGACAAACAATGCAAATGTCGATGATAGAAATGAATGGCATGTGAAGCAACAACTAGATTCGTATTTGAAAATAGCAGCAAAGCTTTAAAAGAACATAACATACAGAGTGTGGGCTCCAATTAGGGGATTGAACAGATTAATATGAATAGACAATACAAAGAATATCTCTAGAAATTTGTTTCAATGGCAGAAGAAGAAAGATGCTAAAGTTTGAAATTTTGAATCAAGGATGGAAATCATGACAGACAAGTAGTGCATCCATAATGGATGATATTAGTAGGGAGGACATACATAGTAATCTAATAGAAAGTAGAAAATGTGAATATCGAAGAATAGCCAATCTCCGTCAGGGGTTGAGGCCTTTATTTATCTAATTCACATATTTCCTGCAGATAGAAATGGGATTATTAAGGCCTCGATTGTGGTTCGCTATGTGGCCATGATGAAAATGTGGAGTGCATCAATACATACATACCCTCACACCTTGTGTTTTCTGCAACATTTTCCTTGGGAGGGGGTTTGGCATGCAAGTAATTTACTGAACATTGGGTTTAGGGAGTGTTTTCTTACAAATATTAAGGGATTACCCCCTCATTTGTACATGGTTGTACCTATTGGTTCAATATTTTTTCCTAGGTTAGCCAATACTTTTCTACACAACACAGGGAATTTGTATTAAAGAGGGAAATGAGCTTAATCCCAATTTCCTCTCTGTATCTTCACCCCATTATTTTTGTGGTGCAATAGAGCCGAAATAGGATCCACAAGTGTGATAGCCTACAAGGTTGTTGCATTTAGTGGCAGTCTTTACATAGATATTTTTTCTACAGTTCATAGGTATTGTGTCCTATGTTGGCCTCCCACAACAATCACACTATTGCTAGTCATCAACAGAGTCTCAAATAAAATGACAATGTACATGGGTGTTAAAATTTCATTCAGGATCTTCACTTCTCTATTTGACAATGCCTTTATATGTAAAATAATTAGATAGACTGAATTGGCCAACTGTCACATGTCATGCACAAAACACATGCAAAATCAAGAGCTTCTTTTCAATTACAGGTAGTATTCTTCACTACCATAGACACCAATGTGCATGTTCATACAGTTGAGCACTCAAACTCTCATTTTGATACCATGGTTAAAACACAATGCATATATAAGGTAGATAATTAGTACCTAAGAGATGGTTTTAACTTCTTGAATAATGCTCAAATGAGGGGAGAGTCTCCCCTATATATGGAAATTAATACAAGAAATCGGTCACTAATTTTATGGCCTATGCATAAACTGTGGGAGTGAGATCACCAAGACCTGCTCCACGAGGTAGTTGTTTAGGCTACAAAGAAACACTGAAATATTCTAGTATTGATGGCAGTCATCATAACAACACAATTGTTGGGAAACCAACAGACATGCTTGCCATATCTACTTAATAATAAATGAACTGGATATCTTAAAATATTTGAGCTCACTATGCAACGTTCATATTGCTTTGGTATATCTTCTACATGTGTGATTACATATGCAATTCTATACAAGTATCTCTCAGGTCACATTTCTGCCTATGGCCTTGATAACCCATTTTTCCACTGACTCTATCCCTTGAATACAAATATCTATCCGTCCAATCCTTCCATCCTTTCTAGACAACAAGTAGAGCTTCAAGAAAAACAACAATAGGTTAATTTTCCTACCTTTCTACTTCTCCCAGAGAAGGGTCAAAGAAACATCTTCCATTGTTGGCATCCTGCACTATGAATTAGACAGGAAGAGTAAAAACATGACTTGCAGGCTTGCAACCAGGTTTCTAAACATGATAGTGATTCGGATTTAAAACATAACATATTGGGCTACCCAACGTTGAAGCTTTCTTTCCAATAGGTATTTCCATATGCCATGATTGGATGATTTTCCATTAGATGTTAAGCCACACTAGAAAGCCTTCTTTCTCTCTGATGAATGCCCATATTTTCCTTCCCCACAATAGCTCTAGAAACTTTTGCAAAAATGTCAAGTCAACACATAGCTCTGCATCTTTAATAGAATCATAAGATAGGTTGTCTTTAACAGAGTTACAAGATAGGTTGGGAGTGAGAACTGAGCCATCAACAAAATGGTAACTACTCTTAATTGAGAAGTGAGTTCCTCAAAAAAAAATTTGAGTTCAACAACTGCAAAAAGATATCCTAGAGCATTGACTACAACAACATATAAATAAGAGGCCAAAGGAAACCCTATCCAGTGGACTGGTGAAGCAGAGCCACTACTGATAGTTGTCCATTAACATAAAGTAGTAGAGGCATTTGAAGAACGTGTTATGACTACTTCAGCCATTATATCATATCAAGAATGGAACCCCACTAAAATTTGTTTTATGCACTATCAAAAAAGGACCTTTTACCTATTCTTGTTTACCCAATTGCTCCTGGAATCAGTCTTCAAGCTATCTATTGGTAGGCCAACTATTCCATGCTTCGGGTATGCATATATACAAAGCAAGCCTATTCTTTCTTCTTTTCTGGCCGAGAATTCTATGCTTAAGGTTCTTTGTAAATGTTGGGATCGATGTCGGTGTACGATGGGATTTGTTGGCTAGCATTTACAACAGGTAAGATATTTACTAATATCCAAGTGCTTGGTTTATTGGCGTAATAATATCTTGGGAGATAACAAGATCATCGTGGATGAAATAACCTTTGACAAAATCAGTTTTCTTAATGGTTGAATAATTCAGTGAGTTGTATGCTTGATACAAGTAGCCACATTAAGCAAAGTGATAATATTGTTGACCTCAAAACTAAAAGACATACAGAAGGATTTATAGACTCAAATATCCCTCCAGGAAGTTCAAACTTCAAAAAAATCCTTTAAATGTCTTGGTTACAAATGCCACAAGAGAGTCTATGAGTCGTTGATGATTCGAATGCCTTGAATCATCACAATGTGGGAAGCTTGTGGGGTTCAAACTCTCGTTCAATAGTCTTGTCAGAAACTTTCCCAATCAAATATGCATTCCAACTTCTATGGCTCACATGAATGTTAAAAAAAAAATTCTTATGGAATTTTTCCTAACGAATTAGGGAACTATGTAAACCTGCAGTTGTTGGATGTAGGCAATAATTTGTTCTTTGGGTCTCTGCCTTCTAGGCTTATTAGTTTGAGAAATCTTGAATACTTGGTTGTAGGGGAGAGAAGATAAGATAAGCTAATATAATTATATTTATGTCTAGCTATTGACCAAAAAGTAGGTCAAAGGGACTATTGAGTACAATGATGTCCATACAATGTGGGAGAACCAAACGGTCTCCTATACAAAATATAATGTATGAAACATGGGCTTTATCTTTGAATCCTTATTTTAGGCCCCTATTTGTGCCTTCCCAACCCCACCAATAGCTGGGATTCCCTCCATGCCCCAATACATAATCTAGTTGGAAAGCTTGATTAATGGATGGTAGTACCCCTGATACGGCTATCTTTATTAGGGGCGAGGCCCATTTCCATAGCCTAGTTTCCTAATGTTTCTGACCCACTCGGATAGATCTCCTTTGGTTGAGAACCTCTTTGTGCTTGTCTAGAAGTATTTTGAAGTTTCTCAAAGAGATGGAGGGCTTGGGTATGGGCCATCGCCCAGTAGTGTGGACAACCTTGTGCACATTCCCGCGGTAGAACCAAATCACCATGATTGGAGGCACGGAGAATCCAATCTCATGAATTCAACCAAAAGAATCAGATCATACGTGCGATCAAGGGTTAAATTTGACGGGTCCCCTTACCCATCATGGAATTTTTTTATGATAGTTTTATTTTTAAACTTCCCTTCACAGAACTTTTAATATTTACTTTTACCTTGCATAATATTTTTCATATAAAAACATAATCAATGAAAATTCATCATTTTCTATTCATTATCAATGAGATAAAAAAATTTATGAAAAGGATAAGGATTGTCAATTTGTTAGTCAGCCAGTGCCTTTAAAAATGAAGGAGTCTAAAATAACAAAATCACAAAAACTATGCTAATTCCTTTCTTCATAAACATATTTTGAGATAAAAGAATTAAACCCTTGCAAATCAAAAACATATTTAGGGGAAATAGAATTAAGCACTTGAAAACACTGAAGTATCAAACATAACTTTATGAGAGTTGAACTTATAGTTGGAAAAGTATTGCTCATATACTGTGAAATTCGGATCCGTTGAAATAAGTCGTCGTGTCCCAAATCTGGTGAATCATACACGATTCGTGCCAATTCATGTCCGAAAATCAGGATACAATGTGTTCGATTGGGACACAATCGAATTTTGATTGTTTCCCAATGGGACACATCGTGTCCTAATTTTCAGACACAAATCTGGAAAAAGTGACCCGCGCAGCCATAAAAAGGCGAAATTGTTGTTCTTTTTTATCACTTTCACTTCTCTCTTTTGCAGTAAGTTTGTTGTGGGTTTTCTGTGTGGGTTTTGAAGCAAGAAGCAAAGGGTGTGGGAGAATTTTCAAGGAGATTCAAGCAACAAGGAAGTGCATTTCCTCTCTATTTTTTGCATTTGTATTACAACAGTTTACATATGCATTTCTTTTACAAATTTGTGCATTTTTGGTTTTTTTTTTACAATATTCATGGCTCAATCAAGGGTAGCAGGGAAGGGGCAAAGGAAGGGGAAGAATGTCCCCATTGGAGATGCCCCTCCTCCCCCAATTTCATTAGAGTCTATTGCAAGTATTCCCTCTATTGCAAGTAATGTTGAGGGAAGACTTCCTCAATGTAACATTGAGAAATATCCCTTGTGGAAATATGTCACAAGAGATTAAGGGCCAAGCACCAAGAAACAAGGTGTAGGGAGGAGGCAATGTGAATTGGAGATGCAACTTTTTCCAGAGTGCTTTCACAAGCATGTATTACCGTGTGAAAGGCCAATTGTTGGCTTTACCATTTTTTGGAGTTGGAGCTTGTACAAAAGTTCCTTTACAAAAGAGGAAAGAAATGGAAAGAGAGTTCAATGTTGGTATGGAAAATGTGGCTACAAAATAAATAAAAAAACCAAGAATGATGAACCCCTTTCGTTTTTTAGGAAAGGCAACAAAAAATTTGAGAGTTCTATACGAGACAAGAAGAAAAAAGAAAGGCAATTTCACTTGGTCCAATGGACAAGATTTTTCAAAAGGAGAAATGGGAAGAGCTTGATCTCACCATTGCCTTTTTTTTTCTATCGAAACTTCATATCCTTTAATGTTGCACTCTCACCTCTATTTATTGAGATGTGTCGAGCTCTAACTCAAGGGGCTCCATCAGGGTATGTGACTCCTGGTTCATAGAAGCTTAGAACCACATTGTTGACGAAAGCAAAAAAAGAGGTGCAAAAAATGCTTGAACCTATTAAGGCATCATGGCCAACATCTAGGGTTAGCATTGTTTCTAATGGATGGAAATATCCAACATGACACCCACTCATCAACTTCATGGTGTCTTCCTTGAATGGTTCAGTTTTCTTGAAAGCAGTGGATACACTTGGAGAATACAAGGATGCACAATATATGGGTGAGTTGTTTATTAAATTTATTGAAGATGTAGGTTTTGATTGTTGTGTGAAAATAATTACAGATAATGCACATGTTTGCAAGGATGTTGGCATGATTGTGGAAGCTAAATATCCACAAGTGTTTTGGACACCTTGCATTGTCCATTCATTAAACTTAGCACTGAAATCCATTTCTTTTGATGTACTTTGGATTGGTAACATTATTGAGGATGCACGGCATATCCGTAAATTTGTACAAAATCATACAAATTCCCTCACTATCTATAAGGAGTACATCAATCTATCATTGTTGAATATTGTGGATACACAGTTTGCCTCTTCATTCATCATGTTGAAGAGGTTGAGGGAGGTCAAAACCGCTCTTGGGACCATGGTTATTTCAAAGTTTTGGTCTTTTTGGAGAAATACAGATCAAGTAGCCTCTAAATGAGTGAAGGACACAATGCTAGATGATACTTGGTGGGAGAGGGTAGATTTACTTATTCAAATCATGGACCCTATCATTTCTTTGCTTCGATTTGCAGATACAGACCAACCCATCCTAGGAGAGGTTTATGACGGATGGGATTCCATGATTGAGTCTGTGAGGAGCCTTCTTTTACAGAATGAGTGCCACGAGTATGAGACATTACCATAGGCCTTCTGTGGTACTATACAGGATATTCTTGTCAGTAGATGGGACAAGAATTACACACCTTTACATTGTTTGTCTCACTCATTGAACCCAAAATACTACAACCATGAGTGGTTGAATGGTGGACCTTCCCACAGATTCCCT
Organism: Pinus tabuliformis; assembly: GCA_031772625.1. Lineage (NCBI taxonomy): Eukaryota > Viridiplantae > Streptophyta > Pinopsida > Pinales > Pinaceae > Pinus > Pinus tabuliformis. The sequence continues at coordinate 1,218,552,689 of CM062816.1, forward strand.
CCTCACATGGATGGTGAAATCTCACAGGGGAGGAAAGATGCATTTAGGCGGTTTCTTAGGATAGAGCATTGCTTGATGAGGTGGACGATGCATTTGCAGAGTTTTCCACTAGCACTGGTCAATTTGCAGGATATGATATGATTAGAGATAGGGGGCTAAGAAACCCTATTCTTGGTGGGCAAATCATGGGGCAACAAGACCTCCTCTACAACAGTTATCCATGAGGAACCTATCTTAGGTGACTTCATCCTCTTGTTGCGAGAGGAATTGGAGCACATATGGGAATTTGCATAGTGTTAAGAAGAGTAGTCTTGAGCAGTCCAAGGCAGAAACGATGGTGTATGTGCATACCAACCTTCATCTTATTTACAGGCAAAGGGAAGAGTGGTTGAAGGGAAAGACAAAGATGTGGGATGTCTTTCCTAATGATATGGGTCTGGACAACAGTGTTGAGTTGGCATTGGCCAACATGGATCTCAATGATCCAGTGCTAGAACCTGTTAGATTTGATTATGGTGATAATATAGAGGGGTCATCCTCCACACCAACAGATGTAGATGCGACTTTGGATACAGGGGAGGAGGATGCAAAAATGGAGAACAATGGTGACCATGATGATGAGGGCAGTGATGTTGATTTTGATGATGACTATGAGGATTGATGACTCATGAGTCATGAGCTACCTATTGCCTTGAGGCTTTTATACTTTTAGTTGTTTTGTATTTTGATTTTGATGACTTAGTGAGGAAACTACAGTTGTCAGTGTCTTTATCTTACTATCTTGTCTTTCTCCTATTGGATCATTGATGAATTGAATATGTATTATCATTTATCATTTATGAATGTAGAATTTATGATTTATCATTTATGTGACATGTCACAAATTACAATTGTATTTGAATTTTGTATGTGCTATGCATGCTATAATCTTACTAACTTACTTTAAAAATAGTAAAACTTACATCTAGATGAAGATCTATGTTTGAAATCAATGAATTTGTATCATGAATGAGAATTTATGTAATAAATATCTAATTTTTAATATATATGTATATATATATATATATATATATATATATATATATATATATATATATATATATATATATATATATATATATATATATATATATATATAACGTATCCGAAAGTGTCTTGTTTTGCGGGGTCAATGCGTCCGAATCCAACACTCGAAATTCCCGTATCCGACAAATCCTTAATCCATATGTCAGCTTACTTAGCTCATATATGACATGAGCATATAGGTCTTGCCTCCATATCTAATCTCTACAGTCACACATTGTATGAAAATTTGTTGTATTGATAGTCTAGTTACTAAGACTTGACTTGAAATATTTAAAGATATACATCCCATAAAAACAAAACAGAAAATTTAAAAATAAATATAAATATACAATGGCGAAGATATGGGCACACATCTCTGGACATGCCTCTTGCAAAAAGCTCTGCCATTTACACGTTTTTAGAAGCAATTTCTTCTAAAACTATTTCTTATGTTGTGTTTATTTCTTCTTCCTTCTCCCATCCTACTTCTAGCTCTAATGATATCCAATGAGCTTCTAATATCTGCATCTTATGTTTGACATGAGTTTTTCTTTGTATCTATATTATTTTGGAGTATTAAGGATTAGCTTTTGGTTGTTTTTTATTTTTTTTGTAGATTAGGATTAGGAGTTTCTTTTGCACTCCCATTATGTACTTGCACTAGTTCTACTTTTGAATCCCACTAAGTAACTCTTGTGGTCATTAGTTGGACATTAAACATAATATTCTCTTATATTATCTACAACTGCATTGCATTGATCTCAGTCTCTATCACTTTAAAAAATACTTTAGCACTTAGATTCCTTCATGTACTTATAATTATTTCTACTTTTGTTCTAGGAAATGTCTTTCACACTCCCACATTGTCCTTTTGTTTGTTGGATGTACTGTTCAGTCCCATTGAGCTACTCTTGTGATCATTTATTGAAAATAAATAAAACCACCTTATCTAATCTTATAATCTTATCTAGTATTGAACTGTGTGTTAATGAGCCTAATACATTCAATTTAGTTTCTGGCAATTCAATGTTAAAATAAAGAGTATACTTGCAATTTTGTCTACTATTAAAGAGGAATCAAGATCTACTCATTGTAATAGTAGGTGTCGATTGGATAGTGTTGGGATAGCACCTACTAGTGCCTAACAATAAATAAATGTTAACTTTGAAACAATTCACCGTTGAAGAAGTTGCAACTGAAAAGTAAAAAATAAGCATGAGGATGGTCAAGTTTAAACCTGCTACATGCAGTTCGACTGCAATTTTGATTCCTTCACTCTTTGTAGGTTCCTCGCCTTCACTCATGGGTGGTTCCACGTTAAGGTTTGCAAACACCACTTCACGACTAGCGGTCATCCTCAATGTATATTGAGATTGCACTTGTATATAATCATTCCCCCTGTGCATGTCTTCTCTTGTGGGCATGCTCTCTTGCCCCTTCCTTGCCATTCCCATCGTCTATTTCAATTATTTCTTGCATTGTCATACTTTTATCCAAATTAAGAAAGTCATAAGCATACATTGGCTCAACCTTTATGCATTTTTCTTGTTGAGTCTGTTGCGAAGTTTGCTTCGTTTGTCTTGGTCTGCTGGGCTCGAGTGGGGTCTGGAATTCAACTAATTGAATTCCATGTTGTTTAATCGATTGCTAGTGGAGTGCCTATTGGCGCAGACACTATTGTTGGAGGGCCTATTAGTGGGCACTTCCAGGAGAGAGAACTAGGCTCTGAAAACCATTCACAAGCAACACTACCCTATCTGCATCCCTATGACTGCTATAGTTGCTGCTATTATTATTGTTACTGTGGGTCTTTGCCATATGTTTTGTTACACCATGAGAAGGTGACTTACTTGAATTTTGATACATTGGATGATTCTTGGAAGAAGATTTCCTGATAGATAAACTAGTAACCAAATATATTTTAAGAATATTGTCAAATGCATTACGCAATTGGAGTTTGAACTACAAGCTAAGACAGGCTGAACTGATTATTTGTTGATGACAAGGCATGTGACTTTGGTATACCATCCACTACTAATGACTTGCCAACTACAAAGAATATAGCAACATAAAAATGTGTAGCTTCTACCAATCCTATAATTTAACTCAGCTTTACAGTGAAAAGAAAATACTAGTATGAATTTCACAATCATCAACTATTTCCCCTTATAATTAAACAACTTACCTAGTGGTAGCCTTAGCCTTGCTTTAGCAACAACATGAGCAATCGAAGCAGGGTGCCCAGTTATAAGCAGCTGGTATGGAATAATAATTTTGTTAGTTTATCTGTTGTGTATCTCAGAGGTTCTTCTCTAGTAGAGCATACCAATCATGGCAGATCTGCACAACAGGGTTGTAACAGTAGATACATTATGCCTGGGTCCTCGTGTAGATGAGAGGGGCATCGTTTTGGAGACAATAGTGATGGATGAGTAGAGGGTGCAGCAATAAGGGTGGCATAGTCCAGCAACATATGGAAGATCCAGTTGCCTTGATGTCTACAGTGTACACAACAGTCCTATGTAGCTTAAGCTTCTGTATAGCAGGGCACATACAACATATCAATACAGCCTTGAGAGGGTGCATTAATGAGGCACCGCTTGGTGATATAGGTATGTGTATGAGGCACATGCATGCTACTGCATGCACCAACCTTAGCATATTGTTCTAAATTCTGATTCATTGTTTTAGGCTTAGAATAATTTATATTTAGGCACTGTCTTCTTTATTTCCAACATCGTTTTCTTATCTTTAGTTAAAAGTGATTCTAAGGCGCAGGTTCCTAGTAGGGGTATATGCATGTGTCTCTGTACTTTATTCCTTGGGGGCACTCTAAACTAGGCCGAACAATCCTTGGAAGCAAAAGAATCCTTCAAGGCACTCATTCCAGAATCTTTCGCCATGGCTCATAACCACATCAAATTCATCCACCCCACCTCACACCCACATCTAAAGAACTGCAAGGTCAATTGTACATAGCTCAAACCCACATCAAATCATCAACAAATGTTGACCCAAATCACTGAGGGTCCACTTTTGCAATCAAACATGGCTTGAAACCACAACAACACACTAGAAATTTGTCATACTTGCAAACCTAGAGGGGACCAAGACAGACATAGCCAGTGATAGTGAAAGGCTCCAATGATGTTGATGTGGCATTTAAACAATAGGTAGTTGAAGATATGCCAGAAAATTTATAGAAATCAATGCACAAATTGGAAGAAGCAAGAACTCCAAAGGAAACCACTCTGACTCTTGAGTTTTTCACTGGCCAATGGCGAAAGTGGGATTTTGAGAATGAAAAAAGGATCCATACCAAAGATGATGTTTGTATTGATAGATTAATGTCTTTAGTCGGTCTCCTCTGTTCACATGAAGTCCACTAGAAAGAGGAACATGAACACTAGTCGGTCTCCTCTGTTCACATGAAATCCACCAAAAAGAGGAACAGGAACACAAGGACTTTGTTAGGGGAATGTGTTTCACAGTATGCATGCTTGTCCCCGCAAGTCATTATGGGACGTTGGGAGCCCCTCCATGAGAATAGATCTCAAATCTGGTGGGCATGCAAAGCCAAAAGTGGCCTCAACCCTCGATCCTTCTGAATTTTTCATCCGTGAGGCATTACGGCTAACCTTTGTATATCGCCTTTATGACACTTTTGATGTGTTTATCGTGGAATAAATTGTATTTTACTGGTTTTGACGTGTTTATTGGGGAATAAACTGTATTTTACTGGTAAAAATTTCAAAAAATTGCAAACAACGTCAATTTTGAAGCCAGAGTGCAATGGCATGGCCGCATCCTTATTCTCCTTCTTCCCCGTGGATAAACCTTTCAGATGGAGGGAAATAAAGAATTTTTCTCCTTCTTCCCATGGACAAACCTTTCAAGTGGAGGGAAATAAACCATTTTAAACCTTTCAGATGGAGGGAAATAAAGAATTTTGCTCTTCTTCCCATGGACAAACCTTTCAAATAGAGGGAAATAAACAAACAATTTTGATATTTAAAAGAAACAAATCCATGAAAATTTGAATGGAACTTAAAATGAAATGCTCTTGTTAAATGTTCGTGTGTTTTTCAAGGGAAATAAATTCCATTAAAAAAATGTTAATTTTTTTTATGGGAGGTATTTCTAATTATAAATATTTATTAATTTATGAAAATTGTTAGGTCTTTGTGTTACAAATATTGTTTGAGGAGATTTTGGTTGATTTATCGAAAGTGAATTATGGTGATATCAAAACAAGTTTTGTGTAATGATTAATTATCATTTCTAATTAAATGTTTGTTTAATAAGGATAATTAATTTATGTAGATTTTTCATGATGTTTAATAGAGGGAGTCAATATGGGAAAAGACGTAATACTTTGGCTCTTACATGTTTTAGAAAATTGATATCTTTTTGTCCATAAACATTAGGGGTGGAAAAATAACATAGCTTCTAGAGCTAAGTTTGTTCCAACTTAGTTATATCTTGAACCACAAATTGGTGTTGACCTCATGGATATGATAGAAATTTGGTGGCTTGTAGGGTAGTCTTATCATGAAATAAGAAGGGTAGACATCAAAATAAGATTTGTGTGGTCAAAAAGTATAGTGAAGTAGTAATGTCGTAGGATTAATGATCATTTCCAATTAAATGTTTGTTTTAGTAAGGATAACTAATCTATGGAGATTTTCCATGATCTTCAATAGAAGGATTCAACATGGGAAAGGTGGTAGTTTGGCTCCCACATGCTTTAGAAATTGATCTCTTTGTCCATAAACATTAGAGGTGGAAAAAAATCCTACGCTCTAAAGCTAAGTTTGTTCCAAATTAGCTATATCTTGAACCACAAATTGTTTTTGACCTCATGGATACGAGAAAAAATTGGTGGCTTGTAGGGTAGTCTCATCATGAAATAATCTAGTCATACTTTTTAATCCTAGACTAAATTAGTCATTTAACTTAGTCACTTTTAGTTTAGTCACTTTTTAGCTAGTCGTATATTTTATCCCTAGACTAAATTAGTCATTTTTAGTTTGGTCACTTAAAATTGCTCAAATTTAGTAGTAATTCACTTGAAATAATTGCGGTGACTAACTTTTTTAGTCACCTAGTCATTAATTTCATCATTTTCTACTAGTGCTTGCATTATGGTAACAAGAGGATCACCCCTCTATATCGTGGGAATGGGAGGATTTCCCTCCAACTCATTGGAATTTCTCGAAACAAGAAGAACATGAGTGGTAAGGGGTTCACTCTCTATAGGAAATGTGTGATCACCTAAAGGTAGAATTGGGTCAACCATTTCCTTAACAAATGGTTGGCTGGAAATGAACTCGTGAGATTCACCTTCAGAGAGAGTGGGATTGACCAAAGATAAGTTTTGATCAATCAATTGATCAACTAGTGGAGGATCAGGGGAAAGCTTCCGATAACCAATCGGAAGACGAGGTTGAGAAGCGATAAGGTTATCCAACACTTTGAGGTTTCATCCATATAAGGAAAAAGGTGAATAGGATGATTCTCTTCACATAACCTATAGGGAAATTTGAATTTTCCCTTTTTCCCATGGACTTTACTATCACTAGTTGAAGGTTTATCACCAACATGATGTACAGAGGTTGATGAAAAAGGTTGATATGAACTTGTTGACCACACTTCTAATATCATGGGAATACCAGGACATTCTCAAAGAAGATGGTCACCCTTGCAAAGGTTGCAAGGGAATTTCACTTTACGGGGTTGATTGGAAGGTTTCTCAACATCAGCTGCATCTGTAACAATGACTGTTTAGATACCCCCTTGCTTTTTTTTCTTCTTCTTAATCTTCCTTTTCTTCTTCTTCTTATCCACCTGGTTACTAACTTGCATGTTTTCACCAGACGAAGAAGAATAATATGAAGAATACTGAACATATGAAGGGGGCAAAGAGTCAAATTTAGGATCAATAGGAGGTTGATATGGTTCAGGTGGAGGAGAGCCCAGTTGAGGATCAGTTTGAACATTCGGAACCATAGGGGTCAAAAGTAACCAATGGTAAATCCAAGAAGGGACAACGTTTCCATATAGGGAGCACCAACATTTCCAAAACAAGGAAAAGGAAAAGGATTCCCATTAGAGGGGTTTCCTTGATTGTTAGAGTCAAGAACTATTACCATTAGTCTCAACATAATATCTACTATGGAGTATTTCCATAGGAAGGATATTATTTTGCGGTCAATTAATTTTAGAAATTAACAACAAATAAATCAAAAAGGGGTAACTAGGCATAAAGGTTTACCAAGCAATCGTGAATTTGAATATACACCTTGGCGAAACCAAGGACGTAACGTACAACATCCAATCTCCCTTAATTTTGTGTTCAGTGTATCACGGTATACAAGGTGGAAATGGATGGATAAAAACCTATAGGGGACTCCCAATATATACGCGACGGTACGTGGGAGTGTAGTTCGTAGTAGTGATGTATAATGTGTAACCCTTCGATGAGAGTGTTCCCCTATACTTACCATGCGTGGATCACCTCTCATATAACTGAAAGTACTTGAGAACAGTCCTATACACTTCTGTACGTGGAACGAGATTTCACCCTCGGGATACAATGCTAGAAAATAATGACAACTCCGACATTTAACAACGCCGGAACACGTCTCTAGCCCAGACCTCTAAATTTTTTTCGTTAATGACAAATGCTCCTTAGGTTAATTGAGGTAAATTTTAAGTTTATCTTGAATTATGTTTCAATTTTATGGCTCAAAGTGATGTCACCTGAACACCTAAGATGAAACTATATGAGAAAAATATTCTTTTCCAATTCGATGAAAGCTAAACTAGTAAGGGGAGAGATTTCAAACAATGATGGAATAAGCAGTAATGCAGCAAACAAAGTGCCCTTAACTAGTTTTTTACTTTTCACTTCACAAATGAACTTTTCAAAAGTAAAATGATTTTCACTTTTACTAAGATGCACTTATATGAACTTTCACTTTTCTTTTTGTTTTGAATGATTTAATGCACCCAATGCACTCTTTAGCTTTCAATCACCAAAAAATGTGATCTATTTTCAATGACAAATCTAAAAAAAAAATAAGTTTTCAATGTAAATAATCTAATGCACTTTTACGAAAAGTAAATTTTTGAAATGAAAACTAAATAAATGCAAGATAAATTTCTTTTATGATTGTAAAAGAACAACTAATGCTCAATCAACACAAGATCAATATTTTTCCATTCATACAAGCAACAAACAATGATTTTAATTAAATCAAAACATCAAAAACTCAAACAAAATTTCCCATTTACCACTTAAATGACGGGATTGACTTTTGCACACCACAAAGAAATTGAAACCAAACATACAAAATCTGCTGCACACAGAATGGGGAAATGAACTCAGAGACTAGAACACACTACATTTTTCAAAAAAAACCCTAAAAATTATCACATTCAAGGACCAATGCTACTTTATATAGCAAAACCCATGCTAACAGGGCAGGGTTATCAATACTGGGGAGAACATATTGGTGACCATACTGGGGAGAACAAACTTGTTTGTGTGTTGATGTGTGTGTTTCGTAAGTCTTAGACGGAGCCTGAAGTTACGCCAGAAGCCTTCGAAAACGCTCTTGTTTTACATCAGCGTTAGTAGATAAACGCTGCTTCAGTCTATCTCCGTGGGATTTGTGAACATAGCGCTTCATTGACACTTTACCCCAGTACATGTATCAAGTTCAGATCTGATTGTTGATAGTGGACAACGATCAGACACTTGAAAGGCTGAAATCATTCACTGGCGACTCCTTCACTGAAAACTCCAGAGATCGATGTTTCATGGTGACTTCACTGCAGATAGATCAGTGGCTTTGAGATTTTCAAGATGGATCAGATTGCAAGAAGATATGCTCCATTGAGCCGAGATCACATTCCAGGTTTTCCGAATAAGATGCCCAAGGTAGATTGGTCAAGGAATCTGCCCACATTTAACGTTGATGGTAAGAAGGATGCTGCTTTACATTTGATTAGATTTCATATGCATGTTCGCAAGTTAAAGATCAATTTTCCTGAGGACTGTTTGATGAAAATGTTTATGGCTACTCTGGAAGATGAAGCCCGATTCTGGTATGAAAGTTTGCCATCTGCTTCAATTTATTGTTTAAGGGATTTTCATACCATGTTCTTTGAAAAGTATAAAGAATCATATCCATCTTTGATTTTAGTTCAGAACTGTTGTAGCCATGTACATAATTTTATTGAAAGCCTTGAGAAGTATTATGAAGATGATAATTTTATGGATGTTGAGATCATGGAGGCTTTGTATGAGAATCCATTTCAGCAACATGAAGAGAACCTAGAGGATTCCCATAGAGACGATCATGAAAATTTGCAGCAGGACCAAGATCTTAGTATGGTGGAAAATGAAAAAATTTCGCCTCTTGACAATCAACAGAAATTGCATGAAATGGATCAGCATTATGAGGAAAATCTGTATACTCCTTCACTTGAAATCAATGAAGACAATCACTGTTTAAGCAGAAGAAAACAAAAGGCATTGTCTCCTTTGTCTGAAGAGGAGATAGATCAGCTTTTGAAAGGTCTTGTTACAGCCCAAGCTACAGCAGATTTGCAATGCACACATAGTCAGGAAAGTGTTGGGGAAAATTCTTCCTTTGTTGAAGAAGATGAGTGTCTTGTAGATCAGCAAACTGATAATGTTGTCCTTCACAAAGATGATAATCCCACTGTCATATTATATGAAGATCACATACCATATTGTCTGACTACCGAAGATCAGAGCATACAGGATTCCCTTTCAGATTCTTCATATGTTTCATGTGCTGAAATACTTTTCCAAGAAGAGATCTGCTCATCTATTTGTTCAGAGATTTTTGAGGACCAGGAACATACTCTTTCCGAAGCACATGATGAAGGTAGATCAGAATTTGAAGCAAAGGATACCTTGTTCTTTCAGCAGGTGGTAGCAGTGGCAAATCTTCATGTTTTTCACGATCCTCTAGCAAGTTTGTTGCAGCCAGCAGTGATAGTGTTTATTGCAGTGTTCAGTGATGAAGGAGGTCATGGTCAGCTATGTTTTTGGATGCTCAGTGATAGGTTTGTATTGTTGACCAGGAGATCTAATAAGGAAAATCAATCAAGAAGGCATCTTCTTGATTGGTTGCATTGGCATTTTGATATAGTTTGATGTATATAGTCTTGTAAGAAGCACCGGTGGTTGTCATCATGATTTCACATCTTGATGGACTGCTGCCCTTCTCTTGTTTTAGTTAAGTCAGTCATGAGTCATTTGTGTTTGGTCTATTGAGTGAGTTTTTTCAAGTTATTTCAGTTTGCCATCGAGTCAGTTTGAGTCAAGCTTGAGTTAAACTTCAGTCAGTTTTCAGTCAAGTTTTCATTCAATAAATGTGTGAAAGTTTTGTGTCAAAGGTGTAAATCATGACTCCATCGCCCAATGGTTGCAAGCACTGGTCTGCTCTCCCATATGTCTAAGGTTCTTGGCACCTCCAAGGAGCTACCATCCTTAGTGTCAGTCTTTCCAGCCTTCCTACAGTGATCAAATATGCTCTTACAAAGTGATTTTGAAGTGTCAAGGTCAAATTTTGTCATTTCAAAGAGTTTTCAAGCAAAATTTGGTCACTAAGCATTAGGTCTAGGGTTTGCTTTCACTCTGTTCAAAGTTGCCCAAATATCAGTCTATGTCATCATTCAGCTGAGTGTATCATCATTCAGAGGGTTTTCATTATCATGTCAGTGTCTAATGAGTCATTTGACACCTTGTTCATGCTTCAGTTGCCACCCAGGCAAGGTCATTTCCCTCTCCTAGGGTTTTGAAGGCAATTTCTCTTGGATGGTCAAATCACCGGCAAAACTTGTTTCCTGATGTTCATACACCTTCCCCTATCCTTAAAGTACCTTAACAAACACTTCCCATCCCTTAGATCCGCCAAATTCCTCATTTTTGTACAAACCCTAGTTTCTAGCTACAACCTGGCAATTTTCTAGGTTGGGCCTGTGTTTTTCTCTTTTCGACCCCTTCCCCTCACTCAGTCACTGAGATTCCACTTTCTCCTGCTTCCTAACATCCCTCCCCACTCCCACAAATTTCCCCAAGAATTTAGAAGCCCCCTATCCCCTTCATCTCGCTCCATTTCGACAAAATTCCTTGCTTCACACATCGGGACAAGTCGCACTCAAATGATGTTCCAAAGCAATCAAAGATGAATTTTGGAAAACTGAGAGAGGTTTTTGTCCATAACATGCCAAATAAGAAAAACCTCATTCACGTTTTACACAGGTGTCATGGTTTGAGAGAAATGTCAAAAATACAGGCGAGAACGAAGGTGCTCCAAGGACGATTGGTCAAAGCACAAAAACGAAGGAAAACGCCCGATCCACTCCAAACTTTGGCCAAAGCCTCTTTGAATGAGCATGGTACTTGATTGGGGACTCTCAGCCCAAATTTCAAGAAATTTGGAGAAAATTTTGTCATTTGTGAATTTTTTGTGCAATTTACAGGTTTTGGCCATTGGAATGGTCTCACCCCGGGTGAGACCATTTTGGAGGACTGCTCGGAATTTTGAAAACTTGGCATTTTTGGAAAGGGCATGCAAAGAGAAAAATTACCAATACTTGGGAGAAGCCTGATTTTGAGATTTGAGCCTCCAAAAGCTCAAAATACATCAAAAAAATGACTTTCTGCCCACTTTTTGAGTTGCAGAAAGTGACCTTGGGAGAAATGGTTTTTGAGGGGGCAAAACAAATCCAAATTCATAAATTCCACTTGGGATGGAACGTAGACAGACCAAGCTTTCCAATGAGCCATCTTGCACCTGATTTGGATCAGTGGAACCCACTCAAAAGTAGCTTCAAAGGGGCGCGACCATTTGAACAGGGGGCGCGACCATTCGAGCCAGCTTTACCAGAATTGACCTTTTTTGTCAAAAAACACTGTTTTGACTATGGTTGACCATTTTTACTTGTAGATGATGGATAAATGTAATATTTTCATGGCACTTTGATAGATTTTATCTCTCTTTACCCTTCTAGAAGCTTCCTTGATGTAAAAAGTGAATAATTAATGCATGAATCAGTTAGCTAAGTAATAGAGGCAAGTTGTTGGACTGCCTATTATCTAGTGCTTAATTTAGAATTAGTTCAAACTGCTCCTAGGAAGCTGAGCTCGACCCCTAGAGGTGGGGAAAGGAGTTAGATGGTCTAGATGGTCTATATTATGCTCTCTGCTTCTCATTTTCATGGTTGGACTCTTGTGGGAGAAACATTATTGTGTATTGTACATCTATTTCTGCAAATTTAAGGAAAGGAAAGCCAGGGTTTTGCAGATTTCATTGTGGATTCTTGTGGATCATTGTGTTGATGGTGTGTCTTCTAATTGTTACTATAAGTTTGTTTATGTGTTACATATCTCTTTCTTTGCTGCTATTTGAACAAGATGAAGTGATAAAGTTTGAATTCATGCATGCCATGCTCAGCTTTTAATTCTGTTCAATATCTATGTTTTCCACTGTTTAAAGAGGATTCAAAGTCCTTGTTTGCCCTCTTTAACCTCCTCTCTTTCTTCCCTGATCACTCATCCAAGCCAAAGGCATCAGCACAAGTTCCTACCTTGCCCCAAAGAACCCCCTGCAAAAACTGAGCCCAATCCCCGCACCCTGAATTGCACTCCCTCCAATTGCCACCAAAAACCCCAAAAATCATTAAATCCAACCCCCCTATCAATTTACTAGCCTAAAATCTTTATTCTTAATTGGTCAGCCTAATCATATTGAAAGATCTATCAAATCTGACCCGAGAGAGCCTTCTCATACCTCGTAGGGCTAGCTACGAGGTGAAATGGTTTGATGTAGCCTTGAGAGTTTGTCTATCTCAGCCTAGGTGAATTCCAAGCGCTAACACAACACAAGATCAATATTTTTCCATTCATACAAGCAACAAACAATGATTTTAATTAAATCAAAACATCAAAAACTCAAACAAAATTTCCCATTTACCACTTAAATGACGGGATTGACTTTTGCACACCACAAAGAAATTGAAACCAAACATACAAAATCTGCTGCACACAGAATGGGGAAATGAACTCAGAGACCAGAACACACTACATTTTTCAGAAAAAACCCTAAAAATTATCACATTCAAGGACCAATGCTACTTTATATAGCAAAACCCATGCTAACAGGGTTATCAATGCTACTTTTCATAGCAAAGCGCATGCTAGTCTTCAGTGTGGGTAGACAGTAGAAGACATGGTTTTCAACACAACTGTACCAAGAAAAACATGCGCTGTCAGCGCAACTATCACTGATAAAGCACGCGCTTAGTGATGAAGTTTTAGGAAAAACAAGAAATACTCGACAAGAAACTCTAGATCTAATACCCTAAGACACCAGCAATTCATAGTACAAACTAAAAATCAATCCAAAGACAAGGTCTTTCAATAGCTGGCCAAACTTAACGAAAAGGACAAAAACAAAAGGAGGATGAAAAAGGGTGTAGGATTCTCCAGTGGAGCCACCAATTTGTTAACCATGCAATCCCTTCTACAGATAGAAGTGATCCATCTAGCCCAATGTGTGGTTCTAGTAACAACTGTGAAAAAACAAGCAAACTTCCCTAACCTAAATTAGAATGAAAAATGAAAAAAGGAGATGGCCTACCTCTCTCATATGCCCTCAACCTATGATGATGATCCCCATCCCTTAGGTCCCAGGCTTACTCCCCACTATTCATTGTGTCAGAATGCCTACAAGAGAGATCATATCATATGCATTCCAATGTAAGTTATACAATAGATCAAGGAGTATTGTACTAAGCAAACTATAATAGACAAGCTTATGGGAAGTAAAACATGCTTTGTATTAATGATTAAATCAAAGAGGGAAGCATACAACTGGCACATTGATGTTGAAGGACTCCTTCAGGATGGCTCCAAGTCGAAGCCAAACTTAACAAGCTATACTTTTCTCTCTCACCAAAATGGCAACATCTAAGCACAATTGAGCAGAAGAATGGAAGCCAGCAATGACCAAACCATTGAGGAAAGTGAAGAACATATTTATAGTGATGGAGAGGAAGTTACAGATCCACCAAAGGGGGAAGAAATTCCTTATCCCAAAGGTAAGATCCCTAAAGGTAGGATCAAAGGCTCTAAATGGGAGTACTTGACCATATCTTCATCCAAAAACTACCATCTCATCATTCTCGAGGCTTCTAGTAAGAGAAGCTTCTGCTCCATTTTTGGAGAAACTGCCTGAAGAGGATCAATGTGGGTTTTCATATCAAAATCCGCATTGCTAGCGCTAGTCACTAGTTAGATAAAAGGTTACCAACATGGATTTACTTGCTAAAAGTAGCGTTGGTCTTGCAAATTAGGGTTTTTCACAAGTTTTTTCTAGAATTTCTTCAAGACATTAGTTCTCCATCTCTTCAAGGATGTATTGAGCATATAATTCATGGCGAATGAGTTTACACAACTTTTGTCACTTTACAACATTTGTGGTGACAATGGCACAAAGGATGACACTTCAGGTATAGAGTTGGGATGTGAAAAAATATCATGTAACATCTCCGATGTCACTGGACCTCCGATATGCGATCTTCAATATCACACCTCTGAGATTCCTTCTTTCCTAAGGCTTTAATTGAAGAGATTTAAGAAACTAATAATAAAGCACTCCTAAAATAAATAGCAGAAATATACAAAAACTAGGCATGGCGGAAAAGGCATGAGAGACTTTCGTGTAGTCTCTCATTCTCATGAATTTCATTATTAAAATAATGTTTATGATACATATAAATACATGAGGAATTTGTCTCAAGATAGTGCATCTATCTTGAACAAACTTGGTTGAGAAATTTTCTCAACAAAACACTAATCTAGGAGAACTAGTTGGAGAGAATCTCTCATCCTAACTAAACTCCCTAGTTTGAGGAACTAACTCCTAATTATCAAGATTTGATTTATTTAATTATAATTTTGGATTTATAATTGTTTTATTATGAGAGTGAGGCTAGAATTCCCCCCTAAATGATAAATCCAAAATAAGAACAAGGAACCCTCTTCCAAGTTCTCAAGTTGATCCTCAAAAAACATTTGCCTGAAAAACCGCCAAAGCTGGATGCTGAAGAAACTGCAATATGAAGAAACCATGAGTCAGCTGAATGTCTGGTTCATCTCTGAATGTCGCTTGACAACTCCATCACGTGCCAATCTACAAAAGGATCCATCTGTCCCTTGCTTGAAATCAGCATCCTTTGTTCACTGACAAATATAGAGAACGCCCACTGGCTGATGACGTTGAAAAACAAATCACTGTTGCTTTTGTTGTGTTTGAAAACTACTCACGGCTGACTTTGCTGTCGATCGCCCACTTGTGAATTTGTTGATGCTCACTCGCTGATGAAAATTCCCACTGGCTGCTTCGCTGATGTTGTCAAGACTTTCAATCTGGCAACCATTGTCAATTTCATTGACATTTCCCCCCTTTGTCAGTTGAAAGGAGAGACAATCTTCTTCAAATTATTGTTGAACTCCCCCCCTTCAATTGTAGGAGTGTTTCACTGGTGTACTCCCCCATTCAACTGCACGAGAGTATGATCTTCATTTTTATTATTGGTTGCATTATGTGTGAGTGAATTCGAATGTAAAACTTATACAATCTTTTGATCATGGATGACCATTCCCAGGGATCAATCCATGAATAATTGATCTTCAATCTGGTTTATTGTTGTTGTTTGTTGTATTGTTTTGATGAATGATTTGACTTGCCACAATGGTGACAAGGATGGAGATAAAAACATTTATCTTCTAGATGACTGGTTCTTTGACAATGAAGGAATTTTGGTTTGACTACAACTTCAGTTTGCACGCATGTCTATTTTTCTACAACTTTAGTTTGTGTGTACTTATGTTTGTCTTCAACTTTTTCAGAACTAGCCGATGTGATTTGTGCAAGAAACCCTGCACTGACAAACTTAATGGGCCTTGAATAATCTAGGATACCCAAGTTGGTGTCATATTTTACATATCCTAAGCCTCGTCGATTTCTGTTACTTTGGATTTGGCTTGATGATTGGTTTGGAAGAAATTTGAACTGGATCAGGGACCACTTGGACACTTGAAGTTGGTTGGATTAGTGACTTGGAATCAACATCTTTATCTTCATCTGTACGCCGGATGAAAGACTTGGAAACATCACTCTTCTCTAGCAACTCATCTCTTTGTAGTTGCGACTCCAGTTGAAGGAACTCAATTGTTTCATGTGCTTGTTGTAGATTCATTGAAATATCAACAAGAGTGGCTTTGTTGATTTGTACCATGTCTTCATTAGTTGAGAGGATCAAATTGTTAAGAATATTTAATAACTGAATGCTTGTTGCCATGTGAACTTGCTGGAACTCACGCTCACTTGCTTTTAATACTTGTTGGATTTTCAAAACTCGCTCGCTTGATGTTTGGTTGATTGTTGCATGCTCGCTTGAACTTGCTTTAATTAGTTTTAGGCTCGCTTGACGTTGTGAGATTTGCACTTGCTTTTGACACACTTGCTTGCTTTATTTCTTATTTCTCACTTGAAGAATAGAATACTAGAATTCACACTTGTTTGATTATGATTGCTTGCTAGATGGCTTGCTTGAACTTGCTTGATTGATTACTGACACTTTGTGCTTTTTTGAATGTACTCACTGAATGTACTGATTTAAAAAAAAAAAAAGGGTGTCGAACACTATCGAAAATGCACCCAAGTGACAAATGACAAGTTCAATATTGATGACTAAGTTGAAGATTTACTTGATTTAATGTATTCACCTTAACAATTCAAATTAGAGTGTCAGTTACAACCCAGAATGCACCCGTAAAACTGAGTTAAAAAATGTTTATCTGCAAGTGATACAAAAAGTGTTGATGATTTTGATGTCGTCTTGGCTTGAAATGCTTGATTTTGTAGCATCCTTAAATTGATTGCTTTGATTACATGATGTGAAATGTGCTTGCTTGGAAGATTATCTTATCAAGTTGATGATGTGACGCTTTGTGCTTGTGTACTTAAGCTTGATTACATAAGCTTGAATGAAAATGATTATGTTCATGCAATTTGCTAATTTTTTGTGTGCTACATGTGTACCATATTAGAACGATACCACATGAAGGTTAGTGTCAAAATGAGACACAAAACAAAAACAATATCAAGAATCATGCACTATACAAGGTGTTCCTAAGATCTCCTTATTCAATTTCGAGTGGATCTAGGACACTTCAACACCACGAAAAATATGCCTTTTTATTATACAGGTTACAACCAGCTCTTACACCCAAGGTCAACTTTTCAATTACAATATTTTGTTTGTTTGGACCCTTTTTCAAATAACAAACTCACTTCAATGACTTTTGAAGGTCAATGTTAATTTCTGCCCATTCGCTCTCAAAACACTATAAGAATTACCTTCCCTTAAAATTCACTTATGACTCCAAATATTACAAAAAAGAAACTTATCACTCCAAGAAAGCTATACAAATTAAAAAGCATGCCCTTATTACTCCATTAACTTTATCATGATTTAAAATATTTAAAAAAAAAAATTCTTTCATAACCTTATCTCTCCAAAAGCTCCATAAAAACTCTACTTTATCATCCCACTTAAAAATGAATTTAACATCCTTTTATGATATCACTTTATAAAAGTTGAATTCACACTTAGTTCCAAACTTTTAAGTCTAATGGATGCATGCAAAAAAGAAATATAAAGTGTAGGAAATCAGGACAGTGATGCGGATGATGATTGGGGTTGTGGGTAGGCTAGGTAAGCGGTTACCGGCTCCGCCTTTACAGCTCCAAATGATGTTTCTGGATACGCGTTCACGAGCTCCACCATGGCCACACCATATGACCCTACGACTGCCTGGGGCTACTGTTGCTCTGTGACCTCAGGCTTTTCAGCCAATTTTACAGAGAGGTTGATAAGCCCTTTGGTTTTCCCGAGGGTTTCTTGATCTGGTAAGTGGCAAACTGCTTAGAAACTACACAGGCCTAATGGACGTCATGATCGCGACATTGCGACTGCTCCTGATGATCCAGAATGTAATGGAAAGGATCATAAGATTAAGAATCTGAAATTGTGGCCATTGTGACAAAGCAACTTCATTTCTCAAAGTTGTAGGAATATGCCTAGTCCTCTGGTCCTACAGGCCATTAAAAAGTACAAACAATTTTGGATGCTCTCTACTACCTCCCTTGGATGTTACTAAGGTGTTTGGATAAACACCCATTAACAGCAACATGGCCTTGGAGCTGGAGGCAATTCATTCAGCAGCAAGGCATGGCAGAAATTGTAATACATACAATGTGCTCTTGCCTGTTATCCTCTTTCTCCATAACTGTAGCTCGCAAATGTATGCCCACATCTAAGGTTTATCATTCCATGTTCATCCAATTTCTATACAAAAAAAAAATGATTTCACTCCAACAAGACTAAAAGACAATTGCTCGACATTTCTCAGATGTTGTACAGAGCGCAATCACAAAACAATTTAACTCAGTTTTAGGAACCCAGATGGTGCGAGAAGCAGTAGAGGAAACCCAAATTGGCAAAGTAGAAAGTGATGCAGCCGACATCTAGTTTGTTGAAGCGGATTACATATGCAATGTGCATGGTCTTCGTGGAGAGGTCCGTGTGAAACCCGCCACAGATTTTCTAGAAGAAAATTTTCTAGCAGCAATTCAATTATTTCACTCCTCTCTCCAAGTCTATTCCTGTCCACGAAAGGGTTTCCTCATCCATTGTGGCTACTGGAGCAAATTTTTGATTGCGTTGAGCCCCTTTCAGCAATCTGATTTCTAGAACCCTTGCAACAACCTGATAAAAAGAGAATGATCTAATCTAAGGGTTCGACAACCATCTTGAAGAGAAAAATGGAAACTTTGTCCATGGAGAAATACAGGAATCCGCCAACGGAATGCATGACGAAGGACCCAAAATTAATACACAATTATGGAAATGGAGGATCTCTTTATGCCATGGTCCTCTCTTCACTTTCGCAACTCTTGCACGTTCATTCAAAAACCTTTTATGCAGGCTTTAAATTGTAAATGGCACAACGCTAATCACAATATTGTTCACACCTCCTTATTAACTTTGCACCACTCGACCTTCACAACCTCACACGACAGTCACAAGACATGATGGTTTTACCAATCAGCATACTAGCTCTGTTCATACACAGAGTTGCATACACCTCTGTGCGCAACATTCTTCCCACACGCAAAAGGAATTTACACAACAGCTTGCATGCTCCATAGATATTTTTAGCTCCGATACCAATTGAAGAGATTTAAGAAACTAATAATAAAGCACTCCTAAAATAAATAGTAGAAATATACATAAACTAGACATGGCGGAAAGGGCATGAGAGACTTTTGTGTAGTCTCTCAATCTCATGAATTTCATTATTAAAATAATGTTTATGATACATATAAATACATGAGGAAGTTGTCTCAAGATAGTGCGTCTATCTTGAACAAACTTGGTTGAGAAATTTTCTCAACAAAACATTAATCTAGGAGAACTAGTTGGAGAGAATCTATCATCCTAACTAAACTCCCCAGTTTGAGGAACTAACTCCTAATTCTCAAGATTTGATTTATTTAATTATAATTTTGGATTTATAATTCTTTAATCATGAGAGTGAGGCTAACATGAATCCTTGAAACTTCATAAGACCATATCTTTTGATCTAGGAGTCCATTTTTGGAATTCTACATATCATTGGAAATCTTGTTCAAATCAATTTCCA
Source organism: Pinus tabuliformis (assembly GCA_031772625.1). Taxonomy (NCBI): domain Eukaryota; kingdom Viridiplantae; phylum Streptophyta; class Pinopsida; order Pinales; family Pinaceae; genus Pinus; species Pinus tabuliformis. Next base: position 1,218,572,571 of record CM062816.1, read on the forward strand.
ATGGAGAGGGTCTGATGTAGTCTTTGATTTATTCTATGGTTTCAAATATTACTGCAATCTTCTCTTCTCTTTTTCACTCTTTTGATAGTTGAAAACACATTTTTGCAGTAGGTGACAACAGGTCGAATAAGAAACAATAGTCAACAGATTGGTCAAAGTACTAAAAAACTTGGGATAGCCGATGCATTGTCTTCAATGATATCAAAATGATCATTGTTCAACATTATAGAAGAAGAATTCAACTTAATGTCAGAAGGCTTCTCATGAGAGATTATATTTCTCTTGATAATGATTTTTTATTTGACATTAGAGAAATTTTGAGGTCAAAAATAGGTCTCAAAATAAAAATGTACAATCAAAATACATTATAAGAACCAATAGTATCCAAGATGATGATGTCAACCATGGGGGGTGATTCACCATTTTTGGAAACAAAAAAAAAACCCTATTGTTTCAACTTGTATTTTTAACTTATCTCCTTCTGATTTTACTCAAATTTCGAGTGGGAGCACTCATTGGATGTGAAATTTAATTCATCATCCAAGGAGTACCCATGTTGCATACTTTTGATGGAACTTTCTACACGAAAAATGTGAAATACATGAAAAATGTGATTGCAATCACATTTTTTCATGTATTTCTCTTTTTTCGTGTATCTGGGTCAATTGGAAGCATGAAACATGGGTACTCCTTTGATGAGTAATTAAATTATGCATCCAACGAGTGCTCCGACTCGAAATTTGAGCAAACCATAGGGATATAAGTTGAAAATATGAGATGAAAAAATATTTTTTCCTTTTTTCCCTCTAAAATTTGATAATGCAATCTCATTTTATTTTATCATTTCCACTATTATTTTATAATATTCCTCAAGAGGCCCATTTTAGACCTCAAAATTTCTCTAATGTAGGGTCAAATAGTTTATGAGTTTTGGACACTTCAAAGTATGCCATCACGATGTAGATGTGACTCTTTGCATGCAATTTACTTATGTAATTGTTGGAAATATGCATCTAAGTTATAGATCCAAAAACTATAAGGTGACTGATAGATGGATTCTTACCACACTAACGTTCAATTAGATTCATAAAATTGATATCTCTAGTCAGAACAAGATTCATAAGATAATTGGCAAAATAAATAGCTTCAACCCAAAACTTCACCTATAAATCTTTTGCCTATAAGAGACATCGATCCATGTCAACTAAGGTTCAATTCTTATGTTATACCACACCATTTTGTTGAGGAGTATGGGGGACCAACCCTTTCTAGGTAATACCTAACTAAGTAAGGTACTTATTCAAATGGTTCAATTTACATGCTCACATTCATTATCTAATCTGAAGAATTTAATAGGTTGCTTGCATTATTTTTAAACCAAAGTTCAAAATTTCCTGAATCTTTCAAGGACAAGGCACTCATTCTTCAAGAAATAGACCCAAGTAAATCTTGCAAATCACCAACAAATGTTAGACTATATTTCACACTTTCCAACAAAGGCTTATTCATGTAGCAAAGATCATTGTGAAAAAGCTTTAGTGGTTTTGGAACACACCATTATTTCCTAGACTCAAAGTGTTCTTGATGATGATTTCTGATCACACATCCTCAACAACCATGTTTTGTGTTGGCATTATATTCAAATTGTGAAATTTTAGAGGGTCGAGCCACTCATGCCACAATCGACTCCGATCATTAATTCTTGCCACAAAAGTAGTTGATTCAGTGTTGGGTCAATACAAGTCACAAAAATAATATAGTCCATTAGTGAAGTCAAGAATTCCTATGGAAATGATCAACTTATCTCTTTTTAGATCTTTAACAATGAACCAACCTTGCCCAAATTCAATATTTTTACCAATTTGTGACAGTAGATAAACTGACAATATATTTTCACTTGGACTAGGCACATGATAAACATTGAGGATTCTACCATGTCAACAAGGTATATCATCATGGAAAAAAATGTCAAGAGAAAAATCATCTTCCAATCAAATAATTTTCTTGCCAACCTCATCCATAAAGGAAAGAAAAGAAGCATCCTTCTCCATATGATGAGTGCATCTAGAATCAATCACCCATTCATTTTTCATAATGTGATTATCCAATGCTTGAGTTCCAACTAAAAGGGTGAAGTTGTTTGTAGATTGAATGGTATATTTCTCAATTAACATGTTTGCTTCAAGCATCTTATCCTTATGATCTAACTTTATGCTCTTCTTCCAACAAGTTTTACCCACATGTCTTATCTTCCCATGGGAGTGACATGTATTCTTCTTAGTTTATTCATATCCATTGTGCTTTCCTTTAGCTTTCTATTTGAGACACTTCTATCAATTTCCACTCTCTTTTGTGTTGACTTTCCCTTCCCTTTGAGAAAGTGAGCTTGGTGTGTACTAATAATATTCCCTTCATCAAGCAACCTTTATTGATCCTTCATCAACAAATTATAAAAGGTGTTAAAGGTGCAATCCTTACCATCTATGTGATATGTAATTGGTGTGAAATGAGGAATATAACACATCATAAGGTGTTCTTAGACTAATTAGAACGAGTTCAATGAATTTTCCACATTTCTTCAAATAGTTCTTCCCACATTCACCTATCTTAAATTGTATCTCTTTAACTGAAGATAAATAGTCCTCAAAGGAATGTGGATCAAGAGAGATCAACTCTTTCTCTAACTGCGTGACCTAAATTTTTTTAACTTTGTTCAAAAATGAACTTAGCTTCTTCCAAACATCATGAGGATAATCAGTCTTGCTTGTATGAAAATGAATATATTAAGAAACATAGACCATAAGTATCCTGATGGCCTCATCTTTCTTTCCATTGATGATAGGATTCATCTGGTCATCCTTTGAATTTAAAATAGTGGTCTTTGTATAATACCAGAGCCCTTTTCTCTCCAAAGTGGTTTCCATATCGAGTTCCCAAAAAACATAATTTTGTACATTCAAAATGACAAGATTAATATTAGAAGTTGTTCAAATTTCTAATAGATTTGACTTATACCAAACTCAATTCCACTTAACAAACCAATAAAATCCAAATCGACACAATCTTTAGATAATAGGGCTAGGTATAAACCATCAACTATGATACCATGTTAGGGAGTGAGGGGAACCCAAGTACAAAAATAGATAATAAAACCTAAAAGAAAATAAAAAAAGAGAAATAATACTCCAAGATGATGGGTAATGTCTAAAGACATTGTTATAACACTTAGGTGCAATGCATTGTGATTAGAACATCATAACGCATGATGAAGCAAGGATTCATGATCTTCGTCATAGTACATATTTAACCCATAGGGTCCTTTATTTATAGTGTCCAAATATAACCAACTTCCTTGAATTGTGGAAGATTTGGTCCACAAAATATTGTCAAACATTCCAATTGTTTTGATGAAATCCATCTTATTTCATCCACTAGTCAACTCATTTATAGTTAGCTAGTCAACTACCCAAGCTAACTTGATTATTAATTCAATTAATTCAACCACTCAATTAGTGATACCTCTAATCAACCATTTGATTTACTATTTTCTAGTTAGTTACTCGATCAACCTAATGACCAGTCAATTGACTGCTCTACTACTCAGCTGCTCGATTGATTGTTGGATGTTAGTCAATCCTTCAAATGGCTATATCCATAAGCTTTAGAGATGTGACCAACATAACCTTAAGTTCCAATAGGTAACTATAAGATAGCCCTTTGTACTCATCCTCTCCTGAGTACTATTGTTTTGGGCACTTTTGGAATTATGTATCATTTTTTATGTGCATTGGAGGATGTTGTCATGGATTATCAACAAGGGGATGTAATATATAGTCTATAGGATAGATTTTTTGGTGGTATTTTTTCTTCTCATTAAGGTAATTTTCTTGGACATTGAACATCTCTAGGAGGCTAGGTGATATCTTAACTTTGACTTGTTTTCATTCAAGGTTTTTTTTCATCATTATGTTAATTCCCACTGTGGGGCAAGGGATTATATTCATTTGGTTGATCTCAAATTTTCTAGTGATAAAGTGGGCTTCTAATTTAAAATCCCAATTTGAAAGGATAGTGATTTGTAAACTATTGTGGATATTCCACTAGAACAATTCATCACAAAAAATCAAACGATATTCTAAAATATTTTATTAGGTTAGGACTCATATTTTGTATTACTATCTTAATGCTCAAATTTAACATAACAAAAATTCAAAAATGGAAAAGCAAGAAAACCACCCACACAAATGAACACACCATGTATCGAGGCAAACTCAAAATGGGAGAAAACCTACTCAAAAGGTGAGGAAAATGCTCTACTCTCTATGAAAATGGCCCTCACTGATCTAGATTTATGAAGGAACAAAATGAAATACATTTATAAATAGAAACACAAAGATATAGCGGAAAAAAAGAGTATTGAAAATTGTTTACATGTTGAATGGAAATAAACTAGCAGATGCGATGGTGGCTTATATCTGAGAAGAGATTAGTGGCTACATGCCTTCTGAACTATGTTACAATGAGGTTTGAAGGCCCATTTATTATTTAGAAACAGTGGAAAACCATAAACATCCAAGAACCTAACCCTAGGAGATGAAGCGCCAAGAGTCCGTGGACCCCATTAGGATAAATTGGTACATCAACATCCCGGTGTCATAACTTCGGCATAAGATCTTTGCTTGACACGTATGATACCTCATTAGAAATATTTATCCAAGGACCACAAATTTCAAAAAAAGCCTATACCGCAAGCTATGGGTTTTCCCATTTCCCAAAAGAACGTCGTTTAGGTCCTAAAAATGGCTTTGAAAGTTCAGGACCAAAACAACTTCCAAATATAGAAAATTATGCTACAATTAAGGAAACTGAAAGAAACAATGGAGGGGGTCCAGGTGGAATAGGTGGGTCACCACCAATATCCACCTGGATCAATCCTCCTCCCTTACGAAGCAATGGTTTCTGTTATGTTGAGTGCCTCCATGAGATGGGGAAACTTCTGTAGAACTTGGTCCCTGTGAGCCACTTGTCTTGGTGCAGGAGTTGGCCAACTTTAGCAACCCGCTATAGTTGGATATTCTGCTGGAAAGTGTTCTTGATCTACATGTCCATGATATGATCAGTTGTGGCATGTTCCATGTAGTCTAGGTTTAGCTCTATTGGTGTTAGTTGTTTTGTAATGTCTAATGTGTCAAATAACGGTGGAAAGTATGGCCGAAGGCAGTCCAAACTGAACATTGAGTGCAAGTCAAGGAAAACGGGGATTTTGAGCTTAAAATCATTTTCTCCCATAGCCTTGGTGATGGTGTAAGGCCCATATCATAGTGGTATGAGCTTCCAATGGGCTCTGGTAAGGTGTTCTTTCTGAAAATGAAACCAAACTCTGTCACCTACTTGAATCTTGTGTGGCACCCAATGTTGATCATGTCGCTCCTTATACTTGGCATTAAACTTATCCAATATGTCATGCACCTACTAGCGGATGTGTTGGATGCATTTAATAAACCGATTTTCTTTATCATCCTTGGAATATACATGTGTGGATTATGTCTGTGTAGTCACATGAGACATGACAACATCAATCAAACAAAATGGGTGAAAAGCCAGGCCCACTTGAAAAGGATTGCGGCTAGTCGAGCTATGGGGAAATTTATTATAACTATGATATACATAAGGAAGGCTCTCATCCTAGGTTCATGGATGCTTGGAGTTTTACATGAGCAGTATGTGCACTATCATCTTGTTGATGACCTTTGTCTGACCACCAGTCTGGGGATGGAATGAAGTCAACTTGGTGAGCTTAGTGTCCTTTAATGTCCAAAGGCTTGACCATAATTTTCTCATAAAATTGCTATCTTGATCTAATATAATGGTCTACATGATTCCAAAATGTACCCATACTCATTCAAATAATAGTTTGGCAGTGTCCTCTATTGTCATACTTTTCTTGCAAGCTGCCAATATAGCCATCTTAGAAAATCTGTCCACGACCAAAAATACACAGTCATTACCATTCTTGGTAGAAGGGAGGCCCGATAGATAGTCCATGGAGATGGATTCGCAGGGTTGGCTGGGAGTAGGTAGTGGAGTGTACAAGTCGTTATTCTTGATGTTTTGCTTGGAGATGGCATAGGAAATGTGGGATCTAATATATTTTCAACCGTCCTATAGAATTTTTGTCCAATTAAAATACTTCTATAGTATGACCACAGTTTTTTCCACACCAAAGTGTTTAACGAACCGACTATAGTGTGCCTCCCAAATTATCTTGGCATGCTTACTTGAAGGAACACAAAGGTGGCCTAGGTAGCATAATAACTCATCCTAGAGGTGGAAATCTTGAACTAGCTTGCCATCCACTAGCATCTGGTATGTGGTGGTGAAATCTGTATCATTTTTGTACAATTGTGGCCATCTAGAGGTCTCATGGCCACAAGAGTTGAGAAAAGTAGTTAGTGCTACAACTGGGAGATGATTGAGGAAATATGCAACATGATTGGTGCCACCCTTCTTGTATTTAATGTTCAAGTGGAATTGTTGCAGATATGTACACCACTTCTAATGCCGATTGTTCTGTAAATTCTCATGTGTCTAGATAAACTGAAGAGGTTAGTGATCTGTGTGTATGATCGTCTCCTTTCATAGAATGTATTGTTTCCATTGTTGGCATGCCTACACAATGGAATAAATCCATTTATCATATGTGGGGAATTTTCAAATTGTATCGAAAAGTGTCTCACTGTGATAGGCCACTAAATTCCCCTGTTGGGTGAGAACTACACCAATTGCATAGTCATAGGCATCTATCTCAATTTAAAATGGTTGTTGCAGGTCTAGCAATGTGAGTACAGGTGCAGAGTAGAGGTGGTGCTTCGACTCAAGGAACACCTTTTGTTGGGACTCAAACCAGAAAAATGTTGCTTTCACTTCGCCCTTGGTAACTTGAATCATAGGAAAAGTGATATGACAGAATCCCAACATGAAACTATGATAAAAGTTCGCAAGGCCCAAAAAGTTGCGAAGCTCTGGTAGAGTGGTTGGGACTAGCCAATCCCGAATGACTTAGATCTTAGCTAGATCCACATGTACACCTTTTTCATCAATGATATAACCTAGATATTGGACCTGGCCCATGCCAAATGTGCATTTCTCCAAGTCAACACATAGTTTTTGTTGCTAAAGGGTTTGAAGGACCTACCGAATGTGTTGTAGGTGTTCTTCCCAACTCCTGCTAAAGATGAGGATGACATCCAAATATACAACCAAGAACAAGTTAGTGAATGGTTGCAAGATGACATCCATCAGCCTCATAAAAGTTGTAGGGGTATTTGTCAACTCAAAAGGCATGACCAACCACTCGAAAAGGCCCTCCTTGGATTTGAAGGTGGTTTTCCATGCATTTGTGGGTTCTATTGGCACCTAGTGATAGCCAAACTTCAAGTCAATCTTGTTGAAATACTTGGCCCCCTTGAGTTGATCAAGAAGGTCATCAATCCATGGGATTAGATACGTGTTCCTAACAATGATTTTGTTTAGTGCCCGATAATCAATGCAGAGTCTCTAAGTTCCATATTTCTTATGTATAAGTACAATCAAGCCCTCACAGGGTGAGGAACTTGATCGGATGTGCCCATTTTGCAGCAACTCCTAGATCTTCCGCTCGATTTCTTCATTTTCCATAATGGAACGATGGTATATCAACCCATTGGGTAAAGGTGCTCTGTGTTATAGACATTTTTGTGCCTTACAGCATGGAGCATGAAATGTCAATAATCTGAGGGATCCAAAGTCCCTAAACATGTTGTTCCTACCCCTAGAGGAACAAGGTCAGCAAACCACAGCACTACAGATCAGTTCTCCACTGAAAAAACACTCAAAAACAGGTCAATTTTGGATCAAAGCAGCTGCTCCACTAAGCATCTGCGCTGAATGTCAAAAGCTCTATGGTGTACCTGCGCTGCATAGCAAGTGCAACAAAGGCTACCTGCGCTGGGCGTACTTTGACATGTGGAGGAATCTTTTCTCAATGTGCCAGTGCCCAGGAAGCTTCCAAAATGACACTTGGATCAGAAGATTCGCCTAATGATGAGTAAAGAGGTTCTAAAACTCCAAGTGGAAGGTAGAAACTCCGAGTGGACTCAAGGACTGAAGAACAACTGGAGTTGAAGAGGACAACAAGTCACACATCAAGCTGACTTATCTTCACTCCAAAACTCTATATAAGGATCTCATCCCATGGGATCTGGAGGCTGGAATTTTGTGCAAAGAATTGCTGTTGGTTTACAGTTGTGAGTATTGGGTGATTGCTTGAGGGAGGTGAAGAGGAGATTTCTTTCCGTCGGGAAGGTGATGCTGGATTGGACCTCTCACGGTTGTATCACCGCCTGAATCTTACTTCCTTATATTAATAAAGCATTTGAGGTTCTTCTATTCGCATGTGTTTCAATGGTGTATTGTCTTACTTGCGTATTTGATTTATGCTAATCCTTGAATCAATTATGAATGCATGCTTCTTGTAGTTTCCTTTTCTTGTCTTGTTCGCAGGATCTCGTGTAGCTGGGCCCGTGAGAAGACTTGGAGCTGGGAGCGAGCGGCAAATAGAGGAGATTGGATCGACCATTTGCGCAAGACATCGGTAAGTGGATCTCTTCCTTTCATCTCTTGCATGTCATAAAGAAGTAACTTTAGACAGCTTTGCTTCAGCTATTGCTAAGGAAATATCACCCTTAGAGTGGGATAGGGTCATTCCGTGTTGGATACTTTTCCCCACAACAGACTGGCGACTCCGCTGGGAATCGTGTCTTGTTGGTAGCTTGTGTTTCTTGCTATTCATTTCCTAAACAAAGGGAGTACCGAATCGAACCGCATTCGAATCCTTCGAATGCAAAGTAGAGGGCAGCTACTCTAGCTCAGTGCTGGGCATGTTTATGATTTGAAGAGCTGATCCACAAGGACTCTTTTTAGCTCTTTGTGATAGTGTTCATATTCCTTAATCATCCTCTAGTGTATACTTGGCTGATAGCCTCTGATTTGGCCAAAAACCATTGATTTTTGAGCAAACTGTGACCCGGAATCTGAGAGAGACGAGAGTTGTCTCTTCAGTGCAGCTACAACAAAGGCTACCTGCGCTGCAACGCAGGTCCCGAAGGGGCTACCTGCGCTGCATGTCAGATTGACAGTGCAGTACCTGCGCTGATCCAGTTTTGCCTTGTGCAACTGGGGTTCCCTACTGTCTGTTGCCCAGTTTTCAATATTGTTTTTGCAGCCTGTTGTCAACCTGTATACCCAGCTGAAACTACCTTTCTTTGCCTTCATTCCGCCTCAGTTGTATGAAGAAACCGTGATTGTTCTTATTGTATTTCTTGCTTTCATTCACAGTTTCCCGTAGCGAAAGTGAACTAGTCTTGCTGTGACCTCTTGGATCTAGGCCTGTAAGAAAGTGTCGTTGTGATTCTAAGAGCTAGTTTATTACTGTTCATAGCTGCTTGAACATTTGCTTTCGTTATATGGTTTGAATTTCAATATTTCTTGTGTTGAAACGAGTGAATCTTAAGGTGTTCTTTTGATTATTGGACAAAAACTTGTTTTCTTTCACTTGAAATTGAATTCGAAATTGTACAACAGCTTTCTTTTTGTAATACATCAACATTAAGAAAGAAGAAAAGAAATACTTGCATTGTGCATGTGCATTTTGACAGCTTGCATGTCAATTTAGGAAAAGTGCATCAGTGTGTGCTCTATGATCTGTTTGAAAAGATGATGTCTTTCTTTTCCCTCAGTAGTTAAGATTTTCATAAGTTGAAAGAATTGAAAAAAGCTTGCTTATCATTCTTAGACTGCATTTAGGAGTTGTATCATACATCACGTGGTGATCCATAAAGGCAAACTGCTAAGCAAGATCAACCTAAAAAGAATTGAATTTATCTAACAACGCTTTGAAACATAACGAAACACAGTAGAGGTCTAGGTAGAGACGTGTTCCGACGTCGTTAAACATAGTGACCGTCGATCTCTACGAAGGTGGGTGATTCCTCCTGAGGGACGATAGCACTAATACGGACTTGTGCCCCCGCGTACCGTCGCGTATATTGGGGGACCCCTATAGGAACAAAGCCTTTATCCATAGGAAGCCGTGTCGGCCTCCCTACTGATCACGATGCAGTGAACACAGCATTCACGAAGATCGACCACTCGTACCGTAAAACGTATTCTGTGGTTTCGCGAAAGGTTTGGCACACCCTCTGCCTAGAACTCCAGAGTAGTTTCTTTTGGCCTTTTTCAAACTCTATAACTGAAAAAGTCCATCCGAGCATTTGTCACTTCGGGCTCGTTAATACATCGAAGGAGACTAGAGTCATATTTAGCTTTTTCTCGACTCTTAAAAATTGAAAAAGCAAGTTGTGTCTAAAGCGTCGTCATATAAAATTCATTCTAAACGGAACATAATCACCCCTTATTCCTGCGTTGATCTTGAGGTTGAGAACATGGAACACGCCAACCAAGGGATTCCATATGATGGGAACCCTAGCCCTTTCTCCTCTTGGGGAGAAGTTGGTGTGCCCCACATGGCCACGTTGTCGCTTCCAGGACTGACAATTGGCCTGCCAGTTTGGCTATTCTCAACCACTGTAGTTCAGAACACCACGGTTCCTGAACAGTCGAGTCAACAGTTAGACCAGTCTAGAGCTACCCTCCAGCCTTCCACTTCTTATAAGCCTTCCTCCGATCCTTCTTCTTCGAAAGGTCAAGCCGCCGAAAGCGGAGCTCCCATAGAAAAGAAGAAGGAAAAGAAGAAGAAAGAAAAGAAGCAGAAGGAGCCAAAGGTGCCTGGGGGCAAGCAAAAGGCATCTAGCAAAAATCCACACACAGCACGGACCGGGCCCAAATCGCCATGTGTCATATGTAGAGGAGACCACTTCCACCATGATTGTCCCGGTATTCCCCGGATACTAAGGGACTGGTCCCCTCGTTTGCACAGTTCGGAAGCATCAACCTCTGACAACCAGGTGGAATGCTTACCATCGACCAACGAAAGTGGAGGTTCTAGACGACGAAGGGGAATGAGATTCCCCTGCGAAATGTGTGAAGGCAATCACATCCTCCGCCGTTGTCCCTTTTTAGACGAAGCAAAGAGAGTTTTGGAAGATCAACTGGTTGCACCGTTGCTACTTCCTCCTGGATACCAAAAACTCGCGCCAAGTCCTTCGTTGGTCGAAAATACGGCTGCCCCACTCATAGGGCTAGCTGAAGTGTCAGTCTCTGAAAATGAACCTACTGAATCCGGACCGGACGAAAGTCCAAAGGTCGAGACAGCAGTTGACCCGGTTCTCCCTTCAGAAGTTTCATCTTCAAATACCACAGTCACTGAGGATTCATCTTCAGCTGACACCCCTACCGAAGAGAGTAAGGATGACACCGTCCAGATTCTTTTCATCAACACCGATTCTGATGAACATCAGGGCAATGTGCCCACTCCTTTATCGCAGGAAGGAGCATCGTCGGGATCATACCCGGCCGTGTATTCGGTCCCACCACCAAGCAACCTGGTTGTGTCCTTTGATTGGAACCAACTAGGCAGACCCCGGTTACCAGCCAGTATACCATTTAGAATTATAGTCCAAATATACAAAATGGTGATGGCTGGGACTGTCATTGATGAAGGGGCATCTGTGAGTATCCTGTCCTCTATTGCTTGGAAAGCACTGGGTTGCCCAGCACTTTTGCCTGAGATAAGAAATTTCTCGGGTTTTGACAAAGGAACCAGTCAACCATTAGGGATTCTACCTAATGTGCCTATTACATTGAAAGGGAAGGCTGTCAAGATGAATTTGATGGTCGTCCAAGGACCCTTGGATTATAACCTACTCCTTGGACGAGACTACATATATTGCATGGAAGCAATAGTCTCCTCACTCTTTCGAATAATGTGTTTTCCATACGAAGGAAGAATGGTCAAGCTCGTAGACCAACTTTCATTTCCGGGATCACGCATCGCAAATAGTCACATACCTATCCTGAATGGTCTCTTCGATCAAGAAAGGTCTCTACCTCCGGTTCTTCTTCCTGATGAGTGCGAGTGATTCGGGAAAGTAGGGCCGGAACCCAGGGGGCATGCATCCTGGTCTACTGGGGTCAGAAAAAACCTTGGGTGTAAAGTAGAATTTCCGCGGGAGAATATGACTAGTCCGTACCCCGTCACCTCCTTCATCTTCGTAAAACAGAAGGGCCGGCAAGAGCTCTCATGCAGAGGAAGGGGCAGTTAGGAATGGGGTTGTTCTGGAAAAGGATTCTTTTGTCAAGGTTACTTGTTTGACAAAGGTCATTCACCTTTGTCTAAAAAGTAGGTTCTACCAAAGAAGGGGATCCGTTTGCGGCAGCAAGTAGTAACCATCTTTGGATAAAAGGCAAGCCTCACCCATTAAAACGAATGATTTAAAGGATAAGTAGGGGCAGCCTCCAAAGAAAGAGATTCTATTGCTGCAACAAATTGTAACCATCTTTGTGTAACCTAATGATAGACATCGCCGAAGAAAGAGTTTCATTTGCGGCAGCAAACAAAACCGTTCTTTGGGTAACCAGAAAGAGGTAAGCCTCACCCGTTGAAAACAAGGGTTTTTGACGGACAAGTAAGGGCGACCTTGAAATTAGACTTACACCTGGGGGCATGCAAACCTCTTGGAATGCAAGCACGGGCGGCTATTTTGTTTTTTTAGTTTTTTAGGTCCCCCCTTTAAACCTGTAGGTCTAACCCGTTAAACTCGTAGGATTAGCCGATACCCAGCTTGCATAAAGAGAGGATGTGGAGCAAAGCATAGCGAGATGAAGCTCCTTAAAAAATAGCGAGCAATCTACCAAGAGACCTTCCTACTTTATGACTGGTAAAAATGAGCAGTTTTGGCAAAGTTCATGCTCGTTAAAAAATAAACGCAAGATACGAGCATTTTTGGCAAAGTTCATGCTCGTTAAAAAATAAATGCAAAACCGAGCAGTTTTAGCAAGAGTTCATGCTCATTAAAAAATAAATGCGCATGTGAGCAAGCTTCCCCCCAGAGTTCAAGCTCATCAAGAAAAAATGAACTGGTAAATAACCATTTGAGACCGTAAATTCATCAGCCATAAAAGCCTTGGTCGTGTTTGTGCACCGTCACCTCCACTTTTCATTTGGCCGATCATTCACATCCACTTGATTGTTTACCTATTTTGAGGAACAGCTGCGAAGAGTGATTTCACCTAGCCATCCTTGTGACACTGCCGTGATTGGAAAATTCCAACCTGTACCTGGAATCTGCTGCTATCCCTGTTTATCACTCGTTCCTCAAAATACAAGTCTTCTTTGAGCTCTTTTCACTGACTCGTAAAATATGAAAAGTTTGCCGAGTTTTGGCCTTCCAGCTCGTTAAAAGGACCGGAAGAGCTATCCCTCCTCTAGATTTTAATCTTTTTGGACCTGAGGGATTATTGCACAAAAAGATCGAGCGCTTGTCTGGTTCGGCTCGATAAAGATATCGAACATTCATCCCTTCTGTATTGTTTTATACTTTTTCGGACTTAAGGGATTAGATGACGAAAAAGGACCCCTGGAGTCCACTTTATGTACCCTTTTCAGACTCTCTAAAAATGAAAAGGACCGAGTTGTCTTTGTCGCTGGGCTCGTTAAAAATATTAGATAGCGACAAACTTGTCTTTAGACGAGAACGAGTTTCCCTATCGTTAAGCTCGTTAAAACATAGCGATGGGCTTGCCCGAAGGGCAGGTTATAGAACAAGCATATGTTATCCTCCTCAAGCTTGACAAAAATAAAGAGGTACTGGTCAGAAATGACTGGGGAAAAATTGGGAAGAACCTCAAAGCTTAATGGTAGCAGGTCGCTCTTGAACATGACACTTTTGCCTCCGTAAATATCGGGTTGGGTTATTATCATTCACCGGTCCCTTCACCATGGTCTCGCCATACCATCCATACATGGGGTAATGCTACCGATCCATCACATCAGTGTCGTTATATGTTCAAGAGATGTCATTCAGAAAGTGTCAACCGGGTCCCATCCACTACCATACATCATCTTTCATCCTTCCATGACCGCCACCCTGAATCATATTTCACAGATCGTTTTCACCATCATCACTAGCTCCGTTCCGTGTCACTGATGTGGGATTCATTAAGGCCCTCCTTTGATGGATCACTTCTTGTCGACATCAGCTCACTATCCAAGAAGTTGATCTAGGAACACCCCCTCAGTACTTTGAAGCTTGCATGCATCAATGGCAAGTTTCTCACTTCCGGCGATAGGTATACATTAATGACCTTCGACCGGGAGACTTTGCGTGGTGTTCGACGTCAGATCCTATATTCACGCCACGTGAATTGTGCTGCAGTACCTTGAGGGTCATCATCATTATCGGTGATTCCTCTCGTGCTTGTTAACAGTTTACATTATTGACTGGTAATCAAGCGATGTCTTTCCATGTTCGACTTCGAGAAATTCTCACATGGATCAACTTGTACTAGAGTGAAGATCGGACAAGTTTGAAGACCCCGGATCTAGTTTCATCCATCCGGGCTGCGATATATATTCAGGAGATAAAAACATAGACATGTGCAGCAGATGATCATCCTACTAAAAGGATGATAATTAAAAGCAGAGAATTATCAGTCTATTATCAGACGATCGTCTGTTTATGTGCAGCAAATGTATTTATAAAGCTGAGCATGGGAAATGCCCGCATCAGCTAGATCATGAAAAGAAAGTATGAAAAGATAATGTATTGTATTGTATTTTGTCACAGGTCACCTCCCGACGATTGAATGAACTTCGGATCCTCCTAATAAAGCATTTCACCCGATAAACAACCTCATACTTTAGGGGGCAACTGTTATAGACATTTTTGTGCCTTACAGCATGGAGCATGAAATGTCAATAATCTGAGGGATCCAAAGTCCCTAAACATGTTGTTCCTACCCCTAGAGGAACAAGGTCAGCAAACCACAGCACTACAGATCAGTTCTCCACTGAAAAAAACACTCAAAAACAGGTCAATTTTGGATCAAAGTAGCTGCTCCACTAAGCATCTGCGCTGAATGTCAAAAGCTCTATGGTGTACCTGCGCTGCATATCAAGTGCAACAAAGGCTACCTGCGCTGGGCGTACTTTGACATGTGGAGGAATCTTTTCTCAATGTGCCAGTGCCCAGGAAGCTTCCAAAATGACACTTGGATCAGAAGATTCGCCTAATGATGAGTAAAGAGGTTCTAAAACTCCAAGTGGAAGGTAGAAACTCCGAGTGGACTCAAGGACTGAAGAACAACTGGAGTTGAAGAGGACAACAAGTCACACATCAAGCTGACTTATCTTCACTCCAAAACTCTATATAAGGATCTCATCCCATGGGATCTGGAGGCCGGAATTTTGTGCAAAGAATTGTTGTTGGTTTACAGTTGTGAGTATTGGGTGATTGCTTGAGGGAGGTGAAGAGGAGATTTCTTTCCGTCGGGAAGGTGATGCTGGATTGGACCTCTCACGGTTGTATCACCGCCTGAACCTTACTTCCTTATATTAATAAAGCATTTGAGGTTCTTCTATTCGCATGTGTTTCAATGGTGTATTGTCTTACTTGCGTATTTGATTTATGCTAATCCTTGAATCAATTATGAATGCATGCTTCTTGTAGTTTCCTTTTCTTGTCTTGTTCGTAGGATCTCGTGTAGCTGGGCCCGTGAGAAGACTTGGAGCTGGGAGCGAGCGGCAAATAGAGGAGATTGGATCGACCATTTGCGCAAGACATCGGTAAGTGGATCTCTTCCTTTCATCTCTTGCATGTCATAAAGAAGTAACTTTAGACAGCTTTGCTTCAGCTGTTGCTAAGGAACTATCACCCTTAGAGTGGGATAGGGTCATTCCGTGTTGGATACTTTTCCCCACAACACTCTGGGAGACATATCCATCAAATGCTTGACCTAGAAGTACAAAGGTACCCTTATGGGTGAGTAGAATATGTCCCTATATTCTTCCACGCCCTTATCCACCTTCTTATGTTGCATGGGGGATCCCTTCCTAGGGGCTTGAGAGAGAAACAGAAAGAAAACAAATTTCCCAGTTTGGGTGATGATCTTACTGCATTGCTTAGCAGAGATCAAAGAGATGTCAGTAGGCAGGGGTACCTCTGGTATCCTGTATAACTTATTTCCTAAATTAATAATAACAGTGCAAGTTGTGGACTCATACATAGCATGATGCTTCCACAAGTACGGTTGAGCTAATAACACATCACAAAATTCAAGAGAAGAAACATCACATAGTACCTCATCCATGTAAGTTTGCACTGTTGGCTAACGTGGAGATCTTGTCCTTGGTGAAGCCACCCGATGGTGTATGACTATAGGTGTAGTGTGGTTGGTAGGCCCAACCGCCTCATGACCTTTGATGAAATGAGGTACTTTTGGCTCTTGATGTCGACAATGAACTGCAACAAAGAACCCTTCACCCACATCTATGAGTGGAAGATACTCTCCTTGTCCTCTCTATCTTTGGGCTTAATCTTTTGGACCTTGGTGGTGGCAATGGTGGCACTGGGTTCTACGTCAATAATCTGCTTCCCCTTGTCATTCCCCTTGTCGGGTTCTGGCTCAGAATCAAAACATGCATCGGATTCTGAAGCTTTCAGCTCAACCACCAATGACTGGTTGGCATGACACTCATTTGTGTTGTGAGTGGGGCTCTTGTGGAACTCACACCACATTCCTTTGTACTTCTTTATCTTCATGGTGTCATTCTTTGCTTGCGGCTTTGATGGGTTTTCCTAGCTCACTCCACCTTAGCTCTATCCTTTATTTTGTGGTTTGGGTGCACTCTTGTCCTGTTTCTGATTCACAAATACAAATTTGTGCTTATTTTATTTAAATTTATGTTCAATCTTGGCAACATATTGGTATGCTGCACCAAGCAAGGATATGTCCAGGAACTCCATTTCTTCTTGAATGTATTTGTGTAGATAAACACAGTACTTGAGCACCAGATGTTGCTCAGATTCTTTGATATTAAACGTTGTGCATAGAGTATGAAAAATATTTGTGAACCCATGCACATCTTGGTCCCTTTGTTGTCGTAGTGTGGTCCACTATATGTACTTGTCCTCATAGATCCACACAGGGTAATATTGTTCCTTGAAAATCTCTTGGAAATAGTTCCAATAGGGGGTATTTGTAAATAGAGAGGGTTCCTCTTCCCTTTTCTCGCAGTAAGTTTCCCACCAGTCCTTGACATGGCGGGAAACCTTAAGCAATGCAATAGTAATATTCTCCCCTTCGGAGAAACTATCGACCGAAAAATAACCTTCCAACATATTCAACCATTTATCTACAACATCTGCATCTATTTGACCTTCGTATATAGGGATATAAAAGTTAACTTGTACCTTGAAGGGGGAGACAACTCCAAAGTGATTGTTGGATGAATATCCGTCGTCGGTGGGCATCCGCCGAAGGATCTGGGCAAACTTGTCCATCATCTCGTTCCTTTGCCGCTCGAGAAATTCTTCAAGCAATAGTTTGATAGGATCTCTTACTCCCTCATCTTTCTTTTCTTCTACCATGGGTGGTCATCGGTGTCTGCGAGGACAGTCTTGTAAAGGCTCAACCAGTTCAAGTCCCAACTCCTTATACCTCGACGTCGTTGGGGGCATGTACAAAAAAACAGAGAAAGAGCAGATTGCTCTGATACCACTAATATGAATTTATGAAGGAACAAAATGAAATATAGATATAAACAAAAACGCAGAGATATAGTGAAAATAGAACTTCAATTCATTAATAAAAAAGTATTGAAAATTGTTTACATGTAGAATGGAAATAAACTAGCTCAGGCGATGGTAGCTTATCTCTGAGAAGAGATGTGACAGCTACATGCCTTCTAAAATGTGTTACAATGAGGCTCAAAAGTCTATTTATTATTGAGAAACAATGGAAAACCATAAACATTAAAAAACCTAACCCTAGGAGATGAAGCACCAGAAGTCTGTAGGCCATGTTGGGGTAAATTAGTACATCAACTTCCCAGGGTCGTAACTTTGGCATATGATCTCTGTTTGAGGTGTACAATACCTCATTAGAAAGATATATCGGAGGACTACAACTTTCGACTACAAACCCTTGCCCATTTTCCAAAAAAAAAACATTGTTTATGGCCTCAAAATGACTCTAAAAGTTCAGGAATCGAAAAACTGTCAAAAATAGTAAATTGTGCTACAATTAAGGAAACTGAAATAAATAATGATGTGTGTCTAAGAGGAGTAGGAAAGTGGCCACCATTATCCACCTGGATCACTTACTATGAAGTTTCCTTTGCCAATATGGCATGAGTGACTACTACATGATCTTCTTCCTCTTTTGTTATGATTCTCTTCTCAAATATGGAATAAGTACAATGCTAAAATAATGGAACCACCTCTCATCCTAATGAACCAATATTTAACATAACCTGATACTCATCTAGGTTTAGTGTTTTGCATGCATCAATCATTAGTTAGTGTTTGTGTTTTGGACCCTCTAGAATTTTATTAAAAGTATTTGCATGTTTTTTAAAAATAAAAAAATAAATATAGAGGCCAAATTATTTCGGAAGATGCGGGCTATAAAATCAATCAATCAATTACTATCAATCAATCAATTGTGTTTTCTGCACTATGTTCCGTATCAGTAAGTGAGTTCGAGGTTAGAGAGTATAGAAGTTAGAGTTAGAATGTAGAGAGTTCGAGTAGTTCGTTCGTTTGAGGTAGAGTAGAGATATGTAGTTCGTAGAGTATCGAGATCTCTTTTTCACATAAAATAAAAATAAAATTAAAAAAATCATAACAATCTAATGCTTATAAATATTGTTGGGCCTAGACTATGCCCTAAACAAGAACTCATCTTCATTGAACGTGAGGAAAAGGTTAATGGCCCAAGACCCAGAGACATTTGGCAGGAGTGAAACTTGCCCCCTTACAAACCACCAACATATAATTCTACGAGACATGGTTTTACTATTATATTTTCTCATTTATCATTTTTTATTTTATTTATATTCTTATATTATTATACTTACACCTTTATATATTTGATTATTTAATTTTTATATAATTTTAATTAATTAATATGAATGTTTTAATTAATTAATTTTATTATTATTATTAATTTTTATCTAACATTTACCTAAATTCTTTTTTCCTTTCAAAGCATGATCATATTTCTTATCAACATCTTGATGATGAGCCACACTTGCTAGCTTGAAAGACTAAAAAATTTAATATGATGGATCCAAAAATACAAGATCAAAATGACAGTGATCAGTCATCTTACACATGGATAACAACTAGTGATGGTTGCCCTTACTGCTAATTTGAAAATTGAATTATGATAGGTTTTCCCACTATTAAAAAAAATTCTTATAAATATTGTTACAACAGTTTAGGTAAAATTGAGGTCATAGAACCAATTTATCATTGGTGATTTTTGGGCTCTAGGTTCTGATAACCCACGGTTTTACCAATGGCGTGTGTGTGTGTGTGTGTGTGTATATATATATATATATCACTGATCTAGATCTATCTTAATTCCAAAACTATCAAAGGTAGAGAGAGGTCAAATTTGTAGAGATACAAAAATTTTCTCACATTTTACACTCAAAATTTTTTTACAACTTAAAAAATTTGATTCTTCTAGAAATTACATAAATGTAAACTTATTTAAATAAAAAACCATAAATAATTTATTAGTGACGAATTACAAAAATGGATAACCTAACAATTATCTTATGAAGCTTTTAATGCATCATTATTTAATGCTTTACCTCGGCAACAAAGTGTAGAGTGTTTACAAAATCATTATCTTAAATTGTTGTTTAATAGTTTTATGACTCATTTCATTAAAATATAATACTTAATACTTTTATCAATTATGAAATTATATAAAATTAAATTTTTAAAATTTAAAATTTTTAAATAATTGTAAAAATAAATATTCATTGGATAGTATACTTAATATTGATGATGAAATATTTGAAGGATGTAAGATTCCACTAATCATCAACTACCATTATTAAAGCATCTCGAATTAATGACTATGAAACACTTCATTTGTACTTCAAGGTGCAATTTTATTTGATGTCTTTTAGACCAAAATTCAATTATATCAATATTGACTAGAAGTGATTTGTAAACTTAAAAGAATACTCTTAGACTTATTTTATGACTATGAAACACTTCATTTGTACTTCAGGATGCAGTTTTATTTGATGTCTTTTGGACCAAAATTCAGTTATATTATGGACGAGAAGTGGTTTGCAAACTTAAAAGAATACTCTTAGACTTAAAGAAATAAGTAGAAGAGAAATTACTAAGTAACCTTGATGGAAGACATAGTTTCATCTTTTTTTATACTCGTAGACAATATTGAAGTGTTTTGGTTACCTTCTTTTTACTCCCTGCCCCCTGTGGCAGTGGACTATAGTAATCAAAATGAGGCAATCACATTATTACTGCCTATCGTTAACCTAAAGTTTTTAACTCCGTTTCATAAAACAAATGTTGCTCAGCGTATGAAATTGCAGGAATGATTTTCAAGATCAATCAATTATTTTGATTGTCTTACTTGGCCTCTTCTTGAGGTAGAGAGGCTATATTCCTTATATAACTTCAGTTTAATCATATATTATTTTTTTGGTATTTCCAAGTAGTCTGAAATAGAAACTAATGCTAGCATTAGTTAGCAAGAATTAAATGTTTGGGATAATATTTTAGTTAATGTTTGAGGTATTTGCTAATGTATATGTAGATGAGGATAAAATCATTGGTATTTCCAAGTAGTCCAAAATAGAAACTAATGCTAGCATTAGTTAGCAAGAATTAAATGTTTGGGATAATATTTCAGTTAATGTTTGAGGTATTTGCTAATGTATATGTAGATGAGGACATGATTTTGTGTGTATGTAATGGTGTGCTTTCAAGTTACATGGTGTGTTGTCAAGTGCTATCAAGTTATAGGTAAAGGCAACAGTCGTTGAATGTAATGGTGTGATGCCAAGTTACATGGTGTGCTTTCAAGTTACAGGTAAAGCCAGCAGTCACCTCCCCTGTATGCCTGCTTTTCTCATTCACTTTTCTGACCTAAAATTACAAGCATTACCTGAACTTCCATTACCTAAGCGTTACCTGAACTTGCATTACTTGAACTTGTGTTACCTAAGTTTTACTTTACCTAAGTTTTACTTGATCTTTGCTCCATGGCATAGAAAGTTCTTCCATTTCTATGTTATCTTTCAGGAGTGCTACGTGGAAGAGGATCATCCAGCAATGACTGACTGATTGACTATAAGCTATGATTGGCTATCAGGTAAATGACTGTTGCTTCTGGGCTCTGAATGTAGTATGATCCTCAAAAGGTGAATCCATATCTAGCAAGCATTGGTCAATCTTTCTTGGCTAAAAGGTATGGCTCACGGATCTTAAAGTAAGAAATTTGAAGGTAAGTCCGGGGGTGCAGGTGAGCATCAAGATCAAGTTTCAAAGGCGGCAGGTAGAGGGCAGGCAGATCTAAGTTTAAGCAAGTGAGAAAGCCGGTTTCTTATCCCAGTCTGTTTCTGCAACAATCCAGCCAGTCACTTTCTAAGCAAGTAACTAAAGCAGCACTACTAATTCACTGATTGTGTTATATACGTAATTATACAACAATAAGCTCATCAACTTATCAAAACAGTAGCATCGTGCAGTGCAGGAGTGTTGCATGGAAGAGGATCATACAGTGCACTAGTGGTACCTCAGTTGCTCTTGGTCCTTAAGCCAACTTCCCTGTCTTCTGGCTTCTTTCTGCATGTAGGTTCTTCCTCGCATAGAGAAGAGGATTCAATGATGATACTACTAATACAAATAAGTATTATGTATTAGCTAGAAGTTTATAGTGTTTATTATGCAATGTTATTAGGGCATATAGGGTTTAAAGCAACTAACAATAAGAAACATGAACATGTAGCACAATAATTTATTAACATCTATTAGGTCTGAAAGAAAACCATGGGTCTATGTTAAAATCCAATTATGAACATATGAGCACACCAATTCTAAACTTCCATCATGCAATCTTGTAATAAACTTATATTTTCCAATTGTTTTTGTGTATCATATCGGCTAACTTCTTGGCATGGTGAGCTTTAAATCAATTCTTGCAAATCATTCACAGAATAGTGCAGCAGATAGCCAAGATCTTTCAATAGAAAACTTCTGGTGAATGAAAAACTACAATCTTTGCACATACCAACAATCAAGAGAAGTTTCAGAGTCGTGAAAAGGAAATTCAATGCGGTATAAAGGACAATCAATTGAATATCTTACAATAAAATTCCTACAAAACAATAAAGAGAAAGCCAATACTTATCTAAATCTACAAAATTGGGGCTTGCAACAACAAACATGGCATTTCATATCTGATGGTTGCAATTAAATATGCTATCATATATGATCAATGTAAATTTAAAATGAAAAAAAGTTGGCAAAACAACAGAGACTGATCATTGAACCCACCAACCGGCCAATCAACCCTTTTTTCCCATTTTATTGGGGAAGTTCACGTCAGACATAACTCCATGTTTATTAAGCACCTAGGTTTTCCCATGATTAAGGATATCCAAGCCAGCTGCTTAATTTTAGACCAGCATGCTTTGATCGAAAATTCCAAAACAGCCCCCGTAAAGTGACAAGAAAGGGAAAGCATACCCTACCTTGCAGAGAGGGCAGGCCCTACTCATATACACATTAACAAGCGAGAAGAGAATATTATCAATTTGCATCACAATATTTAATATACGTTGCATAAGGAAACCTAGGTATAACACACAATCCCAATCCCCAAAAATGCAAAAGAAGAGATAACATAAGAGAACATGCATACATACTAGATATCCTCAGGAATATCGTATCTGATGAGTTCTTCATTTTCGAACTTATCAATGCCCATGTAGATGGTGTAATCACTAGCCTCTGACGTGGCCTTGAAATAGAGTACCATCTTGCCTGCTGAAAGCCATACTAATCAGTAGCGAAGGGAAAGACAATTTTATAAGTAGTTGGAGTTTCGCCCGTTTACCCATAACCATCAGTTGCAATCCCAGATAAATTTTACCTACACGGTTTACCTATAATAAATATGGTGAGCTGGTTGAAGCAAACATTGAAGAAGCACGGGTTTAACTAGCAAACACAACAGGAGGAAAGAAAATGCTAGAAGCAGCCAGATCATAGGAAAAAAGATAACTTGGAATCGGGGTTCATGGGCCTGAAATTGATCCGTAAGAATGAGCTTCACTTCAAGTCTCTTTTTCTCTCATCCCATACTCCAGAAGGCATAGAGATAAGAAATTCAGCGAACTGTTCAATTCGATTGTCTTCCGCAAGAATAAGCTCTCCCTCTTTTCATTTCGTTTAATGTGCAAACAACAACACCTAATTTACAAAAGTATGCCCTAAGTCATAGAAATATAATGAATCCACATTCAAGGTAGGGTCTGCTAGTAAAAACATAGTAGATCCAAACAATGAATATAATTTACCAATACCCGTGGATAATGGCACACAAGCACATGGCTTGCATGCAATCTTGGATGCATACCTGAAAATTAATGTATAACATTATTCCGAGTTCAAACAGATGTGAAACATGCACGTCATGTTGACACATCTCCTCGCTTTCTTAGTACCTGTAGCCACGAGTTGCAACTTCCAGCTTTGGCCAAGATGGAGTGATGTTCTGTCTAGAAAGCGGATATTAGACCAGCCTTTGCAGGGTCCTGTAATATTTTATTTTAATAGGAAGGCGTGCACGCTGATAGGAGTTTAATAAGCTCAGATTAATAAATTATTACATGTCCAATGAACATATTGTTATTTACCACTTGCCAAGGAAAATTTTAAGAACCCCCCCTAAATTTATATGTATAATAAATGGGCGAATCTCCATGGTATATACAAAAAATGGAAGGCGATTTTATCAATAATATAATATGTATATATAATTTTTTGGCGAATCTCTCACCAGGCATGGCAAATATTTTACTCAATTATAAAATCTTGTAAGATCTTGGTGAGTCTTTCACTAAATAATAAAACTTTGTAAGGTCCCAGTGAATCTTAGCATTGTGAACTCTTAGAGAATTTTTTGAAAAAGTATAAAACCATATATGACAAGAGCTACATGGTGGCAATATCACTGTTTTTTTTCACATTTCCACGACATGGAACTTGTTTATAAAATTATAAAAAAGCCAACCAAGTCCCTTATAATATGCAGGTAAGCTTATAACAGAGTCTGATACATCTATTATGCTTGTCTTCATTCAAGTGTCATAGCTGCTATACTTAACACTGTGAATCACAACTCTCTCAGAACTCAACTCTATAGTGTAATTAAAACCTTTGGAAATTGAATCTGACAACTCTATAAAAAGGATTAGTGAAATAGAAGCTTTTGTGAATGAGCCCACTAATTATCACTGCTAAAAAATCAATCTAGACTATGAAGTCTTCCATCTTGATCACAATCGTGCTCACGATCAAGGGAGTGCGACCACCTAGCCTGACATAATGGCCATCATAGATTCCAATAATCAACAACTTCCTTGCAAGGACATCCTAGCTCATGTCTCATGAATTTTATTCATCAATATTAACTGATATAAATCTTATAAAGATAATATTAGAATCCTCTCCAGATTCACTGTTAATACAAGGGTAAAGGAAATTTTCTAGCTTAAGGTACTAGCCAATACCAATTTTGGTATTTGTGACCCCTTTGTGGGGATGCACCTACCCTGCCCCTTTGGGTTTCTGCCTTGTAACATAGTTCAAGGATCACAAGACTTTCCAATCTTCCTACTTCATTAGACACACTTTATATGCTATACATAGTGAATGGAAAAGAAGCATTATAGAACACACAATTTCATAGAAGGAAGAAAAATCTTAGCCAGTTCAATATCAAAATCTTAACCACTGATTAATAAAGAATAACAAGTAGTGTAATGAATTGTTTCGAGTTATTTATTTACAAGCTGTAAAGAATGTAGTGGAATGGAAAATATTACTTAGGCAACCCTTCAATATTTTCTACTAATATGTCTATGCATGTACATATGAAATTAAGAGCATTGTTGAATACAAAGTTTCCTTTTCTCTTGCCTCCATTTTGACAAATCAGTTTGAAATCAGTGTCACTTTGAATCTCCTTTCCTGTGTGGATGTTTTGACAAATCAATGTGAAATCAAAGTCACTTTGAATTTCCTTTCCTGCGAGGGATCACATCCACAGTTGATTAGTAAAATATAATCTACTATATATTATGTTCAAGAAACTGACTGCAATCTACAGTGGAAACGAGACCTCAATTCTTATTCTGAATTTGAATATCTTGGGACAACATAAGAGATAAAAATGCATATGGCCTTAGTAGCTAGAAAACAATCACTCCATCATTACAAGACCACCTAGATTTTCGGACTTAATCTAAATAATGGCACTAGTTGTAGTGCTTATTTGCATTAACACCATGGAAAAGCAACAACAATGTTTCAAAGCACACTTAATATAAAAGTTGTAACGTTCTGAGAATATTTAATGATAGCATCTAAACCTCATAGCTATGGTGGGGAAACTAGGGAACCCAAGTATTGGAAGATATCTCATACCAAATCTGAGAAAAAAATAAAAAAGGGAAAAAATCAAAATCTATAAATCAAGCAATGAATTGTTCACAAATCAAATACAATTCCTTTAACTAACATTTAAATTGTGGTGATATATTTAAATATTTAGTAAGAGGGTAACTTCAAACCATGGAATATTACCTTTGTCATTACTGTCATCCCTCAATTACAAATCAATACTTATGGAAAGATTGTAAGAAATTCTGTGAAATAGTAAAGCGCATTATTTTCAAGCAACAAAATCAAGACATTGTTACATCAAGAGCCATAATTGATTCATAATCAATGAATCAAGTCCTTGTATGGCACAAGCTTGTTTCACAACCTCTATTTTCTCAATAACAAAATCAAGACATTGTATGTGGTTATTGCCAAAAGTAAACTGCGTTCTAATTTGGAAGAGGATCTTATCAAAAGACATGGATTTATTCAAAGCTACAAAGCCTAATGGGTTACTGGAAAATAGGTTAGAATACGGGATCATGATACTTAAATTGAAAAAATATGTTTTCCTTTTAGAAACATTACAATTATACAATGCTTTTTAAAAGCATTAGAATTTGAAATTGGGCCTTTCTATCAAGACAAAATTTCATTAACAGAATGTACTTTCCTACCTAAAATGTTGTAGATATCCAAGAAAAACTTGAAAAGCATAAGAGAACTTAGCATAATGTACTTTCTTTCCTTCCTTAACATTCTTAAAGAGTTGAGGTTCTCCAAGTCATTAGGTAACTTTCGAAGGAAATGACAGTTAGTAATAGTCCAATTCACAACTGAAGATGTGTCACAAATACGAGGGGGCATCTCCTCCAAATCACAAAAGTGCTCCAGGTTAAAACCTAGACATTTTTCCATTCTTCACTAAGAGCTTAAAGATAGCTTCTCTAAGTTCTACATGACTTTACTATGCTCTTGAAGTGGGGGCACATGCAGGCTCTCCAAGTGAATAGTCTTAAACTAAGTGAAGATAAGGCCGATAGATCATTCAGTGTGGATCTATTTAACCCATAATTGAATACTATGTCTCTCTTGAACCCATAATTGAATACTATTAGGACTTTCAAATTTTTCATGGAACTCAAAAATGTTGGAAGAAAGTATTTGCTTCCAAAAAGAGTAAAACTAAAGCCTCTGCTTGAGGACAATTGATGTCACACCACAACCACTTCTCCATGGAATCTATATAGGTAAACCACAAATCCAGAATTCCATTAAAATATTGTGTTTATTTAATACACAAATGAAATCATTGCATTTCTTTAAAATATCTTTTGAAATCAAAATTACCGAAATTACATATCGATAACCTAGTGGGTGTAGGATAAAATTCACCCGTGTCATTCACAGAAAGCATGAGAAAAAATCTAATACTATATATAAAACCAAGAGAAATTCAAATTCATCACTTCTAGGGACCTCGTAACCACCCTACCAATACACAAGTATGTTCCATGTTCCTGTTTTCAATTAGAACCAAATTACAATCTTTTTACTCCAGCATATGTTGGAAAGTTATAGAAGGATGACTAGTGCAATCAACCATTCCTTTTAGCCCTGGATTTGTTTCAGTTTAAAACAGAAGTATAAAAATATACTTGTTCGTCTATGCTTTAACCATTCACCTTAAGATGTTTTTACAGTATAATTTCCTAAGTCTATTTAATATCTTCATTATCATAAAAACCAACCTATATCCATCTTAACTCCACATCTACCACTCTCAGGGGGATGAAATCTATTTATCCCTCTAAGGACTTGGTAGACCCAGAATTAAGATGGATCTAAGATGATAGAATTTCCCCTTTAAATAGTCTATTCTCACATGAATACCATGGTATTACCATGGGTCAATGCCATGGGTTATCATAAACCTGGAGCTTAAAAATTACTATTAGTAATTTATAAAAATTAATAAAATTAATAGTTGAATTTTATTTTAATTTTTATTTTAACCAACCTAAAATGTTTAACATACATTAAATCCACCAAGCCCCGAGAGGGATCAAATATTTTTTCACTCTATGCTAGTTTGCATATCATGATATTTGATAGCTCTAGAGGGTTAGTAGATCCAGAGTAAAGATGGATCTATGCCCCCATTTAAATATGCTACATTCTAGGTGAATACCATGGGTCAATACCATGTGCCATTTTTATTTTTATTAATACTAATATTAGGGTTAATAATGTTTTTTGCATGGTATTAATAATAATATAGTCCATGGTATTTGTCCCATAGTATTTTGCCCATAGGTTTCACATAAATATAACACATTTTTTGAGTGTTCGTAAATATAAGGTGACTTATGGAGTAAATATAAAAAAAATGTTTTATTTGTTTACCATACCTCTAGTTTATTTATATTTTTATTAATTTACCATACCTCTTTTACAAATATGGTATTTGGCCCATAGGATTCACATAAATAAAACCTCTTTCTTGAGCCGGGTTATGGACTAAATATAAAAAGAGGTTTTATTTATTTACCATACGTCTAGTTTATTTATATTTTTATTTATTTACCATACCTTTTGAGTAAGTATAAAAAGACGTTTTATTTATTTACCATACCTCCACTTTACTTATATTTTTATTTGTTTACACCCTTGCATGTATATAATGTGACTTATGGAGTAAATATAAAAAATGTTTTATTTATTTACCATACCTCTTATTTATTTATATTTTTATTAATTTACCATACCTCTTTTATAAATATGGTATTTGGCCCATAGGATTCACTTAAATAAAACCTATTCTTGAAAATGGGCCAATGGATTCACTTAAATAAAGCCTATTCTTGAAAATGGGCGAATGGAAAGTTGTAAATCCTAGTTTCAAGCGCTAAATTTACCTTTTTTACCCTCTCCCTTAAAATAAAGTGGGTTATTTGAGGTGATTTGTAAAAATGTGCTATGATACAAAAGATTCACCCACTAAAAATTTAGAAACCCCTTAATTCCCCCAAAAGGCGAACATTCGCCCCTAAAATTTTCTATGCCACTTGCACGCTAATGATCAAGTTCAGGACTTCAAGATTGAATATTTCTCTTATACTTGAAATTAATTTATTATTTTACATTAATGCAAATTTATTCAGCATTGAAATCGTGTAAACTTTGTTTTGCTAAGGTGGGCAAATGTGAGCAAAGTGTATAATCGACTAAGGTCAGAACAACAAAAAAACACACTAGCTTAATTAATCACTTTTTGTTCCCTTCTAGTTAGATATGCAACGCTCCATGGAATACGGGTATACATGTAACCAACACGTTTGATTAGCTCTCCATGGAATAGACGTATACAATGTAACCAACACGTTTGATTAAGGTAATGCTTATAGCTTACAGAGTACGGAGTAGCTTGATTCCCCATACAAAAATAGTGTTTTAAACCTCGGTAGATTAATATGACTTGGAACCTCTACAAACAAAGGTTCTCTTTATTCAAACATGCATTTTATAAGGTTTTTTCAGATTGACCCCCTGATCCAAGAGCTTAATCTTTCACTGGCCTTGAACTAAACTAAAGTTGCCCCTATCGTTGTTTATTAGCCGGTTGAAACTCTACAGAGTTCTTTGGCTTGATTGTGCTTTACCAGAGCAATGGTTTCATAGTTTTCTTCGAGCCTCAAGCAGGGACTAGTTGTCGTGCAACTTCCCTTATTACTATTAAATCTGGGTGGATTGGTGTTCTATATCTGTGTGAATTTTTATTTTGATAATATTTTATATATTTATAAATAAATTAAAAATAAATAATTAACTTAAATTATATACAATTGTATTGATAGGAACCTTGATATATAGATGTCTTTCAGATTAATCACATAATCATGAATTGGTCGATGTTTCGAACTAGCTAATGTGGTCCATCTTCAAGACAATGTCAAAGACTATGTGATTAGAATTTTTATTTTGGAGTAAGATTTTTAGGATTTTAATTTAATTATTATGTTGATATGTATGTTTATTTTAAAATAAAGTTTTTAGAATTATGTTTATTTGGAAAAATGTTTCTAAAATTTTAATTTAATTATGAATAATTATTAGGTGGTTATCGATAATAATTACGTGGATAATAAGATTTAACTTGCATAGAATATTCTAAAATATTTTTGGTAGTATACACAAATTAAAAATTGAGATCTATTTCCCAAGTTGTGGTGTCTTTTTTTCTCTTTTAATTTAACTCATTAATTAAAACAAATGTCATATGAACAAGGGTCATATAAAATTAAATGAGTTATGGTTTTTTTGGGCATATGGTATGGATAAACCATGGTATTAACCCATAGTATTGTGATAAAGTCTATTTACAAATAAAAATCTCCATAATAAAATAATTTCCATAATTAAAAAAATTATTTTATATATACATATATTCTTTTTATAATTAATAATAATAAAAATATAATAATTATAACTTAATTAATATTTATTTTATTTTAAATTTGTTGTAATGTGAAATATATTATAAAATATTGTGATATTTATTATGAATAAAATAAATATTTTAATATTTATTATAAATTTACAATATTTAAAAAAATTATATATTACTCTTTAAAATAATAAAATTTGATTTAAAAAAATTTACATTTATCGGCGACCACGTAATTTCGCTTTCCTTTCATGGAAATTGACAAAACGGACAAAACACCCCAACTCACGTAATTTCGCTTTCCTTTCGTGGAAATTGACAAAACGGACAAAACACGCCAACTCATTTTAAAAAATGGCCACGAATTTCCACCAAGTAAAATGAAAAGAAGAGAAAGAAGGCCCACAGAAAATAATATGTACGCAGAATCTAGAAAGCACGAGTTGGGCACGCTGCGCCAAATGAGAATATAGAGAGCACGAGTTGTACACGCTCCTCCACAAGCCGGTCGATCTGAACCGTCCACTTGCCATTCTGCGGTAGCAGAGATGGCCTCCTACGCCTCTTTCCATCACAATATTCTTCTCGTAGCGGAACCATTCACACCGTAAGTCTGAATTCGTTGATGCGAGGGAACAGGAGGCGGCCACTATTTATATTTTCTCGCAATTTAGCACAATTTAGCCACTGTCCGCTACTTATGAAAGGCAAGGGTCTAATTTCAAATTTTGTGATTCATATTGGTTTTTTAGAGTGTTTCTGGGATTAATCATATCATTAGCTTCCAGTGTGTTTAGTGAAATTGAGTGAACCAGTATTCCGGTTTCAGGTTTCACTTTCATTCGTGAGTATTGTTAAAATGGAGATACATCCAAATTTTTAAATTGTTTTTGAGAAATTTTCTGCTTGCCATTTTAATGATGCTTATATTGAGTTCCATGATGTGTTTTGAGTCGATGACTAGTTGTGGACTGTCCACATGTGAATTTTTTTGTTTGAGGGCGTTTTAAATCGAGTTTTGATTTCCGAGTTTGGAGTAGTGGATTTCAGTTTTATGAGTTTTTTATTCTGGCTTTTATATATATATATATATATCTGGGGTGTATTATTGGTGATTTTTATTTGAATTTACATATTGTGGGTATTTGAATACAAGACTGCATGTTATACGCATTTGCAGGTTGATTCAATTTGCCACCATGCTTCTCAGAGCTTCTGCTATTGTTTCCCCCGCCATTGATGCTTCTTCTCCATGGAAGAAGCAGCAACGCCCCAATGGTTTCTGCAAGAAAGGCATTTCAGCAGACAAATGCGATGTTGGTGTTGCAGCAAGGTACATGAAGAGTAAGAGAGGAGGCAAGCATTGTGTTCATACCGTTCGAGCTGCTGTAGGCGGTGAAGGGAAGCCGACAGGTGCTCTGGGTGGAGTTATATTTGAGCCTTTTGTTGAAGTTCAGAATGAGCTAGCACAAGTTTCTTTATCATTCTCTCAGTCTTTGGCGAGACAGAAGTTCTCAGATAGTTGTGAGGTTGCACTCAATGAACAAATTAAGTCGGTAATGAGACGAAGCTTATCTTAAAGTTCTATACCTTTAGGTCAATTTACTTAATAAATTCGTTTGGTAGAAGTTATAACATGTGTAGTTATTCTTGGACCAATTTATTTTCATACTCTGGAATCATATGAAGCTTGAAATCTTTTTGGCAGCGTGGAATACAACGTTTCATATATTTATCATGCTCTCTTTGCATACTTCGATAGGGACAACGTCGCTCTGCCAGGCTTTGCAAAGTGAGAAACCCCCAATTTTCTTCTTATATTCTTGTGTATACGTATCCTTGTGAGAAGTGTGATGAATAACAGGTTTTCTCCAATGCGACAGGTACTTCAAGGATGCCAGTGACGAGGAGAGGGATCATGCAGAAAAGCTCATGAAATATCAGGTTTCTGGGACTAAGAGTTTTACTTCAATCTGTTGTTTTAGGTCCTAAACTTTAGTGAAGCTATAACTGTTATTTGATACTTTGATCTGTGTTGGTGCTTTATTTGAGCAGAACATCAGAGGTGGGAAAGTTAAACTACAATCCATTTTGTTGCCTACCCTCATGGAGTTTGACAACGCTCAGAAGGGTGAAGCCCTTTATTGTGAGTCCAATCCAACGTGCAACGTCCATATTTTATGCCATGTTTTTTGGTTGAATGTAGCTTAACATAACAATATGTTTTTTGTTTGTGCTTTGGGTCGGTTCTTGATCTACTGGTCACAGCCATGGAGCTGGCCTTGTCTTTGGAGAAACTCACAAATCAAAAGCTTCTGAACTTGCACACTGTAAACATAGGCTGAATTCCTTACGTGTTGATTAAATATATCTTGTTACTTTGAAATATTTAAAATCATGTTGCATTAGATTAATGATTTTGAAAGTTAATGGATTTGATGGGAGCAGGTAGCCCAAGAGGTTAACGATGGTCAGATGACAGATTTCATCGAGGGCAACTTTCTGGCCCACCAGGTTACATGCTCTGTATATTTTGTCGTTACAAGTAAGAGAGAAGTATAAAGAATGAGCATAATAAGAGGCTTATGTTATGTTTTCCTCTGGAATTTTGCAGGTTGAAGCCATCAAGAAAGTATCAGAATATGTGTCTCAGTTGAGAAGGATAGGCAAAGGGCACGGTATGAAGATGCTATGTCCAGTTTGATAAACATTCGAGGAGAGACCATTTTCATATTCACAATTAAAACAAAGATTTATATCCCAGATTTATTTGATCATGTCTCATTACTAAAAGCTGAACTGTAATTTATTTGGTTGTTTCTTGCAGCTGTATGGCATTTTGATCAGATGCTCCAAAATGGAGGTGATGTAGCTGCTGCCCCAGACGCAGGAGCTCTTGCTGCTGCTTGAGCTGATTGAGAATTTATATTTTTTCCCCTTACTGTCACAACTGGAAAATTCTGAAGTTATCATTGAGATAAATTTCTGTACTTCATGCCTTTAAAATATAGATATATATAATGGGTACATCGTCAAACTGTTCTGCAATTTTCACTCGTTAATATGATGGACATTTATTCTTGCATCCACTGTTTTCTAAACACATTAATAGAATCCGGCTGTTTTGGCTGTTATGTTTGATATAGGGTTTGTTTCATATTTATTTTCGGCCATCTTTCAGTAACATCAAAGAGTTTACACCTATTCCGAAGTATTTAAGATGGATAGGAACATCTAACAATATCCTTAAATAGTTATAAAATAAATATAATCTTTTATAAATAATTTTATAGGAATGAATCAAGATCTAAATACAAATGGGAATAAAGCATTTTAAAACGAATACAATCTTTTATAAGTAATTTAAGTAATTTTATATGAGTATGAATCGAGATATAAATACAAATACAAATGGGAATAGAAGAAAATGATTCCAGATATGTGCATTTCAGAACTGTATTATTAATATAGCACTTCAATCGAAAGTATTTTAACTTGGGAACAATCTACCATCCCACTTTAGACCAAAAAGTTAAACGCTTGCCATGAAAGTGATATGTACTTTATTGTTGGAGTAGCTTTTCTACTTGGTGCACGTTTTGGATTTGTGTGTATATAGTTTACCGTTTTCAAAGGATTAGTAGTTTTAATTTGTTAGTAAAGTTATTTACCTTC
Organism: Pinus tabuliformis; assembly: GCA_031772625.1. Taxonomy (NCBI): domain Eukaryota; kingdom Viridiplantae; phylum Streptophyta; class Pinopsida; order Pinales; family Pinaceae; genus Pinus; species Pinus tabuliformis. The sequence goes on from CM062816.1 coordinate 1,218,606,351, forward strand.
ATCTCATCTCAATTTGTAACCCTTTTTTCATTACACATGAGGATTTTATTTTATGTCATACTATGGATCATGCATATTATAGTTTTAAAATAATGACTCAATTAAATTAATTTGAAGAGGTTAAGAAAATATTTTATTTATTTATTTATTTTATTTTATTTAGTCTTACATATAATAATTTTTCATTTGAAAACAAATAGATGCTTCATTTTGTTATGTCTATTTTTCTTTCATCACATTTGCATATTTTTTTTTCTTTTTCTTTCTCTCTGTTTTTTACCTCAAAAATGAGGGTAGGTCCACTTGAAGGGGCCACACTCCCCAGCTAAACTAATCCAAGCCTAACCTCGAGAGCATTAAGGAGAATTAAACACATGACCTCCCAATAGCAAGGAGCATTTAGTCCATCATCCATCACTTACGACTCCAATGGTATCTCACATTCATGTGCTTTGTATTACAATGATATGCTGATTTTTTTTCCTAAATGAATGACACTCTCACGATCATAATGCAACACATGTTTGTCTTGTTTTACTCCGAGCTCTCCTAAGAATCGCTATTACTTTCTATAGTATTGAAACCCAAGGCACTATTACTCTTGTAAAAGTATTTAAATTTCCATTGGTGGAATTTTTAGAATGCACATCTCTAGCAATATTTGCATATGTATAACCTTTAAGTATAGCACTGATAACCATTGTTTTGAGAAGGTTTCTTCTTATAAATATTTGGGTATTAACTTTCCTCATCACCTCAACTGGACTTACAACATCGAGAAAATGATTATTGGAGGCTCGAAAGCGTATTATGAGCTTGAAAATATTGTAAGTCAGTCAATCTTTGCATTTGGAGTAAAAAAAGGTTCCTCTTTGAGACTCTCGTCAACCTTGTTGTCTTATACGAATGTGAAGTTTAGGGTTGCAATATATCCAGAGAGCCTTGGAGAAATATTGAGATGATTCAAAAGAAATTCATAACCTACAACCTCAAGATCAAGGGAAATACTCCTTATCATATCCTCTTAATCGAAGTTGGCATGTCCCCCATTGAAAGTACGACTATGTTTATATATTTTATGTATAAGAAGAATCTTTACAACATGGAATCCAAGAGGCTTCCAAAGATTGCTTCTAACTTTAGTTAAAACCCCCACCTTCGCCTCAAGTGCGGGTGGCATAAAGATGCCCAGTCTTGGCTCAACCATTGGGGGATTAAGGAGGAGATCATCATGGGAAGCAAGGATAATGTTAAATATACTATTACCTCAAATTTTAAGGACAAGCTATGGGGTGATAAGGAGTTGGAGTGTAAAAGGAAGCTAATATACTATAAGGAGGTGATCAACACCACCCTCGATAACTAGAATTGTCTTTCTATGTTGACCAGCACTAAGAAAAAAATTTACATCGCTAGGATAAGAACTAATTCTCACGAGCTTCGAAGTGAAACTGGGAGATGGTCTACTCCCAAGGCTCCTTAGGATGATAGAATCTATCAGATTTGCGATACTAAGAGGGTGGAAGATGAAAAACGCTTCCTTTTAGACTGCCCAACTCTTACTCACATCCATTTTCAATTCCCTAACATCTTCCACACTTCCAATCTTCTTGACTTATTAAGTCAACCCAACTATAGTGATTTTGGAGCTCTTCTTTCCCTTCTTTTTTATCATAGAAACAAGATTTTGAAGAATCTCAATTAGATTATTTTTCTTTTCTTGAGGTCAGATAGACTGCATTGGTCTTAGAGGACGTTAATCATCATCATTGTCATCATCATCATTACTATTATCAAAACATGAACAATAATGATTAGAACCCTTGAAATATCCTAAAATCTACTTTACTGCTGCCCAATGTTTTTTATCTGGATTTGCAATGAATCTACTATCTGTTTGTGTACATACCATGGCATACATCAAGCTACCAACTACCGAAGCAAAAGGAATTTTACTCAATTCCTCCTCCTTCTTGTTTACACAATGGAACAAATCAACATTGAGTTTGAAGTGGGATGTTGAGGGTGTACCAACTATTTTGGCATCCTTCATGCTAAACCCGTTTAACACCTTTTTAATATTTTTTTCTTGTGATAGACACAAATTTTGTTCTTTTTGTCACATATAATCCCCCACACCTAATATTTGTTGTGTTGGATCCAAATCCTTCATTGCAAGTTGACTGCCCAAATCCTTCTTCAATCTCTTGATCATAATCTTATCATGTCCAACAATCAACGTGTCATCCACATATAACATTAGTATAATATGATTTTCTTAGTTATACCTCCTGATGTAGATGCAATGATCAAGCTCTAGTATTTTAAAACCAAACTCCAACATAAGTGAATCAAATTCCTTGTACCATTGATGAGGTAATTGTTCCAACTCATAGAGGATATTTTTCAACTTTCAAACTAGTTTCTCATTACCTTTTATTTTGAATCCTTCTAGTTGCACCGTAAAAATCCCCTCCTTCAATTCTTCATGAAGGAAGATTTCTTTACATCCAGTTGTTCACCAAATCTAAAGCAACAACAACACCAAGAATAACCCTTATGGATGGCATCTTAAAAATAGGTGGAATTTATCAAGTCAATTCAATACCTTCTTTTTGGGAAAATTCCTTCACCACCAACCTTGCCTTGTATCTTTCCTTCTTCTCTTCACGTGTATGCTTAATCTTGTATACCTATGTGTTTTGTAGGACATCTCTTCCTTTTAGAAGCTTTACTAACTTCCAAGTTTTGTTTTCCAACAAGGGGCCCATTTCTTCCTTGATTTATTTCTTCCACTGTTTTCTAGTCTCCACTTTATAAGCTTCCAAAGAAACAAGGAGGTTTCCCTTCATTAGCCAAGAAAATATAATTTGAGGGTGGATACCTTTGTGAAAACTTATGAGGCCTAGTAGAAATGCAAAAAAAATATGGTGGTGTCTTTACAATTGGGTCGCTTGCAACAACTACTATAAGGTTTCCTCTTCCTATTCTCTATCATTTTCCACTTGTTGTCCATAAAGTTCTTGGGTTTGCTGCCCAATTTTTTGCAATGGTGGGATATTTTCTTATTGTTCTTACAAACATATCAACAATTTTTTTTACTTCCATACCACTTGCAGACTTTTTATATGTACTGAATAGCATAGATATAACCAAAATCACCATCCACATATACTAGAAAAAATGTATTTCATGGATTTATTATCTAACTTGGTTTTATGCTCTTTAGGAATACACATACATGCTTCACATAAAAAACGTCAGGTGAAAATATGGATTGATGAGGTAACAAGTTGTCCTTAATTATTATGGTAAAAATTCTTTTCTAATCCACAAACTTTTCACCTTCTCCATGATAGTGGTACTAGTCCAAAGTTTTGTCGCTAAAAAACCACCAAAATAATGGTTATTTTGGCCATATTTACTGTATTTTCTTTCACTTTTACTTGATTTTTCTTACATTTTGTCTAATAAAGCCAAATAAAACAATATTTTAGCCATATTTAATGTATTTTCTTTCACTTTTACTTGATTTTCCCATTTTGTCTAATAAAACCAAATAAAACAATAAAAAATATTTACATTATTTTATTTTATTATATTATATTTGTAATTTAGTAATTTTTAAATGCTGAAAAGCAGTTATACCCATTCTATAGGAAGTAATTTGATCTAGTAATTTCTCATTCCTTAAGATAATTTTTTCTCCGAGTTCATGTTCATGAGATGGAAAAATTCCTTTGTGTGGTAAAGGAAAATCACGTCAATGCTATTAAATTTTCTCTTTTTTACATTCCACTATATGACATGATTTTGGCTTCCATAGAGGTCGAATATGTGGGAGATGAACACTAAATTAGTCATTTAGTTAGCTCATTGAGAATTATTAGCATTTTAATTTAATTTTTATTTTGTATAAATACTCATAGAAGGGAATAAGTTTCTTTATTAAGTGTTGTATCTATCACTTTTATTATATATACATAAATTTTAAGTTTCTACCATCCCTAATCTTTTCTAGTGTATGCAAGTTAAAGCTTAGAGGGTTCATAATCTCTTCATGTGCACCTTTCTTTCTTGTGTACATATTTTAGTTTCATATGCATTGTCTTTATAGTAAATATGTCTTTATATTTTATTTAATTTCATGTCACATATGTGTAAACTAACCTTTGTTTATGTCCAACAACTATTTTCTTTGATTTAGTGTAGAATTTGTTTATAAAAACAAGTTTAATCTTGCTTTTAGGTAATGATTGGAATGGTTTGCAGAGTTGCAAGCCTCTTTCATGATAAAAACTAAGTTTATTAGCTGAATGTCCCTCCAGGTGAGATACCTGGAGAGTGTACAAACACTCATGCACGCACTCACATTAATGAGGAGAATAGCCTAGTACATATAAACTTTCACACAATCAGAGTGGTTTCAACCACTCCCTAGATAGTAGGATCTGAGACCTAATCTTAGAGTCTCAATCCTATCCTTAAAACAACTAATTGTATCTTTCTCCATTAATTCTAACACTCCCCCTTAATGGAGAAAGGGTACTAAAAAATAATATATGCTTGCTGGTCTTATCTCAGCTAGGCTTACAATTAAAACATGAAAAAAAATTGGTAACAGAGTTCATTTTAGTCTTCTTGTAACAGAGCCCATACTTGTTCATCTTGAGTCGAGGCTTCATCTTTGCTTTCCTCGCCATGAGGTAGTGATATCTCTTCATCTCATTTCTTCCCCAGTGATGGAAAGCTTGAATTTTCATTCTCGCCCTTCTCAAGATTATGGCAGGCTGGATAGGAGAATTTTCCCTCTCACTATTTCCAGTGTCACCCATCTGAAAGTCAGTTATGATGTCTTCATCATTCATTCATGTAATGTCTGCACACACAGAAATATTAATGAGATCATCATAATTTAAATTTAAATTCTCTCCAACTTTGTCTTCTTCTGCCACGTCTTTGCAATCAGCTTCATGTGGCTCGTCTAATTGATCTTCAACACTTTGTTCCTCTTCACACCCTTCCTGAAGATCAGCTCATGAGTCTTCAATCTCAGGATCTTGCACAACAGACTGTGCCTCTTGATTCTCGTGGTCATCAACAGAACCACACTGTTTTTCTGAAATTTCTTCTGACTCAAACATACTACCCATGCTAATGCTTCCAAATGCCCACATGAGAAAATCATCATCATCAGAATCAAAAATATCTTCAAATATAGACATGTTGTTAAAGTCCAGCTTATCTCGCTTCGGGATTTCTTTTCGACTCCACACGGTCCTCGAACTCCAACAACCCCGTTACCACGCAAGCGAGAAACTTCTCCCTTTGGCAGCTCTTCAACTGTAGAACCTTGTAGATTATGGCTTCTGTGCCACGCAGGTCTTAGTGCCCTCGGCTCTAGCGACGAGCAACTAAACAACCTCTCACAAGCTGGAAACGTTCTCAATACCTAATTCTGATATATGTAATTAGCAATTTCTAATAAAATATATTTCTGAAGATAGGTTCAAATCAACAAGAACTTTCATATTTTCATTGTGGCATATAATAACTTAGAAGAAAATTTACCCAATTCGTTTTGGGATCTCCACAACCTGTTTGGCATACACACCAACGATCTGCAATCGACCGCCCTCCTCCGATCCTCGAACGATTTTCACTCTTTTACGCTGCACCCAGAAGCAGATCTATCGATCCACGACACCACGAATCTACAATGATCGAAGGCACCAGCAATTGAATCCATGCAACACCACCAATTCATGATCAACGCAATGTTGGCTTCAAACTATTCGGCCTCCAGGGAAGTCTCAGGTTCTCTTTCACTATTGTTCGAAACCACCGATCTACACAAGTGATGACCTGGTGCCCAGATCACGCCTTAAATCCAATGCACTGCCCAGATTTAAATCCTCAAGAAGCCCTCAGTTGTGGGTTGCAACAACAGACTAAACCCTCGCTCCTATCACACGCTGCCCATCTCTTGCTAAACCAACACAAGAAGGATGAGAGTGGACAAATCTGATAGATTAGTTAATCCCTTGACCTTTAATAGCAGGGATATGGTCGTTAGGAAGGCAGAAATGATTGCAAGCCCGACAGCTCCCTCCAGCTGTCAATCAAAGGAACATCGATTCGATCTGAGCAGGGATTCAATTCGAAATTACTGCGGCCTCCTGCATTCCTCACGCAGCAGCGATCACGACCTCCTCCACGGCTTTCACTCAGGATCTAGGCCTAAATCGTGCGGGCTTCACCGATCGAAAAAGAATAAGAGAGCAAATTCCTCTGCTCGCTGAATCTAAATGTGAATCTTCGACAGCAGCACGGGCTTCACCGATTTTGTTTCTGCTCATATGACATATTGTTGCCTTTATATTTGGGTCCGCCTTGCTCATGATTCCCTTTGCTCATAATTAGACCCAATGCCGCCAAAAAATCAGATAAAATCTGATGATATGCCTTCAATTCCTAAATGGTTGCTTTCTCAATCAAAATAACATCATCGAGGAACATCAAATATGACACAGTAATATTCCTTGACAGCTTGCACCCAGTGATTTTATTTCTCAAGATCGGCACATCTTAGCACCATGGACTCGCGAAGGTCTTCGCGACTGTACACCTCATATCTGCGACGACTGACAAATTTGGAAGCACGGGAAGTGATACAGTGTGATCGGCGTGATTTTCCCTTCACGCGCTTGTGAAGATTTCGCCTTAGTCGTGCTCTCCACTCAGCTTACAGGATCAACAACCCTGAAGCTCTGATACCATGATAAAAACTGAGTTTATTAGCTAAATGGCTCTCCAAGTGAGATACCTGGAGAGTGTACAAACACTCATACACGCACTCACATCAATCAGGGGAACAGCATAGTACATATAGGCTTTCACATAATCAGGGTGGTTTCAACCACTCCCTAGATAGTAGGATCTGAGACCTAATGTTAGAGTCTCAATCCTATCCTTAAAACAACTAACTGTATATTTCTCTATTAATTCTAACATTTCACCTATATGAGTAGAATAGAGACATTAGAACGTGTTTTCTATCGAGTGAAACCCAAATGTATGCTTAATTAACTGTTTGAACTTGAGCCCATTTCTTTCCTTTGATTCGATCTAGATTAGTCTTTCAATTCAAAGCATGAGCGATTATAATTTATTTCACTATCAATAATCTCCAAAAGTAAAGAGAATATTATTGTATGAGCTTTTTGAACTATGATGTTCCACGACTTGGATTTCTTCCCATACAAGTTTTGGTAGCCTAGATTGGGAAAAATTAATTCTATTTTGTATTGAAAATTACATTGATAACCTAGTATCATGTTTTATTTTGCAATATTCCAATAGAGTTTATCTCGATATCAAGTTAGAACTTTATTTCCACTCTACCAACTTAATATATCTAATTTTTTTTAATCATAAATATTAAACTTGAATTATATTCTTAATAAAAACTTGAATTTTATCTTAAAGGTTAAGTTTGAAGTTCATTCTTATATGTTAAATTTAAATTCCCTTGTTAATTAAAATTTAAACTTCAATTTCATTTATTTATTGATTTAATTAGCTTTCATATGTGGTTGATTTTAACTTGAATCTCATTTTTTACCTAATCTTTCAATTAACATTCTTTACTAGCATTTTAAAGGCATTTTGATCCAATATTCTTCAACAAAGGTGATGTGGCTGCTTCCCCAGACGGAGCTCTGGCTGGTTGAACTGTTTGAGAATTTTTATTCTTCTCTACTGTCACAACTAGAATAATCACTAGTTACCATTGAGATAAATTTAATATATAAATGAATAAAGTTCGCTGCTACGATTTATATTTATGTTGCAATGCCAATTGGCACATTGTCAGACTGTTTTGCAATTTTCTCTCTCGTAATATGATGGCATGTATCATTGTTTCTCAAACGCATTAAAAGAATGTGGCTGTTATTCTTCAATTTCTCTCCCTTAATATGATGGGCATGTATCATTGTTTTTCAAACACATCAAAAGAAATGCTTCATTTGCGGTTTGTTTCATATTTCAGTGATATTAAAGAGTTTGCACCTCTTTTGAGGCGTTTAAGATTAAAATGTAAATGATGTTGGAGAGGAACATCTAACAATATTGATGTGTATTTCAAAATTTTATTATTATCCCACGGCTGGCAGGTATTAAGTACTCGAACTTTAATTTGGTTAACATTATGAAGAACTTTTTTTTTTTAATTATATATATATTTTTAAGTATCTTACTAGTAATCATGCCTCCATTAACATATCGGATTGTACCGTTTGCAGTGTTGTGGGCACAGCCTGTAAACAAATATTACTAAAAAAAAAGTATTCAGAAGTTTTATGCCTTCTGGTCAGTCTTGACACCGGTGTTATATATGGGAAGAATTTATAATCACTAATGAAAATAAAAATTAAATTGGATTGAAATATTTAAAATTTTAATAATATAAAATATATTAATCTTTATTCTTTCAGTTTTGTGCAATCAATTTAAATATTATGATTCCTAATAAATTATATTCTTCAAAAATAAAGAAGGATTGAACTCAAAACTTAATATTAAGGCGAAATGAAAGTCACGGATTTTTCAATAAAATTCAGAAAGAATGAATTGAAAATATCCCAGGTAAAAATGGGAGCAATATATTACCAAAAAAATTTTATTTTTATAAATATTGTTTATGTAATATTGGAGAGTAACCAAAACTATTTATAATTCAAAAATTTCCATAATAAATTAAGCTTAAATTTTTATGATTAATAATATTATTTAAGTTATATATTAATTTTTTTATAATTAATAATAATGTAAAATAAAAATAAAATTTAGTTATTTATAATGTGAATTGTATTATAAGCACTTTAATATTTATCATAATTTATATAATTTATACTATTCAACATTTTACTAAATGAATGTGCTATTAGTTATTATTTATTATTTTATTTAATGTGTTAGAACCACACTCCAAGTTAAATTTTTTATTAATTTATAAATTTATAATTATAAAATTACATTAAATGCTAATGCATGGTGTAGTAATTTTACATTATATTATATTTTAGCTTATTCTTAAAATAAAATAAAATTTATATACTATATAATTAACTTACTTTTACTTGAAAATGTTACATATAAATTTAAATTCTAAAATACATTTATTCTTTTTGAAAATCATTTTCTAGAACATGGCTAAGTTGAGATAAATGAATAAGTTAAATACATTTTAGTTTTTCTTCTTTTTTTAATAATATATTGAAAAGGTACTTAAAAAATATAGATATTTCTATATTCTACCAATTATATACATCATAAATATTATAATATATAAACAACATTAAAAAATTAAATAATATATTAGTAGTTAATATAATTATTATCTACAAAAGCTATATATTACCATAATGACTTTGATGGCATGTTCATTACTAGTGGTAAATGGAAGAAATTTAATGAAACTCCTCACACTTTATCCACAGTTAAAATATCTTTTTTTAAATAAAACATTAAGTTGTAAATAAAGTAAAAGCTCACATAAAGTTGTAATAAGAGAAAAGACACATATTGTAGTTACAATTTCTCAATGCCACCATTGAGAAGCACAAAAGTTCTTGAACTATTTGGCTCTGTAGATGACACATTAAAGGAAAAAGTGAATTGTTATATAACATCTTGGAAAATAAACAATATGACAACAACAGTACTTAATAAATAAATTAGTATCTACAAAATAAATTAGTAGCTAAATTAAACTAAGCAGCATAAAAATATCATGTCAATTGAAATTATTTTAATTTGGGGGCAATCTGGCCAAACGGTTAAATTTAGGGGTATTTTCTTGTTGGAGTAGTTTGTTTACTTGATGTATGTTTTGGATATATGTGTATAAACTATGTGTATATAGTTTATATTTTTCAAATTTTAATTTATTAGTAAAGTTAAATACATAAGATTTTTAACTTGGTTAAATCTAAACATGCAAGATTACCAAAATGTGTGAAACAAACTGTTGAATTTGGCATATTAGTAGTTTCAAGAAACAGTTAGGCACATCCATGATGAGAAAATGCATATGCAAATTCCCTCTCTCGCTTAATAACAACATCTATTTTTCTTTGCAATGTACCATCAAATTATTCCATAGTTAGCATGTTGTTGTCCCAATCTTGTTAATGATCAACTTCAAACTGTTCAGAAATAACAATTTTTAGTCTTTGACAAGTGCGAATGATGAAATTGGACAACAAGGTGACATCAAAGAAACATGCATTGTTTTCATTGAAACCAATTGAATTTCCTTAAGAAAAGAACTACAGATACACAAAACTTGTTTCTTTTTTTGGACTGAAACAATTAATTCTTTCAATAATAGAAAGAAAGAATATATGAAATACTGAAGGTGTTAGTTATTTCCATCTCGCCCAAAAGTTCCCTTCCGAGGAAAGAGATGAGATGTAAACCTATAAGGTGGCGAAAGCAACCCATTCCATGTATCTTAACCTCAAAATATTATGTATTTCGAGCCCACGGGAGAAAAAGTTGTGCAAATAAATTAAGTTATTTTAAAGTTTCGGACTAAGGGGCCAAAGGTTTGATCGATGCTTATTAACCGCGCAACTCAGAGCTCGGGTCGCTTGCCATCCTAATCCATTGACACATAACCTCAACTCCAGCGACATACATACAAAGGGGTTAACAAAGGTGTAAACCCCTGGCATTGAACTTCAACGCTCATCTAATGGCCATGATTCATTCTAGCACCCAACGAATGATGCTTCTGATCCACAGTACACCCCACCGTAACAACGTGGAGACCACCCGACAGGTCTCCTTCTCCTATTTTCTTGGAAATGCGGAAAGTATAAGGTATCAGGTATCAGGCTAAAAGGTAAATTGGTAAAGTAATTGATTAAGTCATGAATAACTCGTCCCTCTGCATAAGCTCATCCTCTGTCACCCCAAGCCAATCCTCGATTGTCACGTGTTTCCCACACCTGAGTTCGTCTTCCGCCATATGGGCATTTATCCATGTCCTTTGCATAAATCCCCTAAACCCTAAAGATACCGCCCGACAGGGATCTTTCAATCCGAGTCAAAGAACCTCTCATTTCGACAACAACGCAGGATTCCTCTCTCTGCACACTCCAAAAGGTCAAGGACTTCTTCCCAAGTCATTTTCATTCCTCCCTGCAGGCTCCAAGTAACCCGACACCGTGACCTCATTATTTGATTCTTTTTTTTATTCAAAGGGATGAAGCATGCAGCGCCTGCAACCCCCAACGACAAGGTCAAAAGCACTGGTGTCGGGCCTTTAACGGACACCGAAACCCAAATAGTTGACCCTGTCTATCCCTTTCCACTCGCAAACCTCTGTTATGAAATATTCACCTACCATGCGATGAATGAGGACCCTTTTAGGGTTGTGACTTATGGGTTGTATTATCAAATTTCCCCTCCAATCCATCACCTCCCTGAGTTTGTAACTTGGTTGGCCAACTCTTATCAAAAGGAAAGAAATCGCTTCGTTTCTGCTTAAGGGGTTGTAATCCTCGAGATAACCCCTCTCTTAATCCAAATAGCTCTTAATTTCCCTACATCCTCCATTATGTACACATTCACTGATGTATCCCTAGCCAGTTATTTCACAGCACTCCCAGCTAGAGAGCAGCAATCATTCCTGGAGAAAATCCTCGCTCCAGAGGTCAAAACCCTGCCCTCAGATATTTGATTTCCATTAACTCTCTTTAAGACATTTGTTCAGCCTGTTTTAGCCGTTGTTGCTTGTCATTGGGTGAAGACACCACCTTGAAAATAAGCAGGGTTTCTCTGGGATGTTTACATGAGATGAAGCAGTCTAGGTGTCAACTAAACATCCCAAAATATATTTCGGCTTCCATTTGCTTCCAATTCAACTATTTCAGGGTCTCCTCCTTCTTTTGCTACTACTCATTGTTGTTTTACTTGTTCCTCTATGCCCATATCAAGGAATTTGAATGTCTTCACCTGGATGTGTTTGCTCCCAATAAAGAGAGAAATTCAATCTTTGACTGTAATATCTCAGTAAGGAAGAGGCATAGTTTGGGTGGTTACTCTCACTTCATCTCGTCTTTTATTGCCATTTCTTACCAAATCATCCATGGGGTCCCACCTCTCAAAATATTCCTAGAGAAAAAAGAGCTCCTCCAACTCAAGGAGGAAGTTTCCATTGGAGACTGGTACCTCTTTGAGGATCATACAAAAATTCAGGTTTATAGATGTGAACTCCTCCATATCATCTACCAGTATTTCTGCCAATGAGGATATTTTCCCTCGAGTTCATCAAGAAAATCCTAAGTGTTGACCTACTCCACTTTATACCAAAAAAAGAAAGTTTACATTTTAAAATGGGACAGCCAGTAGGTCATTTTGTGATAAGTACCAAACAAGCCTTCAAAATAGTTGAGGCCTTGCTCGAAGCCATGGAGTTTGAGAAAGGATAAATTTGGCATTATGATCCCCAAGACATCCTTACTCGGAGAAGGGAAAAGATTAAAGCCTCAACTTATGTGCATGATCCTAAGACCGACGTTGAATGAAAAGATAAATTTGATTCATGGCCTCTTGATACAGAAATGGAGACCGAATCCCTAGTCAGCACGGACAAAGAAAAAGAGAGGACTATTGACACTTCAGGGATAGCTGACATGGAAGAAGGACTGGTTCATAAAAGGGAAAGAAGTCAAGAGCCGGAATAGGAACAGGAGGAGGAAGAACAATGTATCTAGCTTGAAACACAAGTTTCTAATAGCCCGAGTTTTCATATCAACTTGGAAATACCACTAGTTTCCTCATCAACATCCTCGACTGAGGTAGCGGTACCAGAATCTGAGGAAAGCCTTTATGTTGCAAGAATAGGTTGGTCACAAGGTAAGGCCATCCAAGTGAGAAATAGGAGAGCAAAGGAAAAGTTGCGCCAAGAAATTGGCTCCAATATCACTCATCGACACACCAGGGTACTTGTTGCAATGGACCTAGAGAAAGAGGAGACGAAAATAAGATTGCAGCATCCCTCCATCCAAACCCTGCCTTCTGGCTCCCAGTTCCAGGACATGGATGTGTCTCTAGATTTTACCAATGTCCTTTTAGCAGACAAAGTCAATTTACACAAGCAGGTGGGAGAGATGTTGTACAACAACATCAACAAGCACCAGATGACCATTGATCGGGCTCAAGTCTATATAGAGAAAATCTTCGAAAAGGTAGAGACAGAAAAGATCAAGTCTCGTGCTATTTTTCAACAGAAGGAAGTATATAAAGAACTGATCATGAATATGGGAATGGCTTATGAGGATAAGGAAACAATGGAAGTTGTCTTACAAGCCACTTAGAAAGAGAATCTGGAGTTAAGATGACAATTAAATATGCCTAGGGGTGAGCACATTCAAACTCCTGAGTTGATCCAGAGTGAAAAGGAGAAAGAAGTTTTAATGCAGGAGCTGACCGAAAGCAGGAATAGAGTTACTGCCTTAGAGATGACAATAACAAATTTATAGAATAGAATCACTTCTCATGTCTGCACGGTAGTTGTCCCTGATGATCCTCAAAACCCCACTGGTCACCTTGCCCAAGCATTAACCAAGCTGAAAATATCTAAAGAAGAGTTAATAAAACCTCAGTGACTTAGATGCTGCCAAATTTCAAGTAGTCCAAAAAGAGAAGTTACTCCAAGCTTCGATTGCAAATACAAACAAGCTTAAGAGGGATCTACAGAGTTCCACTCAAGAAATCAAGGAACTAAAGACTCAGCTCAAAGGAAATCTGGCTCTCATTGAAACTAGGTAGTTGGTCTGGGACAAGATCATTTATGAGATCAACCAAAGCTAGGAACAAATAGCCTTGATACATGATCAAAAGAAGCTCAGTGCTGAATGTTCTCCTTCTCTCCTAAATGGTAAGCAAGAAAGCATCACCAACTCTCGGTATGCTAAGAAATACATTCAGTTCCTGAGTGAGAGGTCAATTGGGGAGCTAAGGCCACTTGATATAGCTGACAGAATGGATGCAGTGGTGTAAATTTCAAATGTTATTTCGAAGGAAGAAGCCAGAGCTAAAGAATGACAAAGCTTAGCAAATCTAAAAAAGTAGGTGGCAACCTTCGATGATAAGTTCAGTCAGCTCCTTGAAGTCAAGTTACCTAATTTGTGGGGAGCCAATGGAGAGTTGTTCACACAAGAGCTATATACCCAGAAAATTATCAAGATTAAAAGCAGGACTAGAGCAGCACCCTAGAAAACACTCGTCCTTAAAGGAACAACCATAATGAACTTCCCTGAGAAATAATTCACCTTCTCGAGATGGTTAAAGGTATATTCCAACGCAAATTGGATTATGCAGGGATGATCAATCTCAGGCTTCATTATAGACAGTTCAACTCTATCCCTCCACCTCCTCTAACCATGTGGCAGCGATGCGAACAATTTTCCAACCCCCACTACTTCAGATGGTTCATCCTCAAGTTTCAACTGCTTCTCACCAAGCATCAACATCATCTCTTCATTCCTGAAAGATCATGCTTATTGTGCCAGTTATGGCATTTTATTTCACTTTCTAGTTATTTTTACTCTAGGTTTTACTATGTTTTTGGCAAGACATTTTATTATGATTAGAAGGGTTGTGCTCTTGCGCATGCTATAATTTTGATATGTGATTTTTTGCAATGATGGAAAAGATCAAGAAAGAATATTTCTTTAATGACCTATGTTTTAAGGTCTTTGTATATATATGGTCTCGACAAAGGAAAACAGGTTCAGAATTTTGGAAAGAAAACTCTATGTTATTTTTTGGGAACGTCTCTACTTCTTTGAAGTATGTATCACTCAGATTATTAATGAAAATCATGGTGACTCCTTCATTCTAGGATTACAGTATGTCTTCTCTCTATTATAATTTCATAATGTTCATGTTCCTCTCAGATTCCATGTTATGTAGCTGCCATATATGTTTCCTGCTTTCTTACAGATTCATTTGAATTAAGATATTAGCACAAATGCCTATATGAGTCTTTGGAAACTAAATCTTTAATTGCGCTCCGTGAATATTTGCATCCATTCCTTCTGCATATTCATCATGTCTTTCCGAACTCAGATAAGTGTAGAATTCTCGATATTTCGAGCTCTACATGATGGGTTACTTCCTCCTTTCTGTATGCTTTTGTACTACTGCTAAAGTAATTGATCTGTAATTCCTTGAGTTGTTTGGCCTTCTCGATTTATCATTTATGTTTTTGAGTATCATATATATGTGAATGTACAAAGAGATCATGGATTATGTCTTTCTTTGATGATTGAACCAACTAAATTCTCTGTGTAAGAAAAGTTACAAGTGATGTCTCTATTCTTTGAAGAACTACCACAGACACATCATATCTAGATGTTCTAGGCACTAGTCTCGTAGAAACCAGAGGATGTCTCTAGAATTGACAACAGGTGCAACATAACTTATTTTCCATAATATACAATAAAGTAGGTATAGATCACCGGAAACTACAAAATTTCATATTGTATAAAGGCTTTAACATTAGATCTATTTCTCCAACCAAGAATGGTCATTCCTGTGTAAAAAGAATTTGAGAGTTTATAAATATGTTATAATACAATCCCCCATAATGGAAATAATATATCAAAGGTCAAAACAAACTCTATTCAACGTAACTTAGTAGTCTTTATAATAAAATATAGTTCTAACTGCTAACACCTCTAAGCAGAGATATCAAAGGTAAATGTTTCAGAAATTCTCTTCTTGTCTTTGTCCTTGGATAATTCTATTGTAGAAAGGCATAATTTTGATCCTTCTACACATCACTTGCACGACATCATTTCCAAAATGGGTAGACAACATACTTTAGCTACCTTCCAGCAAGAGAATCTAACCAACATGTTATTGGGGATTGGCCTTTTCATTCACTTGTGTGTAGGTTAATGCATGACTTTTGTTTGAGGAAAAATGGGAATCTAACCCAATAGTTATATAGTGAAGAAACAAGTATCCATAGCAATGGGGCACGAGTACATAAAATTTAAAAGGTTGTTATATGTCTAAAACTTACTTTGCATTGGCTTTGTAATGCATAGCCATGCTAGTCTCATTAATTTCAAACATCCAAACCAATCATTTGAGTAACCTACAATCAATTTCGTCATACCAATCCTTTGAGAATCATGTAGTCAATTTTGTGACCTTTTTACAATTGTTGATTATATTAAAAATCGAAAATATACAACTACATAGTAGACTTACCTCTTTAGAAGAAGATAGAAAATCTAGCAACTGCAGAACGTTAGCATGCTTACAGTTGTTCCAATTGTTTCAACTTCGATATTGAAAAGGGAATGTCTCCATATAAATTAATTAAAGAGACATCTCTGCAACAACATTGAAGATGAAATTAAGTCAAGGAATTCTATGAAATATAAACGATGAGAATGGTGACTAGAGGGATGTTTATACACAAACAACAACTTGGAATCTCCCTCTCACAATTGTGATGCATATGAAATTATTAACAAAATACACACCATAATGAGAACTAAATAAGATATTTAACAAACTTACTCTTGAGATATTTGAGCCAACGAGCAAGGCCCTAAGGGGGTATAATCTAAGAAACACTTCTACCTCAACCATACCACTTATAGCAGCATTAGGAACACATACCAGCTGGAACTTCCATGCTTTCTGTTGTATCATCAAACTTCCCTTCTCCCACAGAACCCTTGCAACATGAAGGTTCCAGTAAACAAAACTCTGATAAGAAAGGCATACATGTTGAATGAAAAATGACATTTATCTTGCGCACCATTTATGGAATGTATTAATGTAAGGAAGCCCCTGGAGGGTTTCCCCAAAATGTTTTATAGGGGATAAAAACAAATTCGTTTCCCATATCCATATCCTAACTTTTCAAAAAAAATGTGGCAGATCCATACCTATGCAACTTAGCTTGTAGTTGTTCAAGCACACTCCAATCTATAACATAAATAATGTGCCCAACATGCCTACATGTTTCACCTCTAGTAGGAATTGGTTGTTTTCTTCAAATAAAACAGGAGATGGAAAACTTAAAGAAGCAAGCCCATGGAAAGAAGCATCCTAAAAGTTAAGTTGGCATGTCAACTCAGGGTTCTTAAGAAAACAAAATGAAAAACAATGCATTTTGTCTTGTCTCAGTGTGAACGTTCTAGCACGACTTTTGCAATTAATGTCATTGATAGCAATGCAGTAAGGAACTATGAATCACAAAAAATGCTAACCTTTAATGGGTGTGATCTTAAAAGAGTAGATATTTTTTATTCAATGGATCAATGGACCTCATAGTCATTGGCGACAGAAAGACCATTTTTTCAATAAGGTCAAGTCTAGTTCGTATTAGGTGTCCATCATTCAAATGCTTGTTAAGCCAACATTTGGAATATATTGTTGTAAAATAATATAATATTTTTTTCCAAAGGTATCATATAGAAGCCAAATAACATTCATAACACTTAAGAGGTTTATAACGTTCATCCTCTAAATGAATGAGACTTGTGTTTCACAAGTATATTTTTCCATTCTCCTACCAAAATGGCAACTTACAAACTAAGAAATTATAAAATGAAACAAGTCACCTTTACCCAAGCAACAAGCCACTAATCCTCATTTCCTCCCATGACCATTGTCAATCAATGAGACTCTAACCACCACAACTTACAGATAGTTAGGGAATTTAATATTCAGTAACGTAATACAAACAAAATCAATCATTTACCTATCAAACATCAAATAAAAACACATTAATCTCTATTATGAAAGAATGTAAATGCAAACATATTCAAGGAATATTGACTTTCCAAGATGAGATACTCATTTTCTTGGAGACTCTGACCACCACAACTTATAGATAGTTAGGGAATTTAATATTCAATAACCTAATACAAACAAAATCAACCATTTACCAATCAAACATCAAATAAAAACACATTAATCTCTATCATGAAAGAATGGAAATGCAAACATATGCAAGGAATATTGATTTTCCAAGGTGAGATACTCATTTTCTTGGAAAAGAAGGAAAAAAAAATTGCCAATTGCCACTAAGAGGAATTAAAACAACTTGCCCTCAAAATTGCAACCAATTACATCACATACACTTTCTAAGTCTTGATGGATAGTGCATTGCCCCAAACAAGTCAAACAAGAGAAGCACCTGGTAAAGACAAAAAGCCTTACAAACATAACGCCAAAATTAATTTATTTTAAAACTTGAATTTAGACAAAAGAGATATGTCTTAATGAAGAGAAATACAAGTACCATCCTTTGTAACTTTAGGGTTGCTATCAAGAACTCGTTTAAGCCCATCATCTGTGATTTTTAAACAGTCCACCAAGCTCATACATTGCAGATGAACTTGAGCCCTTGCCAAGAGCTGTGGAAAGCTATCATTTGTAATATTTTTGTTTAGTTAATGTTCCACGTGTAGATGCTAGTTCTCATAGATTTACAAACCCTCTCAATTGAAAAAAGATCTTACATGCTAAGATAAAATAGATTTAAAAAAATTGCCTCATGAGGCGATCCTCCAGGAGCTACTTGCTTATTACACTCTTTCAACATTCCGAATTGTATGGCATTTTCCACTCGGCCACTTCTAATTCATTCAATAAAGCAAGTATCTGCACTTCTTTGTGAAGGCTCTAAAATAAATAGCATGCACATTTAATGCATATTGGGTAACATTGTTTTATTTGACTAAGTTTACTTCACTTGTATCAGAATTTATAAACCTTGGGAACTACTTGTTTCCCAAAACACTTTGGCCATGTCAGGAGTGGGCTCATGGAGACACTTGTCACCTACAAGTTTTGGTGCAACACTTGTTTCTTCTTCTATTGGAGGAAACATTTGTTTGTCCATAGAAATTACTTAGTACCCTAAATCTTTAAATCTACCCAACATTTTGTTCAAACCATTCCCTCCTTAAATGTCAAGATATTATCCTTACTTTCCAAGTAGCCATTCTTGATAGTCAAGAATATGAAAACCCAATATAATATCTAGTCCATTCCCTGTAGAAGAGGAGGTTTCCTGATACTCCCGATTGGCTTTGTTCTTGGGTACACTTCGATTGGAATTTTCCTTGTGATCACCACATTCTAGAATTTCTGCAATGCATGCACCCCATTCTGCAAGCAGCCAATTGTCTTCTCCAATAGTATTTCCTGGCTTCTCTCCTGGAGGACACATAATCCCTGAATTCGTATGAGCCATTCGCCATAGACCAGCCAACCAATCTTTCGGATCTAACTCTTTGGCCTCTTTGTCTATCATAGTAGCACTTTCTAACTCCCGTGATTTGACTTGCAAATCTTCAAACCATTCAGTGACAGCTGCAAATGTTTTTATTTC
Organism: Pinus tabuliformis; assembly: GCA_031772625.1. Taxonomy (NCBI): domain Eukaryota; kingdom Viridiplantae; phylum Streptophyta; class Pinopsida; order Pinales; family Pinaceae; genus Pinus; species Pinus tabuliformis. The sequence goes on from CM062816.1 coordinate 1,218,625,795, forward strand.
TATCTCTCTAACTCTTGATTCCATTAACAATTCCCTTTGTCTTGAATCCTCTATATTGGGGTGATCAGTCTCACCCTTCAAATTCTCCTCACTCTTGAAATTCTCCATAGAAACATGTGGTGTAAATCCTCTGTTATTGATCCAATTTCCTTCAAGGATCCCTAAATATTTATTGGACCATGAGTCATATTCACCGTTTGTAATCCTCTCACCTGCCATATAAGCATGTTCTTTTATGCTGAAAATATCATGTCCCTTGTCCGATATCCAAATTTTTGGACTTCCTTCCTTATCATTCTCTGAAGCTGTTTTGGAAACAACAATATTTTCAGATGCATTCTCGGCAAAAAGAGAATATGGAAGAAGATTTGATGCGATTTTTCTATGAAATGAAGACTCCAGTCAAAACTTTCAAACAAACAAAGAAAATCGGCGTAGGTTGGAGACTTCTCACTCGCACTGTTAAAGTGAAAGTAGCTCGCCCTTTGTTATTATATTAAACAATATTAGAATATACTTGGAAATAAAAATCTATATTAAGGAACACAAATTTCAAGAAAATCGATATGTTTCTTGCAGAATAACTTTCACAAAACCTTTGGACACTAATAGGCTAATACAATAAAAAGGATATTTTTAGCTAATGTCATGATGAAAACATGGTCTCTGGTGAGAAATATGACCTAGTATGTGAATAAAAATTGGTCTTTGAAAAACCTTTCAATTCAAGAATTTCATGGCAACAATACCATAAACTAAATTAATTTCCCCAAGCACATTATGAGTTGGAGTGGATTCCATATTTTCACACTTCCTCTACTTGAACACCCTGTCGGGCCCCATTCTTCCCCATGTCAACAATCTAAGAAACATAAAGTTGTTGGATCTTTCATTCAATGAGTTGACTGGACAAATCCAAAAAGAATTTAAGAACCTAGTCATGCTCACTCTCTTGAACCTGTTCTGTAACAGGATCCATCATTGTACATATCAAGTGTACCCATCATAGAGCCTAGATTTAATGTAGCATGGCACACCCGTATTGATGGATCCCCATAGCTACTCCTTTAGGTGTGTTAGTCTAAAAATAATACTTGGGAAACGAAAGTGAGGTGCTACAGAAGCTTTCCATTTAAATGAGTATAAAGAAAGGGTCCATGTGACAATGAAACAATACATTTTGCAATTTACTCATTCTTCTTCCTATAATGTTGTGATGGTGTGCCACATGTTCTGACCTATTGATCCTATGCATAGGAACTGATGAGTTGTAGTACTCAATGCACATAGTTTACGAGGAACTATTAGGCAGACACAATGCAAAGCTAGTATTCCATTGTGAGACCATTTATCAATAAGAGTTGTGACATTGGAAGGCGATACATATGTTTTTTTTGTGGGCCAAATGAGACCATGTGTTGTGGAGGATAGACAGGAGGAAAAGCGTGCATGTGAAAACGCCAAGTAGAAATATGCAACATTCTATTTCCACCAACTCTTTTGAATAAATCTACCAAAATACTGATAAGAATTGCATCCAAGATGAGCATCATTGAAAAGAAAAGCACGAGACATTGTCACTTCTTGTATGCAAACCCTAAGGAATCTTTCTCTAAAAAGACATATACTACACACTTCCACTTTACTCAAGGTTGGTTTTGATCACATCGTAGCACTTAAAGATGCAAGTTCAAGCCATGTAGGCACTAGTGGCCATAGCACTTAAAGATGTAAGTTCAGGCCATGTAGGCACTAGCGGTCTGCTACTCAAATTCCAGTGCTTATTTTGCTAGCTAGGTCTTGTATAAGGTGGACAGAGAGAGCCAAAAGGGAGATGGAATTGGTATTTATAAGAAAGAACATATAGGGATAGGGATCAAAGGATGATAAGAAGCGGTCGACTTTAAACTAAGGTACTCTCTTTTGTTCCATTCGATGAATTTGTGCTAAAATTGTGATCATATTATGTTACTGTGTGAAGGCTGGTAAAAAAGGGGAACCATGGCCAGGCCAAGAGGCATTTGCTTGTACATGACATGGAATTTTCTACCACTGTACTTGATTCCCACCTTGTTTGGGTTCAAAGCACCAAACGTCATGCCTATATTCAACATCAAAAGGACTTCCATGCTGGTCAGGGTGTTGTAAAGGGGAGGATTTGTCTCGTGCGACACTACTGTCACACTATGTAAATCAAATTCCATCTTCTTAGGCTTTAGTACCATGAACAACACCAGTGTTAATACTTCTACAATAGCAACAACTATGAAAATGGGCAAGAATACACAACAACAACATCTCGTGAAGGAGAATGGGGAAACCTGGTGATTCTCTCCAAATGCCCACAGATCTTGAATATAAAGATTCATACATTCTAAATTCATCACAGGAATAAGCATCCAAAGAACACAAAGACTCTTCATCTTCATTATTAGAAGCAAATTACTTCTTCAAGTGCTATGGATCGTCATAATTATAATAATTAGGTAGGCCGGACATGTGTTCAAGATTGTGTCGAGGACGACGAATTTGAACACTGTCGCCACGAAAAACATCATAATAACACACACACGTATAAATTACATAATGAAATATTGTTAATAGATTTAATTAAATAACAAAAAAAATTCTCGTTTTGAACTTTTAACTTAGTTAATACTTTATTTATGTAATTGTTTTTTAAAACAAATTAATATATTTATTATTAAATGATATTTAAAATATAAATTAATTTAAATTAAAAAATAAATAAATAATAATAAATTATTTGATAAATAGAGTTTCACCATGAGAAACCATATTCATTATCTCAATCTTAAGCTCTTAATGACTTTGGTTATCACGACCTCTAATCCAATATATAATATAATAATGTTCTATGCCATGTGAAATTTATATACTTATTTATTGGTTATATTTTGGTTGTTTTATGTTTTGGAGTTTCTTTTGGGCATATTTTTGGTCAAATTTGTTTGAAATGTAAAATGCATTTTAAATAACAAAAATTCAAAATCTGTATTTCACTAAATTTCTAATAAAAAACTTCAAAACCTAAAATAATTAGAAAATAATTTTTTTACCATTAAAAAAAATCATAATAAACATGCTATCATTGCATTTATTAAAAACTTATACTTGGAATGAAAAAATAAATAAAACCTAAACTATAGTTTTTTTCTTTTTTCTTTTTTTCTTTTTTTTTCTACTTGGAATGAAAAAATAAATAAAACCTAAACTATAGTTTTTTTTTTTTTTTTTTTTTTTTGGTTTTCAATGGTATTCTTGGTAGTTTTCATGGTTTTTTTTATGGTTTTATAGGTTGCATTTTGTGGTTTTCTATGGTCTTTGTATGGTGGTGAATGGTGGGTTTTCATTTTTTTTTGCAAGAAAATTTAATTGAAATAGGAAAAAATGATAGGAAACCTACCTTGGCCTCTAGACGGTGGTTGATTTGAGTTTCTGGGACGTTGGTGGTGTTGTTGGGTGGATCGATTGAGCTCCTCCATCTTGGTTGCGCTTCCAAACTCTCGGTTGAGCTCCACTTTCCCTCGCGGTTTGTGCAAAATGGCTTGCGCAGAATACAGATGGGTCTTTTAATGAAAAATAGAGGCTTGATCGAGCCCTAAAGATCAATTGAGCTTATAGCTTGATCGAGCCCCAAACCACTTTTTTTTTAATTTCACACCTAGGTTGTCTTGGTGGGAAATTTCAAAAATATGGCTCAATCAAGCCTGTTGCTCGATCCAGCTCTTAGATAACCTTCGATTACACATGAGCTTGATCGGGGGTTTGTTTTAATGCTTGATCAAGCAACCTTTCAGCCCTCAAATAGCTTGGTCGAGGGATCAAAGATTGCTCGACCAAGCACTTAAGAAGGCTCAATCGCGCTGCTTTTTTCCACCCATAATGCACCCTCGCTTCCCAAAAGGTGTAACCTAACTTCATGCATAGACCCTAAGCCAACACCCAATTTCACTTCAAAGCTCATGAGAATTAGTTCTTATCTTCGCAATGTTCATTTTCTTCTTAACACTTGTCAAAACAAGAAGATAATTCGGGTTAGCAAGAGTGGGGTTGATCACCTCCTTATAATACCTTAGCTTTCTTTTCCCCTCTAAATCGTCATCATCCCACAACTTACCATTAAATTTGGAAGTAATAGTATTTTTAATATTATCCTTATTCTTCAAGATGATCTTCTGCTTTACCCCCCAATGGTTTATCTAAGACTAGGCATCCTTGTGTGATCCTCACTTGAGTCAAAGGTGGGGGTTTCACTAGAGTTAGAAGCAATTATGGGGAACCGGTTGGTTTCCATGATGGAAAGCCTCATCTTATACATTAGATACTAAAACATAGTCATGCTTTCAATGGGGGAAAGACTAGCTTTAGTCAAGTGGATACGATAGGGAGTATTCAAGAGGATAGGGTAGGGAGTACTTTATTTAATATTGAAGTTGTAGGTTATAAATTGATTTTCGATCAACTTGGTCTTCCTCCACGATTCTCTATATATACTGCAACCCCACACCTCACATCCATATAAAATAACAGCGGTGACGAGAGTATCAAAGAGGAAATTTTTTTACTCTAAACTCAAAGATCAATAAACTTGAAATTGTTTTCAAGTTCATAATAAGCTTTCCAGCCTCCAATAATCTTTTTCTCAATGTTATAATTCTAGTTGAGTTGATGATGAATGTCAATACCTAAATATTTGTATGAAGAAACCTTCTCCAAGTAATTGTTATCATAAATGAAATTATCATGGTTGATCTTTTTGGATTTAATTATCACGACTTTAACGTTGTCGGTATTAATAGTCATACCCATCTTGGAGCAGTGATCATAGAGGATTTTAAGTTGCTTATCGAGATGATCATGGCTTCCGGCTAGAAGAACAATATCGTCAACATAAATGAGAGGAGAAATGACTATATCACCAAGCTTGGGGTCATCACATCTCGTAGCTTCCAAACACTCTTCTAGCTTATCATAGTAAATGTCAAAAATGATAAGGGATAGGGGACATCCTTGCTTAACGTCAATATTGCATTTAATTTCTTTAGACCAACCCTTGGTGGTCTTAAGTTTGGCGACAACATTCTTGTATAGTTGAATTACAACAACCCTCAACTCAAGAGGAACCATTATCTCTTTGAGTCTTTGTCATAGCTTATCCTAAGGAACTATGTCGAAAGCTTTTATAAAGTCATCAACATAACACAAAAATATCAGTTTTACTATTGCGACATTCCTCCACAATGATCCTAAGAGTGACAAGATGGTCAGTAATTGAGTGATGTCTCCTACAACCAAGTTGCACTTTAACTTTTTTACCGAGGCTTTCAAGCCACACTAACCTTCTTTTCGAAAATAAGCTCATATTGTTTGACTAGAATATGGCTAATCATCAAGGTCCTATGGTTAGAAAAAATATTTTTATCCCCACTTTAAACATTATATATATATATATATATATCTTAATTTAAAATTACATCACAGGTTTTTAATCTGACAAAAAAAAAACACAACTTTATTTAGAATATAACAATATTATTATTTCTTTCAATAGATTTAATCTCTCCAAAAATGATAAATTAAAATTAAAATAAATCTACATTTTATCGGAGATGTTTTTATTGTGACTTTTTGGAGTTTCTAGTGGGAGAAAAGTTGTGTAGAAATATTGATTTGTGTTATTTAAACTAGTTTTTCACTGTATATATAGACTCAACACCATGAAAAACTAAAACTACTAAAGCACTTCTATTGTACAGAGATTACCAATCAAATTTGTGATTTCAATAAATTCCATCAAAATTTTAAAAAAATTAAACGAGAAAAATCCAAAAACAAAACTTCTGAAAAATCACACTAAAAACATCCCTGCATTTTATTACTTATCAACACGTCAAAGTAATTTCGCTATCAATTATGTAAATTGACAAAACCGACAAAGCACGGCCATCACATTTTATAAAATGGCAGCGAAATTCCACCAATTAAAATGGAAAGAAGACAAAGGGCAAAGAAAATAATATCTCCGGAGAATCTAGAGAGCACAAGTCTGGCACGCTCTGTCAAATGAAAATCTGGAGAGCACGAGTCCGCCACGCTTCTCCACATGCCCGTCGATCTGAACCGTCCACTTGTCGTTCTGTGGTAGCAAAGATGGGCTCCTACGGCTCTTCCAACCAGAATATTCGAATGATTCACACCCTATGTCTCAATCAGTTGATGCCATGGAGGCGCGGAGGCGAGCTTATATACAGAGGGCAGAAGCAACCACAATTTGCCATACCCTATTTGCATTACTTGTTTATGTGCTACTTTCTCACAATTTAAGTGTATTGCGGTTTTCAGTGGGTGAGTATTGCTGGAATGGAGGTAGAAACAGATTTTGAAATTGTTTCTGACAAATTTTCTTTGCTGCCGTATTAACTTTACAGTGAAAAGGTTGGATTTAATGATGCTTATATTGAGGTTCCATGATGCTAGCTGTGAGTCCAAACATGTGCATTTTTTGATTGAGGGCGTTTTAAATCGAGTTTTGATTTCCGAGTTTGGAGTAGTGGATTTCAGTTTTATGAGTTTTCTGTTCTGGCTTACATATATATCTCCGGTATAATATTGGTTATTTTTATTTTAATTTATATATTGTGGGTATTTGAATACAAGACTGCATGCTGTACTCATTTGCAGGTTGATTCAATTTGCGACCATGCTTCTCAGAGCTCCTGCTATTGTTTCCCCTGCCATTGATGCTTCTTCTCCATGGAAGCAGCAGCAGCAGCAGCACAATGGTTTGTGCAAGAACGGAATTTCAGGAGACAAATGCGGCGTTGGTGTTGCTGCAAGGTACATGAAGAGTAAGAGAGGAGGTGGGGTTCATAGCGTTAGAGCTGCTGTAGGCGGTGAAGGGAAGGCAGGTGCTCTGAGTGGAGTTATATTTGAGCCTTTTGTTGAAGTCCACGATGAGCTATCGCAACTTTCTCTATCGTTCTCTCAGTCTTTGGCGAGACAGAAGTTCTCAGATAGTTGTGAAGGAGCACTGAATGAACAAATCAAGTAAGTAAAGTTGTATCTTCTTAGGTCAATTAAGTTAATAAATTCGTTTTGTAGAACATCATGTTTAGTTATTGTCGGACCAATTTGTTTGTAGGAATGACATGTTCCAAGCTCTCTTTTCTGTTATGTTTCATATGCTTGAAGTTTCTTGGAAATTCTGTTCCGTTTCATATGGTTGAAGTTTATCGGAAATCAGGTTCATGGGTTTCTTTTCATGAAAATCTGTTTGTTAAGTTTTATCTGTATTTTTTTTCCTCCTTTTTCTCAATATGCTTTACCATGGTTGTTCCTCCTTATAAGTTTTTGGGGAAATTTTGAGAGAGGGTTATATTATTTTTAATATAGATAATTTTTTATTTTAATTATGTAGAGTTTTTAATTTTAATTTTTTTGTAAATTTTTTTAATTAAATTTGATACAAAATAAAATAAATAATAATAATAATATTTAAAAATAAAATAAAAATATTTGAAAAAAAAAAATTAATATCAATTTAAATGTTTTTTATTTAATTCTACTGATAATATGTTTATTTATTTCTTATCTTTAAATTTAACTTGTGGCTTTGTGAGTTTTGATTTTGGCTAATTTCGCTGAAAAAGTCTATGCTCAATCAGTTGCATTAGTGACACTTGTGTTTAATTTTTTAAAATAATATATTTTATCTTTAGATTTAAAGATAATATATTTATTTTTTAAAATTTAAATATTTTTGTATTTTTTAAAAATAATGTGTTTTTTTTATTTGTTCATTTAATTTAATTGTAATATTTTTTTAATTAAATAATTTTTTTATATATTTTAGTTTATTAAAATATAAAATATTGTTTTTTTTTATATTTTTTTAATGAATAATGTTTTCGTAAAAATAATTATTTAATTAAATTTACTTTTTACAAATGTAAAATTTTATGACATATGTAGCATAACTCTTACCCTACGATTTTCTTTGTAAGTGATGTTTAAGCTTTATTTATGTAATCTGTCTATTACAATTGGTTTTATAATAAATATTTAACTTCTCATGATTTATAATATATTTTTTATTAATAAATAAATATTATATATATATATATATATATATATATATATATATATATATAACAATTACACACTTTTCTAAAGTAATTTCATTTTTTTAGATGATAAATGAAACTTACTACTCTTTATAGAAGAATTATATTATACATAAAAATTATGTGATACATAATCAAACATCTTGCTTTACACTTATGATTAGAATTTGGACTATGTACATGGTCGGTTGGATATATATTAAATTATCTTTACATGAAATTGATATTAATTTTTTAATAATAAAAAGTTGATTTAATGTATTGAAACATATTTTTTATAACTTAATATAAAATAAATATATAATTTTATATTTATATATAAATGATAAGATTTTTTTATAATATTAAAAAAATATGTATAATTATTTTAATATATTTCAATTTCTACTTGAATTTAATTTTTTAGATATAAAAAATAATTTTAAAAAATGGTAGTAAGGATTGTTTATTATAAAAATATGTAATTTTTATTTAAAATTGAAAAAATATTAATAAAAATATTTCATTATTAAAAATAATATCTTATTCTTAATCTAAAATTAAAATAATCTCATATTCTTAATCTAAAAGAAGTAGTTTATCAGGACCGGTTTTTTTGCTTTGAAAATCATGAAAATATTTTGATAAATTTTATAGGAATTTTTATAAATCCAGATTATAGTTGTTAAACTTCAAGATTTTGGGTGCCATAGAAATTGTTCATGGTGCTGAATCTATTTTCACTTTCAAAAATAGCATTTAATCACTCTTTCGGCAAGATTTGTTGAAACTTTTTTGCCCAAATTCCAACCAAAATAACTCTCTAGTCAAATCCTCTTCCTCCACCTCAATAGACTGGTCCAATCTAAAATATAAGATTAACTTATATTGATCTATCAAACTTTCTTTTACATACCCTGGAATCACATGAACCTTGTTTTTTTTGGCAGCGTGGAGTACAACGTTTCGTATATTTATCATGTTCTCTTTGCATACTTCGATAGGGACAACGTAGCTCTGCCAGGCTTTGCTAAGTGAGTACCCTCCAATTTTCTTCTTATATTCTCCTGTATTCGTAACCAATTTTATTCTGATATTCTTGTGTATACATATAATCCTTGTAAGAAGTGTGATGAATAATAGATTTTTTCCAATCTGACAGGTTCTTCAAAGATTCCAGTGACGATGAGCGGGATGATGCAGAAAAGCTCATGAAATATCAGGTTTATGAGACTCTGTGTTTTACTTCATTCCGTTGTTTTAGGTTCTAAACTTTAGTGAAGCTGGTGTTATAACTGTTATTTCATACTTTGCTCTGTATTGATGTTTTATTTGAGCAGAACATCAGAGGTGGGAAAGTTAAACTACAATCCATTTTGATGCCTACCCTCATGGAGTTTGAAAACACTCAGAAGGGTGATGCCCTTTATGGTGAGTCCATTCCATAGACTCTTATTTTGCAACGCGCATGTTTCATGTCAGTTTGTTTGTTTGAATGTAGCCCTAAGATAATAATATGTTTTTATTTTTACTGGTCACAGCCATGGAGCTGACCCTATCTTTGGAGAAACTTACAAATCAAAAGCTTCTGAACTTGCACGCAGTCAGTATCGGCTGAAATTTTTTAGGCTGTTGATTGAATATATGTTGTTACTTCGAAATTATGTTGCGTTAGAAATAATTTTGAAGCTTCTCGGGTTTGATGGGAACAGGTAGCCCAAGAGGCTAACGATGGTCAGATGACGGATTTCATTGAGGGCAACTTTCTCACCCCGCAGGTTGCATGCTCTCTAAGTTTTCTCGTTATATGAAGTAGGAGAGAAGTATAAACAATAAAGATGGTAAGAGGCTCACATTATATTTTGCTCTGCAAATTTGCAGGTTGAAACTATCAAGAAGGTATCGGAATATGTGTCTCAGCTGAGAAGGATAGGCAAAGGGCACGGTATGATGATGCTATGATCATTTTGATAACATATGCGAAGAGACAAAGTGAAGAATTTATGTAAGCATGCCTCCATCCTTTACTAAAAGCTGAACTGTAATTTATTTGGTTGTCTCTTGCAGCTGTATGGCATTTTGATCAGATGCTCCAAAATGGAGGTGATGTAGCTGCTGCCCCTGACGCAGGAGCTCTTGCTGCTGCTTGAGCCCGTTTTAAAATTTATATTTTGCTCTATTGTCATATTGACAAAGATTTCTATAGTTCATGCTCTATATACATGAGAGAAATAATATTTTGCTCCTATAGTACATGCTTTTAATGTGTGTGTATATATATATATATGAAAGATGTTCATCGCTATGATTTATATTTATGTTGCGATGCCAATGGGCGAATCGTCAAACTGTTTTGAAATTTTCTCCTGCTTAATATGCCGGGCATGTATAGTTGCATCCGTTGGTTTTTGAGCATATTAAATTTTTGGCTGTTAGGATTGGTGTGTCTGTTTATATTTATATCATGTTATTCTTGAGTAATCTGAGTTTACACCTTTTTCAAAGTATTTAACTTATACTGTAAAATGATATTAGACATGAACATATGAAGATATCGTTAAAGCATTGTGCAATAAACATATTTTTTTATAAATATAAATACTTCATTTGGAGCAGCCTATCGCTCAGTTTTACATTCATGTGTATATAGTTTACAATACCCAAAAACATGAAAGGGGTTAGTAATTTGTACTATATTTCATACTTTTGTTTTGTTTCACTGGTAAACATGCATAGGCATTTTGTTTTGTTTCACTGGTAAACATGCATAGGCATTGTGTTAGCTTTATTAGTTTGATAATTCGCTACAGCAATGTTGTTTTGTTTTCGAAGAATGAACAGTTGGTTTCTGGATATAGATTTTCATGTTTAAGAATTAAGCTATATTTAGATATGTAAATTATAATTAGTGGATTTTATGATTATTTTTACTTATTTAATCAAATCTAAATCTATCTTAAATCTATTAAGTATAAAAAAATTAAATCTTTATAAATATAAGCTTCTTTTTTACCACAAACTACACCTCAAAACATTACATTCCTCTTAACCTTTAAAAAGGTTTAAAATATTGGAACTGTAAGGGGGGTGAAGGGAAGCCTACAGGTGCTCTGACTGGAATTGTCTTAAACCTTTTGTTAGCCTTTTGTTAAAGTCTAGAATGAGCTAACGCAAGTTTCTCTATCATTCTCTGAGCCTTTGGCCAGACAGAAGTTCTCATATGGTCATGAAGCAGCACTGAATGAACAAATTAAGTGAATAATGGAACGGGGATAATGATAAAAGTTCTATCTTTTAAGGTCAATTTACTTAATAATTTAGTTTTGCAGGATGTGTAGTTATACTTTCACAAGTTGTATGTAGGAATGGCATGTTCTAAGCTCGTTTTTGTTATGTTTCACATGGTTGAAGTTTCTTGGAAATGTTAGGTTCATGTGTTTCTTTTCATGAAAATCTTTCGGTTTTGAAGTTCATATGAATTTGAATTTGTTTTCCTTTTTAAGTTTATATGAATTTGTTTTCCTTTTTTCTATATTTCATTTAATATGCTTGAGAATTGTTGCTATGAAAGAAGTAGTTTTCTTAAATGGTTTAGAGAAAGTTTGAATTAAAGTTATAGTGAATAATAACATAATTTAATTATTTTTTTTCACATTATATTTAAATTTGAATTTTTATAAAAATTTAAAATTTATTCACATTATTATTATTATTATTGGTTTAAATGATCAAATGATAATATATTTTTTATTTTAAATTAAAAATATGATGATGATGATCAACCTTCACTAAGGTCAATATGGTCTATCACACTTTAATAAAGAAATAAATTAATTGATACTCTTTAATATTTTATTTTTGTGATCAAAAAGAAGGGAAATAAGCGTTCCTAAATCACCACAGTTTTGTGGACTTAACAAGCCAAGAAGGTTGGTAGTGTGGCAAATGTTTTGGAAATGATAATGCATGTCAATAAGAGCCGAGCAATCCAAGAGATAGTGTTTTTCATCTTCAACCCTCTTAGTATCACAAAGGTGGAAGATTCTTTCATCCCAAGGTGTTAACCAAAGCTCATTAGAATTAGTTCTTATCTTCATCCTCTTCTTAGGACTGGTCAAGTCAGAAAGATAATTTTGGTTAGCAAGAGTGGGGTTGATCACCTCCTTATTATACCTCAACTTCATTTACCCCTCTAGCTCCTTATCTTTAAATTCGGAAGTGATAGTACTTTCAAAATTATCCTTCTTCCCCATGATGATCTCCTCCTTTGTCCCCCAATGTTCGAGCCAAGACTGAGCATCCTTGTGCCATCCCTGTTTGAGTGGGAGGAGTGGGTTTTGGCACGAGTTAGAAGCATTTTTTGGGAACTCCTTGGCTTCCATGTTGTAGAGTTTATTCTTATACATCAAATACCTAAACATAGTCATACTTTCAACGGGCGAAAGGCTAGCTTCAATCACGAGGATATGATAGGGATCATTTCCTTTAATCTTGAGGTTGTAAGTTATAAATTACTTTAGTTTTGGATCATCTTGATCTTCCTCCACGATTCTCTAGGTATACTGCAACCACAAACCTCACAACTATATAAAACAACATGGGTGATGAGAGTATCAAAGAGGAACTTTCTTTTACTCCAAACTCAATGATGGGTCGACTTACAAATATTTTCAAGCTCATAATATTAAGTTTTTCATCCTCTAATAATCATTTTCTCAATGCTATAATTCTAGTTGAGCTCATGATGAATGTCAATACCTAAATATTTGTATGAAGAAACCTTATCCAAGTAATTGTTAAATTGAATTATTAAATTGAGAAACCATTTTTAATTAATTTAAAATATTTAAATTAGTTTGATTTAAAATTCTTTTACTTATATGTTTAATTAAGAATATAAGTAAACTAAGAGTCAAATAAATAGTAGATATTATTTTAAGGGAACTCAAACTAATGGTCAAAGGGTAAAAGTAATAAATAGTAATAGGTATATTATCAATTAAATAGATTATAACTAACTAAAAACTAACATAGTTGTAAAATAAACCGTTCTTATTATTTATATTTTATTATTATTTAATTTGGGAAGAATGGAGATCAACCATGAGAAAAGAAAAATAATGAAATAAATGTATATCTAACTAAATCTATATAAAAATAAATAAAAATATGTCTAACTAAAACAATATATATATATATATATATATATAAACGGAATACTAGAGAAACATTAACCTAAGGGAAAGGAAACTAAGAGACCATAAAAGTAGAAAGGGGAATGAAAATAGAGAAATGGAAACAAGAGGGATAACAGAGGATCCACGAGGAATCCGACAAGAAAAGGAAAAGAAACTAGGAGGAAAGGGAAAGAACCCAACAAGTATTAATCTTCGAGTCATCATCCCTATTAAGATTACTAGGTCTCTTCTCAATTCCTATGGCTTCTCTAAATTTACGGTGATGGAAATGAGAAATATTCCTAATGACCTTAGCCTACTCAATGAAAATATGATGTTTTGTCTTCTCTGTGTGCTTTGTTAAGGCTAAAGAGTGAGTCCTATTGTGCTTAATATCAGGAGCTTTCTCCTTAATCCTTTGATTAATGGACCTCCCCATTTCACCAATGTAAGATGTTCCACAAGAACACGGGATGATATAAACACCTTTCTACTTAATTAAATTTACTATTTACATGGTTAAATTTATGGGCAAGCTAAATTTCTACACATCAATTTGCTTTCTGTATTGTTTACTTTTTTATTTATATTTTGATAGGCTTTTTTTTAATAAATAAAAGTTAAAAAAAAAAATATGAACCCTTGTAACACCTCATTTATTGTAAATATTTTGTTATTTACTTTTACTATACAAGACTTGGTAACTTATGGGTTGAGTGGAAACACTAGTGAAACTTTATTGTTTTAAAAAGTTTTATTTAAAATTATTTTAAAGGTTATGACAAGTCTTAGAATTCACCAGAAAAAATCCTGGAAGAAAATTTTCATTTACCAGATAGTCATAGGACAATTACTTCTTCTCTCTCCCTAGACATATAACATCTTTGTGGGAAAAGAAGCCAAGGAGGGCAGGAGGAAAACGTTGGAGCCATCTTGGAGAAAGAGAGAAGAAATTAAACCTTGAATAGAGCATTATTAAGGTGAGGTAGAGGTACGACACTGCCAGTAGGATATTCTTGAGCTAGATTGAGAGCCAATGGAAACCCTAATACATATTGGATTCTTTGAGTTCTAGGTTGGACTGGATTAGCCTTGATGTCTGAGAAGAGACCTTGCTAGGTCACTGCTAATCTGTTGTTTTGGAATTGAAAAGGCTCGTGGGAAGAATTAGATGTAATTTCCAATCTCATTGGTTGAGTTTTCCCTTGTGAAATTCCTTTTAGCCTAATGCAACATATAAGTTCATTGCCTAATCTATTTTTCTCGAATTGAAAAGTCTTGTGGGAAGAATTAGATGTAATTTCCAATCTCATTGGTTGAGAAGAGTAGTCTTTTCCCTTGTGAAATTCCTTTCAGCCTAATGGAACATATAAGTACTCTACATTTCTAAGTTCTGTATTTGTTTTAGGAACTAATAAATGTTATTGTAAATAATGGAAGAACATGAAATCTTTATTAAAACTCTGCCCTAAATTTTCTTTTGGAAAAGATTGATGGAAATTCCGTTATACCTAGTCCACAATGAAATTGTGTCAAGATTGTGATAAAATTACAATAATAACTTGTGATAAGAAATAGTATAATCCTTTGAGAAGGAATTTTGTGATGTGATAGAGTGATTGGGTTAAATATTTATATGATATAGTAAGAGGAATTCAAATATAAAGAAAAGAAGATAAACAAGAATAGATATAAAAATGGACATTGTTAAACTGTACGTTGTTACACTGTTAATCTAGGTTTCTGCACCTAAGTATGTACATTGTCAATGGAAAAAGAGTGGGTTCTGGAGTTGGATAAGAATTTGCGGTTTCATTAAGCATACTGATAACCATAACAAGAACTCTTACCCAGTATAGAAAGTTGGAAGAACACTATTGAAAGAGTAGTTAAAGTGACTAGAGTAGTACCCCTGGCCAAGTCGAATTAAACCAACAACCTAGGAACAATTCTAGACCTCGATATGAATTGTGAGATATTGATAAGGTCTGTGTAATCCGAAACTAAGATCCAGTTTAAGTGTTATTAATGGAAATTATAAGGACCATCACCAGTGAAGTATGGGTGTAAGGAAGGAACCACAATATTATTTCATTAAAAAGAAAAGATAAGTTGCGACCTGTAAGTAAAAATACTCTAAAATTCGTTTCCATTCTAGTCCACACAACAACTTTGATATTGGGAAGTCTCAGAGAAAATGCAACAAGATGCAAGATGTTTTTTTGGCACAATTTATGTAAACATGTTGGATAATATAAAACCTTCTATTGATGACACATATCCATGTAATAATTTATGTTTTTTCAAAGAGAAAGAAGTTGCTTTCTATTATAAGAGAAAGTACATGAGTCTGGGAGATGTGTTTCTCCATTACAATCCTAAAACAGAGAAAAAAAATAACAAATTGCATACAATCTATCATTTATTAGAGTACTGGAGCAGGGGTTGCTCATTCAATCTTAAAAAACTATTTTTTCCTGATGCTGAAATGATCTGAAGAAAGAAAAAACGAGCAGCTACAAACATCAACACTTATAAACGTTGTAGAGGGACAAAAACCACAAGAAAACTAGGGGAAAAAACAGGGGAGACAGATTATCCGAGCAAGTAGAGTGTTCATTTTAAATACGAATGACACCTTCCCCTTTCAGTGTCCCGCGATCAAACTGGTTGAAAATAATCTGATCTAGGACAGAGCTGCAACCTTGTTTTGAAAGATGGTCGACTTCATTGTTTTGTGCTTTCCTGATGTGCTGAAAAGTTAAATGATGGAAAACTGCCGATAGAACTTTGATGTGAGCCTTCCACACCTGAGTTTAAGGATCCCTTGTTGTTTTCCCATTCAATAACTGATTTGGAGTCTCCAAATACATAGAGGGACCTAATATCAAGCCAAGTAGCACAGTGAAGGACTGCCCAAAGAGAAAGGAGTTTTGCCCAATTATTGGTACCTAAGCCACAGTACCAATAGAATCTGTAAAAGCACTCAGGGTTGATGTGGATGGCCATGCCACATCCATAGGAGTCAAAATAGGAGGCTCCATCGAAAATTCCCATGGGATAAGAAGACCAAAGGTCCTTAGGAGGAGAAGGACAGAGTTGTTTGGGTGTCAAAGGAGCTAGAAATTCATAATAGTATGACAGGATGCTACAACAGGTTCTCCAAATATTCGGCAAAATGTGTTTAAAAATGATGGCATTTCTAGACTTCCATATACCTCAAATGATCAAGAAAGCTAAAGTACGATGGGGTTTGTTGTCTAATTTCCATCGACCAAGGAAAGTGGGGACATCTGGGCCCTCCCAATCAGCTGGATAGTTTATCATTTGGAGCACCCCATTCCACACCCAAGAAGTAAAGGGGTATAGAAAAAAGAGGTGGAATGAATCTTCTCCAAAGGAGAGGCAATGACTACAACAACCATAGCCATGAAAACCCTTCTTGCACAAGATTTCCCAGGTGAGGATGCGATTGTGGGCAGCAAGCCATGAAAAACATTTCAATTTCAAAGCGAAATTTCATTTCTAAGCGTTGATCATCCACGAGTGAAACCTCATCTATCTCGGGGGCATAGAGATGAGATTGTATGCTTCCTTTACATTTACTCTCCCCTGCATTGTTCCCCCGTACCATAATAGCCTATCATCTTTGGGGGATAGGACTATCCTAGAAAGTTTTAGATTGGAAATGTAAACTTGCTATTCTGGAATCATTATCTCATGAATCTCCAGCTCTAGCTCATCTTTCCAGTGGGTATGCAAGGAAGAGTAGAGGGCAGAAATTGCTAAATCTTTGATTGCAAATAATCCCATGTTATTTAAGAAGATGATGAGATTAGGAGATAGTAGTGTGGGCCATTCATCCCTGCAAGTGAATCTAGGCCAATTTGTGGAATGGATCCAGAGACCACTGCCCATCTAAGATTTCCAAAATACCAATGCTTTGTGGACAAAAGGTTACGCCAAGAGTAGGATACTTGTGAAGGATCCGGAGCCCCATCACACATCCAGAGAATGAACTCCCGATTTTGTAAGTATTTTGCATGGATAACTTGTTGCCAGAGACCTTCACTAGTGATTTCTCTCCATAAGGTTTTTAGTAAAAGAGCCATGTTGAATAAAGCGATGTCTTTTGTCCCCCATCCACCCAAGGCATTGGGATGGTTAATCAGTTCAAGACTTGCAAGGTGAATTTTCCACTCTCTTTGAGTGCCAGCCCACAGAAAACGAGATGTGATTGAATTTAATTTCTTGATCACACCCTTTGGGAGCTTGAAAATATGTATCCAATATATGGGGATACTATGTAGGACTTATTTAATTAGAACAAGTTGGACCCCAAGTGAAATCCATGTGTGAGCACAATCACTGAGCCACTTCTCGATTTTGTTAGTAAGCCAATCCCAGTCCCGGATTTTGTAACCATTTAGTAGAAATCTGAAGAGTCGAAACATCGCCTGGGTCATCTGTAATAAGAATGGACTTGGATTTATTCATATATAATCCTAAGGCAAGGCTGAAGTCCTGTAGGATACCATAAAAGGCAGTCTATATTTGGGGTCCAATCTACCAATTTCCATCAAATCATCCACAAAAAACAGGTGAGAGAGGATGACTTCTCACGCTATTATGCAACCTGTTATGATGCTCTGTGATCGAGTGTTGGGATGGGGTCCCCTAGGTCAGTTTTGGGGTTAAGATAACCCAAGTTTTGATGTAATTTTAGTAAAATGATGTAAATTCTCTGTGATTTGTGGATGCGGAGTGCGTAGATGGTTAGGAGTCAAAGGGGTTTAGTCCCTTGTTTATGTAAAGTTTGAGTCGGCTCACAGACCATGGGATTGTATGTAAAAGGATATAAATAGGTAGTCTTAGATAGTCTAAGGCATAATGATGCTAGTAATGGGTCTATAGAAGAGAAGCCTTAGCAGAGAAGTGGACCAGATAGGACAGAAAGGCTCTGTAGTTGAGTGCGTAGAGGCATATGTAGAGTCTGCAACTAAGTGTGCGAATGCCTGCAGCTGAGTTCATAGGGTAATGTTAAGTCTGTAAACCTAAACTGAAGATCAATAAAGAAAACTATTGAAGAAATTATGTGTATATCTTTTTATCTCTGTTTATTTCCTCTACAATATATGTTGTGAATGAATGTTGTGTTTATGAAATATTGATCTAATAATGCGTGATTCTATTGAATAACTGTTAGATGATGTACGCAAGCATGTTTATGTAATTCTGTGAAGAATATGACGACTTATCTAATTTTTATTAATAACATAAGCTTATCTATGTGAACCCTAACTTAGGACTGTTCTCCAATGCGCATAAGTGGGTAAATCAAATGATAAAGGTCCGTAAGAGCCAGTCGTAGACCTTCGCGAATGTCTGGAGGCTATTTCAGTAAAGTTGCAGTATTGAGCCCTAGGGACTTATCGATCTGTGTGAAGGCAGATGTGATGCATTAAAAGACATCAAACTCATCTCTGGATGCAGAAAATTGGTTCTTGCATCCCCCCATACTGCTTCGGGTGAGGTTGCAGCCTATGCTATGCAGGTTGATGCCGACAGGGCCAGGGGTGTAGGGATTTGTTTGTTGGCACAACTAACTCTAAACCTGGGTCAAGACCCCCTAAGACAACAAATGGTTATGTTTTCGGGACTGGGATCTGCATGAAGGAGATGTGTGATGTCACATCACTCGAACCTGGAAAAGAAAGAAATTGAAAAGTTGATGGATAGAAAAATTCACAAATTCATGGCACGGGAAAACAGGAATCTGTGCCTAACAAAGGAGCAATGGTTGGATAGGTATTTGTATATGGATATACACGAAATTTTCTTCTGCACCTTCCCGATTGAATTATGCAAGTGGTTAGCTAAGTTGGCAGACGGTCAAGGGAGGTGGAAACTTGACGCTCCAATAATGTGGACTCCAGAACTGGTACGACAATTAGAAGCCTCTAAAGACAAAATCGTGCAGGATGTCGATCACTGGCTTGAAGGAATTATAGGAGGATTTGTTACAAAATTCACAGTTGATACCTCAGACAGCTACAGTGAAGTAGAGCAATGATTTTTCAAAGGACCGCGAGATAAGTATCTAAGGTCTTTGAATACCTGGATTAAAATTTTGTTATGTGAAAAATGGGTTATGCCATTGCCTTGATGTTCGGAGCTACGCGAAGTGGAAAACCATTCAGAGATCGAGAGAGATGAGGTCTAGAATATAGCCCATTGATTGGAACTCCTTTGACTGACAATGAGAGAGCAGAATAGGCCTCACCGCGGAGTGTTATTCAGCTGATAAGACAGGGTTTTCTATGGACACATCATCCATCCACTCCACCTCCACCTCCACCTCCACCACATACACCTTCGCCCACACCTCCACCAACACCACCACCGTTCAATGTGTCGAACACAATGAATTTGTGAATTTTCAAAGGTATAGGGAGTGAAGACACATATCAGTTTTGGTTTGTTGTGAATGTTGTGTGGACATCATAGCAGATTACTGATGACAATATAAACAAGGCACAATTGGTCACCACTCTGCAGGATCAAGCGCTGACTTGGTATATTAAGTAATGCTCTAATAATCCTCTCACAACGCTAGTAGAGACTAAGACTACTTTAAACAAAGAGTTTAGTAAGCCTAAGTCTGACTTGCAGTCAGTAGTTGGATTTAAGGAAATCATGATGAGGGTTGATGAGATGCCTTGGGAATTATACTAAAGGTTGAAATGTGTGATCCGCGAAGCTAACATGCAACTCATAGATGGTCAGCACCATGAGTGGTTTAGCTTCGCTTCTGCCCCACCTGAGGATTTCTCTGTCACAACAGAAGCTAGGAACTCAAGCAGAATCCCTGGAAATCGCGATGAGGTTGCATGTGACGCCTATTCAATATGCGACCTTGGGGGTATAGAAAATTCACTATCAGTTACAGATTCTCTGCTTGGAATTACAGAGCTTGAAGAAAGAAAAAGAGACTATACCAGAGGTGCACGCAGAAGTATGGTGTTTGAAGTGTAAGGGCTAGGGGCACCATAAAGACCACTACCCTGTATTCGTGAACTATATCATAGGAGGGGGATTAATTCCCCTGAGGCCAGAACCTCCAGTAGGGCCAAGCGTAGGGGTCATGCTATGGTGCGCTATTTGTCAGGTTGTTGGACAGCATGCGACAGATGACTGCCATTTGCTTCAAAAGTTCATCCAAACACCTCATCAGTTGTTCTGTAACTTCTGAAAATCAGTGGGCCACGATGAGCGCCACTATCCGAGATATGAGCTGATGATGGAAAGAACGCCTACATACTGAATTCAAGAAGATACTCAACCTCCAGAGCAGGATGCCGGAGGGGCACGTGGAGGTTATCAGGGACAAGGACGAGGCTGAGGAGGAGGAGGGCCTGGTAGAGGTCATGGACAAGTTATCTGTTATAACTACGGAACACCAAGGCACTACGCGCGGGAGTTCCAGAATCAGACACACCCATCATGTCAGCACTGCAACCAGCTTGATCACACTATTGAAGAATGTCCAGTGTTGATAGCTAAGATGCAGGAGAAAAAGGCACAACCCCAGCAACCTACGCAGAACTTACAAATGATGAGAGTTGAGCCCCACGAGGAGGACTAGAGCATGAATATAGTGTTGAGAAGCGAGATAACCACTGGGGAGGATAAAGGAAAATAGCCT
Organism: Pinus tabuliformis; assembly: GCA_031772625.1. Classification (NCBI taxonomy): domain Eukaryota; kingdom Viridiplantae; phylum Streptophyta; class Pinopsida; order Pinales; family Pinaceae; genus Pinus; species Pinus tabuliformis. Next base: position 1,218,646,803 of record CM062816.1, read on the forward strand.
GAAGAGGACAGATGGGTCCGCAAGGCCCCAAAAAAGGAAGCTGGTTTTGATTTGGCGTGCGCTAAGGAAATCTTTATGGAAGCTAAGAAAAGTTTCGTTGAGGCCCCACATCAGGAAGCTAGAACAAAGTGCAAGAAAGCGGCGTACCTGTAGAGGTTGATCCCTCTGTGCTTACCACATTCTTGGAGACCTACATGAAACTTATGCGCGATAGTAAAGTCGTGAAGGGCTTGCAAGAGTTAATAAACAAATGCATCGGCAAAGAAAATGCCCTTGATGGACACCACATGGTTAGAAAAATTGGCAAACATAAGGCTAGAACAAGGCGTGAGATGAGGCTCACCACGCAGATAGGAGACTATGAGATGGACCAGGTCATCTTGGATCTGCGGTCCAATGCGAACGTTTTTCCAAAGAAAACATGGGAAAGAATGGGGAGACTTGCACTGAAACGATCTCCGATTCAGCTCAGAATGGCAAACCAACAGAAGACCATCCGTATGGGACGATTATATGGAGTAACAGTTGATATAGAAGGTGCGAGCGTGATGGCTGAATTTGAAGTGATAGAGATTGTTGATGAAAACAATCCATACCTCACGCTCCTCCAAATTGACTGGTCCATTGACATGAATGGAGTCATCAACTTGAAGAAGAGGACAATGCCATTTGAAAAGAAATCACTTTGATTTCTAGTGCCGTTGGACCTTGCAGAAGGGGCGTGCTACACTAAACCGGTCCACAATTATGAAGAAAGTGAAGATGAGTTGGATCAGATTTATAAGATAACAACGCAAGACCAGTACTGGATCAATCCGACATCAGATGGACAGATTTCATGGGACTAGAAGATTCCATGCACATCTGATTCAGATGAAGAATTGGAGCATTGGCAGAATCGACTACATGAAGTATCTACACTGTGTTGCAAAATGATGACTAAATCATCATGCTGCGTTTTTTCGGAGGTAAGGAATTTACCTTATTATGATGGTTTAACTGACGTGGACAATTTTTTAGATGCGTTTGAGCGTGAAGTCCCTCAGCATCACCGCTTCCAAGAGTTATATTTGGCACTGCACGCTACGCCTGCACGATGGTGGGGTACGCACAAGGATAGCTATGATGGATGCCAAGATTATAGAAGGTTGATGAGGTTGTGGTTTGGCCGACCTAACACTCGTTTGATTGAGAAATATGATGGGAGGGATGATCTGCATGATCACCTAGCGAAATGGACTAAATCTTATGGAATGGAGCCGCAACCAAAATGGGTACACTTATTTTTCCATACTCTAGATACAATTCCCATGAACTGGTATCTGGAAATGGAGCTCCGCCATGGTACCGCGGAGTAGGATATATCGAGGAAAGGATTCCTATTAACATTCAGTTTTGAAGATGGCTTCGCGAGCATCGATGAAGCCTTAAAAGAGATTAAGGCAGTGATCTTCATAACACCGCAAGAACCTCTGGAATGGGTCTAGCCAGATTAGGGCGCCCAGCTACGCCATGCGCTAGAATGTTATAATGTAACCGCTGAGGAGAAGGATGAAGATCCAAGAAATATCAATATTCCATAGGCGAAAGGACATCGCGAAGTTGAGGGCCCACAAATAGACAACCCAGACATCACCGTGCCATTGAAAACAAGGCAAGTAAACATTGGGACTAAAGCAAAACCGATGTTTGCAAAGATTGTAGATTACTAGGACGATGCTACTGTGGATAAGGTTGTTGAGTTACTTCGTGAATATCAGGATATGTTCCATACTAATTTTTCAGACTTGAAGGGCATAATAGGAGACTTGGGCATTAGGAAAAGGTTTGCTTGGAGTTGGATAAGATGCTGGAAGTAGGCATCATAGAACCAGTGGAAGAATATGATTGGGTGAGCCCCATGGTGGTCCAGGAGAAGAAGCAGAAGGGAGAAATAAGGATTTGCGTGGATCTGCGAAAGCTTAATAATGTGTGTCCATGACCCATTCCCAACACCGTTCAATGATGAAGTATTAAACAATGTTGGAGGGTAGGAGGCCTATTCGTTTACTGATGGGTTTTCGAGGTACCATCAGATTAAGATCGTGCCTGAGGATAGGAGAAAAATGACCTTAGCGACGGAATGGGGTTGTTTTTAATACATTATGATGTCGTTTGGACTCAAGAATGCGCCTGCGAGATTTTCTCACATAGTCATCACGGCATTCAAGGAGTTTATTCATAAGTTCTTGGAAATGTACTTTGATGACTGGACGGTGTTCGGACTAATAAAGTTCCATATAGCAAGCCTGCGCTTGATGTTGGATACGTGTCACAGATACCGGTTTGCGCTGAATCTGAAGAAATGCATATTTTGTGTTCCCTTTGGAATCCTCCTAGGCCATGTGGTGCGCAAGAAAGGGTTGATGGTGGACCCTTCCAAGATTGCGGCGATAGTGAATTTGGAGGCCCTAAGGAATGTAAAGCAACTGTGCGCAACGTTGGGACATACGAGATATTGCAGAAAATTTATCAAGGCATATGCTCAGATTACCGCGCCTATAGAAAAGTTGTTGAAGAAGGGTGCAACGTTCTGTTGGGACGAAGAATGCCAGCGCAGCTTAGATGTTTTGAAAGAAAATATGGTCACCGCTCTGATCTTGGTATTCCCGAATTGGAAGAAGGAATTTCACGTACACGTTGATGTTTCTTGCATTGCATTAGGTGTGGTGTTAATGTAAGCTAGTGAAGGAGAAATGGACCACCCTATAGCCTTCGCAATTAGGAAATTATCAAAGGCTAAGAAGAACTAATCAACGACGAAGTGCGAAGGACTGGCCATGGTGTACGCACTGTAGAAGTTTGGGCATTATTTGTTAGGAGGGCATTTCAAGATGTACACGGATCATTCTGACTTGAAATACCTAATCAATAAGCCTGTGTTGCAGGGGAATATTTTCCAATGGTTGTTGCTATTCCAGGAGTATGACTTTGAGGTCATTGTGAAGCCAGGGAGGTTGAATGCAGGACCTAACCATCTGCCGTGAATCGAAACTGGAGAGGAGCCTAATAATTTGGAGGAAGGGGTGTTGGATGTGAAACTCTTTGCGATGCATGTAGCAAATAGCCATTTTGCAGATATCATTCATTTCTTGACTACGGGGATGGCACCAGAAGGGTATACAAGTCAACAAAAGAAGGAGCTAGTAGTGTGCGCAAAGGAATTTTCAGTGATTACGAGACACCTGTATAAGATGGGTGATTATGAGATATTGTGAAGATATGTGCTCAATTTTGAGAGAAATAACATTCTCGTTGAAGCTCATGGAGGGGCTACAGGAGGACATTATGCAGGGAAAGCGATTGCGCAAAAAAAATTGCGTTCAAGTCTATGGTGGCCAACGCTGCACAAGGATTCTAAAGTGTATTGTAAGGCATGCAATGCGTGTCAGAGAACGGGCAGACCATTGTGAAGGGATGAATTTCCATTACAACCTCAAGTATCATTGCAGCCATTTGAAAAATGGGTGATTGATTTTGTTGGGCCAATTTAGCCCCCAGGAAAGAAGACAGGTGCATGCTACATCATCACCGCGACGGAGTATCTAACCAGATGGGAAGAGGCACAACCAGTTAAGGATTGTATAGGGGCTACAGTAGCAAAGTTTTTGTTTGAGTATGTCTTAACCAGATTTGGTTGCCCGAAAGTATTGATGAGCAACCGAGGTACGCACTTTCTGAATGATCAGCGTGTTAACAGAGGAATTCTAGGTATACCATCAAAATAGTACACCGTATCACCCGCATGCAAATGGAACTGTTGAGGCCTTCAACAAGATTTTGGAGAATGCGCTGAAGAATATCTGCAACGCACAGCAAAATGATTGGGATGTGCACATACTTGCAGTACTATGCACGTATAGGACTACTTGCAAGAAGCTAACAAGAGAAACATTGTTTAGATTGGTCTATGGCCTAGAAGCTGTAATGCCTATGGAATATAGTGTGCCTAGTCTATCCATAGCAGCTCTCACAGTTATGGCAGATCACAAAGCCCTGGAGGAACGGACTGCGCAGTTGATGGAGCTTGAAGAGGACTGATTCTTGGCAGGATTCCATCAGCAAGTACAGAAGGAACGCGAGAAAGCATGGCACGATCAACACATAAAGCTTCGTACGTTTAAGGTAAACGACCTAATCTTGTTATATGATAATAAATTCACTAAGTTTCCGGGAAAATTTCAGATGCATTGGTTGGGGCCATATATTATCAAAGAAATTACAAATCGAGACGCAGTTCAGCTCGCGAAGCTGAATGGAGAACCTTTTCCAGGAAGAGTGAATGGAAGTCGATTGAAGATGTATACAAGGGATTCTACGCAATGACTATATGGTTGCAGGAAAGTCTTAGTGCTCCAGGAAGTTGCAAGGGAGCGCAGGACTGTAAATTACATTGCCAAGGTCGAATGACTACGTAGTAGGCGGGCTGCGCGGAAGACGATGAAGGTACAATCTACGACGCTGCACGCAGGAAGCTGCGCTATGGAGGGAGGTGCCGCGCAGCATAGCAGAAAAGTGACCATTGGAGTCACTATTCATGACTTGACAACTAGAATACGGTTAAGAGGAGTGGGCTGGCGGCATTTAAGGCAAAAATCTTTCAAGATCTGCCGCCAAAACAACATTAATTATCAAAATTTGGGGGGAACGATTGGATTTGAATTCAAAAACACCTATAAATTATGTGTTCCAATCCAACAGAGAACATTTTTCACCCTCAGAGTTTTTGTTGAGCTTTTCTATCTATCACTTATGAGCCAAGCATTTTGGGAGGAATTCTTCACCTACATAGATGTTTCCCTGGAATCCCGTGAGCTATTTATGGAGAGGATGACTGCCACAAACCCCGTTGAGGCTTTGATTTCAGATGCAACCGTATCTGATGCCCCAGGACCTGAAGCATCAAGTGTTGAAGCTACGCCTGTTGTGCCCACGATGCTGAGGTCACCAAGGCCAAAACAATCCATGGTGAAAGAAAAGAAACCGAACGCAAAGGAGAAGCAGAAAAAGTCGGTACAAATACGCACTTCCCCAAGGAAACATACTACGACACCAGCCTAGAAGAAAGATAAACAACCAGTAAAAGATAAGCAAAAGGTTGTAGACCTGGAGGCAGAAGAAAGCTAAGGAACGGAGGATATCAATGTTGAAGGCGCAAATCCCATAACAAAGCTCCCTGGTAAATCCCTCCAAGAAAGGGGAAGGTAAAGATCACCAAAGACCCCAACTCGAAGAAATTCACCATCTCCACACCCCTGTTACCTAAGCAAGTGCCTTTTGAATGTATGCGGCTCACGCGAGTCCCATTATTGAAGATGGAGGACTGGGACCTAGCGGATCACGCTAAGTTCCCACACTTAGCGACAGATAACTTCATGAAACGAGTGTATTATGAAGACACGGGTGTGACAGTGCTGGAAATGAAGGAATGGGTCCACGGTGTTGAGCAATCTGGGTTGCTCAACTTGCTTTGGGTGCCACATTACCACTGCACCCCCATTAACACAATTTGCATACGCCAGCTGCTCACTCTGGTGCATGATGGGTGTTTATGGCTAGGAGGGCCTATACCCATCATAGATATGCTTATTCACAGGATTACACACCTGTCGCATGAAGGTTTGAACCCAACCAAGGAGTTTGGAGGAAAGACAAGGGAGAAGGAGCTTGCCGAGCGAATGAAGAAGGATTATGAATTGGTGAAAAAGTCACGCGGGTATTCCATTTTGTTTATCTCAGACCCCGTAGTTCAATTGGCCACGCAGATATTGGTCGGGAAGGTAATGAGGAAGTGTCATGCGGATGAAGTTTTGGCGCTCGTAGTGTCCCTAATTGCTCAGTGCACAGAGGGCATCCTATTTAGCTAGTCCAGATACCTGTGCCAAGAGTTCCTCACAAATTGTCGCGACGCCCAGGATGAGACCAAGTTGTTTCATTATGCTTGGTTACTACTCTCGTTTGTATTGGTTGCATGGGAACTTTCAGAGGATAGCCAGTTTCCTCCACTGGAAGAAGGATTACCGGAGGCAGCACAGTTCGCCTCCTTGTGGGCTACAAAGGACCCTACATGGATCATAGAAACAAAAAAAATTTGGGTCCTAATGGAATCTATTCTTCACATGGCGATTAACCAGTGCCCAAGGTTGTCCCCAACCTTGTACACGCAGTTGTCATCCTACGCAACCTCCAAGTCTAACTTTCACTGGGTATATATCTAGGCGCAGAAGGATCCAACACAGAAGTGGAATGAATCGCCATACTTGGTGACAGAGACCAATGTGCAGGAGGTAGTGGTGCGCTAGCAACTCGCATGGCGCGCCCCTTCAGATCTAGTTGTTGGACCAAGGACAGGTGCAGAGAGTGTGGTCGTGAAGAAAAGGAAGGAGGAAGCTAAGCAGGTTGCGCAGAACTTGGCTGCGCAAAAAAAAAAAGGATGTTGTAGAGAAGGCTCGGGTTGAGAAGGAATGCACTGCCAAGGAAAAGGTGGAACAGGAGCAGCGCGAGACCCATAAAGGTGACAAGAGACCTTCGCCAAAAACACAAACAAAAACAGGACAAGGCGGTGGAGGTGATGAAGGGAAACACACCCCCTTCATTCTGAAAAGGCAAAAATTGGAACAGCAAGCTAGATCGTAGAAGAAGCAGAAAGCCCATAAAACACAGGTCGATCCCATAGTGTTTTCAGAAAGCAATCTGGACGAGATCCGTGACAAAGTCCACAATATCGCAACAGAAGTGTTGTAGCAACTAGAACATCAATACTTGCAAACATTGGGCAGAGTCAAGAAGGATCTCCGAGAGTTACAGCTCCAAGCAACCCAGATCCAAGCAGATGTCAAGAAAGTGAGCGGTGCAGCAAGTAGGTCAGTGTGAGGTCAAAGAACAGGCATGAGATAATTCTGTGGCCATTGCAGGATTTTCAAGTCTTCCCCTTGCCTCTAGGTTCAGTTCGCGCTGACACCAAGCAATAACACGCCCTCCTTTATAGAGTCCCAAAGATGGGCCTGAACCTTTCTATGATGAAACTAGAGTCATTGCATGCACTATTACAGGGAGCTGTGCAGGAAATTTGCATCTGGGAATAGCAAGCACTCAGTGTTGTCAGCGAAATCAAGGTTAATAATCAGTAGCTATTCGCCGAGAAGACGCGCGTTTTCAAGGAAAAGGAGGTGCTCCAGGTGTACAGTTCATGGCTAGATTTAGTAGTCGGGAAGGGATGTCGGATAGTACCTGAGCTTCATATTCCTAAAGATGCACAGCCAGAAGCGAAGATCACGAAGTTAGCCGCTGGTGTGCGCGAAGAAAAGGTAGAGGTTAACCAAGTTCAATTTGAACTCAACATGAAGATCACCAAGCTGCAATTGAAGATGCAGCCTACGACTCCTCTGAAGGTTCGAAGCAGCGCGGAGCCGCAACCAAGGAAGGACTGGCCACTCTAGATGCCAAAGTTGCACACTGTGCAACAGTATTCGAGCAGGCCATGGAGTTGGTAACAAATCTGCAGGAGGATCCAAACTTGCAAACACTGAATACAAAGATCAGGAAGTTACAGTAGTAGTACGATGAGGTTAGGGAAACAACACGCTCCATTGCACCAGCGCAGCACCTAGCCAAATTACAGGAGGGGAAGCAGCTCCTCGCGCAGGTAGAAGAAGCACAGAATAAGGAGGCCTTGCTTAAGGCTAGGCTGGAGCCTTGGTTAGAAGAAGCTTATCAGATCACGACTACCATTTAGGATAAGCTCAAGGGCTTGCAGCAGTCGCAGCAAACATTGAGGCTTCCCGCAGAAGGACCAGCTATGAAAAATTAGTTGAAGAGGTCAAGAAGGCAGCTACGCAGAGCGTTGCCGAGGTTGCAGCAGTGCAAGTGGAGTTGGGGGATCTTCGCAGCAAGATCGTAGCACCAGCCGAGTGACTCGAGGGCAAGTCACGATCTTTGTATTGGGGGCCTGTTGGGATGCGGTCCCCTAGGTCAGTTTTTGGGTTAAGATAGCCAAATTTTTGATGTAATTTTAGTCAATGATGTAAAGTCTCTACTATTTTTGGATATGGAGCACGTAGATGGTTAGGATTCAAAGGGATTTAGCCCCTTGTTTATGTAAATTTTGAGTTGGCTTTGAGACCCACCCATGGTCCACAGACCATGGGATTGTATGTAAAAGGCTATAGATAGGTGTGTCTTAGAGAGTCTAAGGCATAATGATGTTAGTAATGGGTCAATAGAAGAGAAGTCTTAGCAGAGAATTGGATCAGATAGGAGAGAAAGGCTCTATAGCTGAGTGTGCAAAGGCCTAGTTAGATTCTGCAGCTGAGTGCACGGATCCATGCAGCTGAGTGCACAGGGTAGTGTTGAGTCTGTAAACCTGAACTGAAGATCAATAAAGAATACTATTGAAGAAATTTTGTGTATATTTTTTTATCTCTATTTATTTCCGCTACAATATATGTTGTGAATGAATGTTGTGTTTATGAAATATTGATCTAATAATGTGTGATTCTATTGAATAACTATTAGATGATGTACACAAGCATGTTTATGTAATTCTATGAAGACTCTGACGAATTATCTAATGTTTATTAATAACGTAATCTTATCTACGTGAACCCTAACTTAGGACTATTCTCAAATGTGCATAAGTGGATAAATCAACTGATAAAGGTCTACAAGAGTCAGTCGTAGACCTTCACGAAGGTCTAAAGGCTGTTTCAGTAGAGTTGCAATACTGAGCCCTAGGGGCTTATCGATCTGTGCGAAGGCAGATCTGAGGCGTTAAAAGACATCACACTCATCTCTGGATGCAAAAGCTTGGTTCTTGCATCCCCTCATACTATTTCCGGTGAGACTGCAGCCTGCACTACACGGGTTGTTTCCAAAAGGGCCAGTAGTGTATGGATTTGTTGGTTGGCGCAACTAACTCCGAACATGGGTCAGGACCCCCTAAGCCAACATCGAGCATCTTTCATTTTCCTACTAAGTCCATCTATGATAATGAGGAATAAAAGAGGGGACATCGCACAAGCTTGTCTAATTCCTCTAGATGCCAAGAGAAAATTTGCAGGAAGGTCGTTGATCAAGATGGCAAAGGATGCAGACTTTATACATGCTTTGATCCAGCTAATCATTATTCTTCCCAATCCAATCTTCTCCAAAATCATCCACAGTAGTTCCCAATCAACACAGTCAAAATCTTTTGTTAAGTCAATCTTCAAGAGATAAGCATACATTTGGTTTTTTTACAGAATGAATGGCTTCTTGGGAGATTGCAACCGCATCTGCCCATGCTTAAGAAAACCAAATTGCTCCACAGATATATATTAGGATAAGAAGGGTTTATGTTTGTTTGCAATATTTTTTAAATCAGTTAATAAATAGTATTTCATAAAGAAATCGGGCGATAGTTAGAAAATGATATCGGATTTGTGATATTTGGAATAAGGCATATGAAGGTAGCATTTGTGGCATTGGATACCCAGCCAAGTTCCCTAGATTCTTCAACCATCTCGTGAGCTCGTGGATCATTTTATCTTGAAAATGCAGGAAAATTTCCATGGTCCATCCGTCGGGGCCTAGAATTTTACCTCTGCCTAGATATTTTAGAACTTGAAGGACTTCATCCTGTGCTATTGGGTGGTCCACTTGATTTGTTTCCTCCAGATGTGACCAAGAGGGAAACAGGTCACATACTTCAAGTTGTTTGCATAAAGGAACCTGATCCTGAGGGCAATATAGATTGTTGAAATAGCTTCTAGCGTCCTCTTCGATATCTGATTGTTTGGTCAAAGTTTCACCCAATTCTGATGTTATATTCCAAATTGTGCTTTTTTGCCATCTGGAGGAAATTTGGTTGCGAAAAAATCTGTTGTTCTTATCACCAGCTTCAACCCATAATATTTTTCTTTCTTCTTTTAATTCTTTAGCCTGATCAAGAAGAATTTTTTACATACAAATTTCCAGCTAAATGATCGTTTTTATTTTCATGTTAGAGAAATATGTAGGAGAGTTAGGGTCCTCTAATATTTTTGCCTATTGATCAATCATGATGAGTTCTTGGATGTTCACCCGCTTCTTTTTCTTAGCCCACAGTCTAACCTTATTTTTGAGCATACGCAGCTTGAAGTTGATTGTATCCATCTTCCGATGAGCCAAGTCTTCACAAGGGGACTACTAAGTTGAGTGAACCAGAGCAAAAAAAATTGGATCCTTCAACCAAAAATGATTAAATTTAAATGGAGGTGCCTTCTAACTGAGTAAACTAGTCCAATTTAACAGAATCGAGAAGTGATTAGAGAATTTTATTGGAAGGATGCAGGAGTGTATATCCTTTAGGATGTTTGCTAAAGGATCTTGTATGTAGAAATTATCAAGGCGTTTGGCTAGACCCTACACATCCCACCTGCCATTCCTCCAATTCGATCCCAAAGGGTCATGCATGATATCTCGTAGGCCCTTCTGCATGAAGAGATATTTAAAGTAGCCTCCTAAAGGTTCCAGACAATAGAGTGGAACCCATGTATCTATATAATCAATTGTGAAGTTTAGGTCCCCATCAAGGATGAGAAAGTCAAGGTCCAAAATGGCATTTTTATTAGCACAATTATAGAAGTCCTTCCTATTTATGTATGGGGCATAAACATTAAAAATTCGCAGTCAATTCTTAGTGCCTCCTCGGCCACCGGAGATGATGATGCCCATCGTAGTGTTGTATTCTTTGAAGTGGTGTATTTCAAGGTTCCACATAACATCCAATCCCCCAGAGAATCCTTTGGCGCTAATGGCACATACAAACCATTCTGGACAGATATGTAGCAAGTGTTCCCAAGTCTTTTCCCAACTTGTCATAGTTTCCTGTAATAGAACTATCCCAAAATTGTAGATTTCAATTATGCTTTTCAACGATCTTTTTTTGTAGGTTTATCCTAAGCCTCAAAGAGTAAATGACAAGATTGACATTATGGGAGATCATAATTGGGTGGATCTGCTCTAATGACCCGAGTTTGGGGCAAATTTACATCATGGCGACCCACCCTAAATGAATCAGGTTCAGCTTGGGCAGGTGGAATATCTTTGGAAGCATGGAAATGGTCAATTAAGTTTGATGGGAGCAGGGTACAGTTCGAAATATTTGTATATGATATCCCTTTCTTTCTTCTGGTGGTTACATTCTTGCAGGAGACTGGGGAGGGGATATTTTCATGTTCATCAAAGAAATATTTTTTGATAGTCGTGGGTTCCATGGTACTTTGTGAATATTTGGCCAAGGTATCTAGATCCAAATATTCTGAAAATGGTGAGAAAGTCCTATCAGACAGGGCCCCAAATTTAATTAGGGAGGATATGTATGTATCAGAAGAGGGTGGTTGATCAATGGGATGTGGAGAAGGCTAAGAGTCAGGGGGCATCAACGTATGATTTAAGAGGATTGAAAGGGGGGTCAAGATAGAATGAGATAAGATTTTATGGCAGGGTTATGGTGGGAGATATTTGGTAGCAATTTACTCTCCTAGCTGACTTGGGGGAGAGGGGTTAGGTATATTGGCAACCTTTGAAGTATTTGACAGATTATGGAGGGGGGGATTACCTGTAGAATGCAATTTTGTTGAGTGTTTCTCAGCAAATACTCGTTGCCCTGCATCATCCAAGGAGTTTGATTTTCCTGAGAGTCTATTTAGTCTTTTTGGACATCCAGACATGAGATGCCCCATGTCATGATAGCAAAGGCATCAAAAAGGAATAGCCCAGTAATCAACAATTTTCTTGTGTGAACAGGGGCCCCAATATAAGTCGATCTACGTAGGCAACCCCCTAGCTATCATTCTTTCAACCAATACCCAAGCAGTGTGTTTTATCAGTCCACCCAGGCTGCCCTCGTCTAAGAAATAGAATTTACCAATTGAGTTGGCGTTATCTATAATGGATTTCCTTGTCCATAATTCAAGTGGGAGCCTTGGGAGTTTTACCCAAAAGATGTTTCATCTTGTTAAGTTGATGGCAGCATCGATACCAAAGGTCCACCATTGTAAAGATAGGTAGTCATGACCCTGTACCCATGGACGATCTACAATCAAATCTGCGTCCGTTGGAGTTAAGAAGTGAAAAGCGACCAGTCCTTTTGAAGGGCATTAACATGTGAATGGTATTTTAGGATAGGTAGCCACCAAGAATCTATCCATTTATTCATCTGTACACTATTGTATTGCCTAAATACCCATCGTCCAACTAGGGCTTGGGATTTTAATTTAATGGATTCATCCCAGTATCCATCAGCCTCAAGAACTAAACCTTTTGACGAAATTGCAGGTTTGATGGCCTTCGGTTTGCATTGTAGAAGAACAGGTTTCTTACTCGACCTTCAATATGCCATGTCCCAATCCTTTATGAGAGATCGAGTGTATGTTTCCTCCGCCTAGACTGTGACATCTATCAGTAATGCATCATCTCAAGAGGAAGGTGTATTAACAATGTCTTTCATTTTTTCGGCTAATCAATAAAATAATCGAGTTCCAACTAGATCAAAAACAAGAGCATCCAGTGTGATGTGGAGGCCTACTCAAAGACACTGCAATTGATGGTCACAAACCAAAATAAAGAGTGCATGAGAATGGTTCAATAGGATAGTGTTGGGTGGAAGACCAATCGTATTTTATAAAGAGAGAAATTATCTTGACAATGATTGGTTGGTCTAAAAAAATGTGCCCAGTGGAATCTCCAGTTGCTTGATTGAGTCGACAAAATCACCGCAAAAAAACCCCTAATATTACTTTTGTCAAGTGTTTAGGGGAGATAGTCCAATTGTGAGCCCAAGAAGGAATTCAAATTTTGAAACCACCCAAGTCTATTCATCACAGGTACACCTATCAGAGACAGTTATCGAAAAATAATAGGCCACGAGAGCCAATCAATTCCCAGTGTAAGAGCTATCGAAGTCATGGGAGGGGAATGTGTAGCGAACCATACTTCCAGAGGAGAAAAAACCCCCTAACCTTCTGCTCCAAAGCAAGAAGAGTACTTATGAGGGAGGATCTGAGCAAATCTGAAGTTGTCACCCCATAAATGCAATGTCAATTAAGAATACCAACCATCATCTACCCAATTACTATAGTCCTCATGCCCGTTGAGATTAAACGATCCGCGGGACGATGTGGAACAACATCGGTGCAGGGTTTGATTTTTTGGGAAGAAAGAAAACAAATATCCTGTTATGTGATACTTCAAGGCTTAATAGCCTTCAATGGGGTTTTTAGCACACCATGTAAAAAATGACACCAATTGAGATTTATCCATATCCAGCAAAATCAACAATTCCGACCAATGCAATATTTTAGGATTTCTTCCTGATAGTTTGGCACCTCTAACCCCCAAGTGCAAAACATTTTTCTCCACAATCACCTTATATGTGTTATGAGTCTTATTTAGATTTCCATCATGCAGGCATCCTCTATCCAGAGTGAGTTCAAAGGTATACTTTCATAGAGCAATAATTCTTTCTGCTGACAAGAATAAATGCTTGGACGAGGGACAATTTATGCTGATTCATTTCCCATATGTTGTAAAAAAACCTTAAGTGGCATGGGTTGCTTCCCAGTTTCTCATCAACGTTTTCCTGTTACATCTTCATTTGACCACAGAGCATAGTAAATACCAACCAATTCTCTGCAGTTGGACTCTTTTGGATACACTCATGATCCATAGAAGTACTCCCCTTTTATCAACCAATCCACATGACAAAAACTTCTAAATTCAGTTTTTTGTGTTTGGATTCAGTGACAACACCCTCTGCACCATCTCTCATCCTCACCTAGTTTTTTTTGGGACTCTGGTGAAGCATCCCAACAGTCTCAATGTCTTGTGATTTCCTCTCATTCGCAGGAACATGTATATCATAACATTAAAAGAGACTAGCATACACTGCACATCACCAAATATGAGCAGAGACTAATATATGAGACAACTCCTCCATTGCTCCATTAAACAACTTGCCTTCGGGTAGAGCTTGTGTTACCTCTACAACGAAACCCTTCCATATTTTGAACTTCTACCAATTCACACCAGAGACTAACATACACCCCACATCACCAAATATCAGCAAAGACTCCATTAAAATGTATAAGGCTATGTTTTATGTGCTCACCAAACCAGCTCATGGCCATCTTTTTCCTATACACCAAGCTTGCAGAAACATTCGCAGTTGATGAGAGCCATAGTTCAAAACTTTGGACCATTTCTCGATTTTTGTGTGTCATCCTTGCGCAAGGGCCATGCTAATCTTCTTTGTATCGTTCCAATTTTATCAGAAACTTACAAGTTACCATTGCCTTATGTTTAATTTTTGCAACCATGAAAAGAGATCACAAAATGCTATCATTCTAGTTTGAAATGATAGATCATGAATGGATAAGTCAACAATTCAAACCATCAAAGCTTTAAACAATCTACCTCTGGCCAGAGAATTATTGACCCATTTTCAAAGAATCATATGTTTATTGAACTTCAATATATGGACTTTCTTCGCATAGTTATATCCAGTTGACTAGTTGATAAAGAATCGCTCTGTAATATAATATTGTTGTTTGATAAGCCCCACCAATTTGTTCATCTGCCATATTGGTGAATCCTCCACGTGGAACGACACATCAAATAAACACCACAACGCTCATGTCATTAAGAGATATACGCCAACCACAAAGATTGGAGAAATTCACAAATTAATACAAGCATGGGAACTGAAAAGAAGACCAGAACAACATTATATCGAAAAATATAACCATGGTGTCAAATCCTAGATGGTCGTAATATATATATAAGCATACAATGTGCATTAAATTTAACAACATCTTTGAGAACCATTTTACCCTAAAGTTAGGGTTACTGGGAAAATAAAGACATCACCATTGCTAACAAAATTTTGAAAAAACTGCTAATAATTACAAGTGAAATAAGTTAACCAATTTGTGTCTATAACAAGTCCTATCCTAACACTCCATGGGAGAGCAATTTTTCCTTTTCCGTTGTAGCAATTTTAAAATATAACTACACACCAACTAATACTTCTAGTACAAGGAGAATTGAGAAAGGGCTCATGTCTATAATAGTTACTGAAAGACTAAAACTTAGAGGTGGAACCTCGAAGTAGACAAAGGAGTAATATGGAGAACCTAGAAAGAGAATAAAACTTGCGTAAGGGTCGACATGTTGAGCAGTCAAATTCCCTTCACTCCAAGATATAAGCCAATTTGTACTAAACAGTAAGGGGATGAAACCCTAATATGTGCAAGCACATGCACACTAGAAAGAGGGAAATTATATCCAAAAAAAAGATTAAGCAACTTCAAGTAAAGGAAAATAAAAAACCTTGTAGTTATTACCTTGATGAGGCGCCCAGGGCCAAGCAAGGAGACCCTATGCTACAAGAAAACCAAGAGGAGGGTTAAAACAAGAGCACTCATACTTGTTGAAGGATGTGTAACTAGGTTCGGTCTTCATAAATGTACTTTTGATATTTGTACTTATTCAAGAAAAGAAATATTATTTTATAATATATGTTAATGAGTTTCTTTCTCATTGAAGTAGGTCTAGCACATGTAAAAGTGCTATAGGTGAGTCAAATAGTCAAGAGAAATTATTGAAGGCCTTAAGGGCATGTTACACTATTTATAAATATATATTAAATTCAAAGGGAAACCTCCAAGCAAAGTCAAGTCTGATCCTATGTAATGACACCTTCAATAAGCTCCTTCAAGCATGCTACACCACCATAGAAAATTTGTGAAGTCTACTTAGCAAATCAGCCACCAAACTGCCCTCCAAGACAGCCTACAAACAACCCTCCAAGTTGGCCTTCTAACAGTCAATGAAGTCAGCCTACAAGTCGTCTTAAATGGAGGGATGATCCTCTATTTATAGAGGTTTTCCACTCCAATGAAATGCATCAATTGTGCTCTAAAATCCACAAGGAAGAGAGGGTCTACAAGGTGCAGCGAAGAAAGGAGAAGGGACAGGGAAGATAAACAACTGCTTCTAGGGCTAGAAATAGTCAAAGGTGCAAGGAAGAGGAGGAGAAATCTATGGATAGTACAGCAGGGAAAAACAAGCCATAATTTTGTTTTTTTTTGGTTTGATACAATACTCACAAGGTCTCTCAAGAACAAGCGAAGGAGCCCCTCTTTCTAACAAAGGAAGAAATACCTAATACACTAAGGATACTCTCCACATGTATGAGAAACTAGGGCAACAGAAGAGCAGAGCCATCATACACTCAAGAAGGATCTCGGTTGGTCAAATTTGAAGTGTACTTGAGCAAGGGATCAAATCTAGAAGACTCAAAGAACAGGAAAAAGATTCATAGTAACAAAGTTGCAGAAAAAAGAGGACGAAGTGTCGAGAAACAAAGTGTTGGAAGAAGTGTCGGGGTATATGGTGCAGAAAGAAGTAAAGACTTGACTTGTGCTTGGAGGATCTCTTAGTCGGGCGTATAGGGTTTAGCATTGATCAATAGAAGCTTCAATAAGATAAATTCACTAAAGGTTTTTCCTCTAAAGAGAAGACAGTTTTTGGCCCTAGCCGAGAGCCAGCATCTTGTGTTCTTGTTATTTTGTTTTGGTAGCAGTTTGATGAAGTACACACATATGCACTAATAAGAAGAAGAAGAAACATAAGCTAACAAGAAAAGTAAAAAGACTCCACAAATTGTTATCAAGTAACGAAGAATCACACTACACTATTTTTCCCTAGATTCTTCAACATGGTATTGGAGCTAAGGTGACACATCAAGGAAAGGGAAACTCAAGAACACTCATCAAGAAGAATCATCTACAAAGTTGAAGCATCAAGCCTAGAATTCTCAATCACTTCAAGGACAATAAGGGTCTACAATCCATCATTCATCAAGGAGGTCTACAAAGCTAGAAGAAGATCCTTACATAAAGGCACCTACAAAGAAGAGCAGATTGAAGCAAGACCTACATCAAGCTACAAGTCTTCAAGAAAATCCCATCATCAAGCAAGTCCACTTGGAGAAGGCAACTTGAAGAACATCAAGATCCAAGGAAGACAAGCCATCAAGCCTTCAAGGAGGAATCAAATCCATTACATCTAAAAATCTATCAAGTAAGTACATGTCCCCTTCTGAATATACATCAATGTATTTTTGCAAGGAAAGAAATAAATTTGTAGGCACCAATAACTTTCTTGCATGGAAGAAGAGGACTGATCCACTACTCAAGGAGAATGAACTCCTAGAACTTATCAAAGGGAATATCACTATCCCTGCTAAGGAATAGACTCAAGCCTTAGCCAAGTACAACAAGGATTAGACAAGAGCTCAAAGGATTCTAATAGAATCAATCAAATACTCTCGCATTCCTTATGTCTCCCAGTTTGAGACATCGAAAGAAATTTATGATAAGCTAGTAGAGTTATTCTCAACTGGAGAAGTTATATCTCTGAGAAATGAATTATACAAGATGAAGATAACAAAGGAAGGAATAGCTCCCTACTTCATGAAACTCTCTAAAATGAGAGATCAACTTCAAGAGCTTGGGGAAGTCATGTCTGACAGAGAGATGACAATTGTAGTACTCAATGCTCTACCTGAGGAGTGGGGAAACTTCACATCAAGCATATATGCCAATAATTAATCAACCACTCTTAGTGAAATGTGGTCTCTATGCAGAACAAAGGAAACCAGACTCAAGGCAAAAGAAGATGTGGGATCAAAGGAGTAAGAATTTGCCACTATGGCCAAAAGAAAGGGTAAATTTCACAAGTTTGGACCATGAAGAACAAACAACAAAGACATGTCCGAGATCCAATGTTTTGGATGCCAAGAATATGGACATTACAAAAGGAATTTCCCTAAGCTTAAGAAGGAAAACAACAACAAAAGAAAGAGGGAAGAAGCTCACTTGACTCAAGAGATGAAAGAAGAAGGAAAGAAGCAAAAGAAGGAAGATCATCCGGATCTCTACTATGACTAGGTCAAACTCTTTACTTCTAGACTTCTTTCAAAGTTTTGAGTAAGATAGGAGCATGTAGGAATAAATTAAAATTGCATGGCTAGAATCATCCTATAGAATCTAGAAGCATGATGTACATAGAATTCTAGATACTCATGAAGATGTAGCATTTAGAATAAGAATAAATCATGCATGGGTGAAAATATCTTCTAGAATATAGGAGCATGGCAGATATAGCTCAAGATATTCATGTAGAAGAAGCATACCTAGTATAGACCTCATACATGATGAAAGAAAAATTGATCATGATAAGAATATTAGAAGACCTACATCATCAAAAGAAAGGGAACATTTGCAAGGCAAGGATCTTTAAGACCCTATGATGGAATCTTTAAAAGAAGATTCATGGACCAAAGAAGATGTCTCATTAGGAATCCCATTCATGGGTTTCAAGAAAAGAATGATATGCAGGCAAGCTAAGATGAAGCAAGAAGGGCCACACCAAGGGATGATCAAAGGAGAATCAAGATGAGGTATGTATGCATCAAAGTTTAAGTCATGTTTTCATTTGTATATTATTGAGTCATGTGTACAGTTCTATAACATGATCAAGCATGAAAGAATCTCTTTCACCAAGAATATGCTCGAAGGCCTATACCAATGCAATGAAGGTCAACAAAGGAATACGCTCACATAAGGAGCATAAGATTACTGACTAAGAAGCAAGAAGAAATGTTGACAAGTCCAGAAAGCAAGCAATGAAGGAATGCTCTAGATGGTTGACCTATCTATCTGAGAAGAAGCTAATGAAGAAAGAGATTAAGCATGTGAAGAACACCATGATCACCAAGAATCACTATCTAACAAAATTCCTCAAAAGATATCTCCTGAAAGAAGGAAGGACAGCTCTGATAAAGGAAGAAAGGACCCTTGAAATCTATGAAGGCCTTGGATATGTAAACAGTGTAGACAACTGATTCTACTCCACAAAGATGTCGTGACTAATAAGCCATCCAACAAAAGAAAAGGAAATATTAAAGCAATATTAGGATGAAGTCATGATGGGCTACTAGGTCAAAACATGTAATCAAGCAAGTAAAATGAAGCATCCATGAGAAGAGTATTCTGAAGCATGGACAAGATTACAAAGGAGTAGCCAAGATGACAAGAAAAACTTGACAATCACTTTCCATAAAGAAATGACATGACAAACCAAGAAGGAAAGTGATCGATGGATGGTGCCCTACCTAGAAGAAGTTTGAACAAAGACTTCATGACATCAAGAAAGGAAGGAGATCAAGCAACTAAAGAACCCATGAAGAAGAAGTTGTTGATGAAGCAAAGAGTGCCCAGTTAAGAGGGAGCTTTGATCAGTCCCTGATCAAGAGGGAGTTTTGGATCACCCCTGATTACAAAGGAGTGACAATTGTGTTTTCCATTTCATGGGTCATGCACTAGGCCAGGACTAACAACTGTAACTCTAGATGAAGGCCATGAATGGAAATGTAGACACAAGTTAGACACAACATTCTTGTCTTCACTCAGGAAGAAATAATGGGAGGATTGGGTAATCATCTGGCATCTGATACTCTTTGAGGATGTGTAGGGAATCCAAGGCAAGAGTAGGCAAAAGGACCGATATTCTTTGAGGGTTGGGAACCCAAGATAAGAATAGTCCTAGAAGGTCATACTCGATGAACACCCAAGTGGGTATGCACCTTGAGAGACAATGATTAAGGTGTCTATAAATGATTGGTCTCGCCAGCATTGTAGTTCATGGTCTCGTAAATAGATGGAGTTGTTAGTCAAGGCCTTGCACTATGACAATGCTGATGAATATGATGCTATAACAAATGGATTTCTAATCTATTTTTTCTTATGTAAATTCTTCAAATATTGATAATAGCCAAACACCTTGTAATGTTGTATGAATACCTCCCTAGTTAAGAGGGAGTGCTAAAGGAAGTGTGACTAGGTTCGGTCTTCGTAAATGTACTTTTGATATTTGTACTTATTCAATAAAAGAAATATTATTTTATAATACATGTCAATGAGTTTCTTAGACATTGAAGTAGGTCTAGCACATGTCAAAGTGTTATAGGTGAGTCAAATAGTCAAGAGAAATTATTGAAGGCCTTAAGGGAATGTTACACTATGTATAAATATATATTAAAGTCAAAGGGAAAACTCCAAGAAAAGTCAAGTCTGATCCTATGTAATGACACCTTCAAGAAGCTCCTTTAAGCATGCTACACCACCATAGAAAATGTGTGAAGTCTTCTTAGCAAATTAGCCACCAAACTACCCTCCAAGTCATCCTACAAACAACCCTCAAAGTTGGCTTGCTAACAGTCAATGAATTCGGCCTATAAGTCCGCTTAAATGGAGGGAAAGTCCTCTATTTATAGAGGTTGTCCAATCGAAATGAAACGCATCAATTGTGCTCTGAATTCGGCAAGGAAAAGAAGACTAGAGAACGAAGAAAGATAGGAAGAAAGGGTCTACAAGGTGCAGCGAAGAAAGGAGAAGGGACAGAGAAGATAAAGGATTGTTTGTAGGGCTAGAAAATGTCACACGTGCGAGGAAGATGAGGAGATATCTGTGGATGCTACAGCAGGGACAAACAAGCCATAATTTTGTGTTGTTTTGGTTTGATACTATACTCACAAGGTCTCTCAAGAACAAGCGAAGGAGCCCCTCTCTAACAAAGGAAGAAAGACCTAATACACTAAGTATACTCTCCACACATACGAGAAAAACTAGGGCAGCAGAAGAGAAGAACTGTCGTACACTCAAGAAGGATCTCGATTGGTCAAAGTTGAAGTATACTTGTGCAAGGGATCGAAGAATAACATCTCATCTAGAAGACTCAAAGAAGAGGAACAATATTCATAGTAACAAAGTTCCATAAAAAGGAGGATGAAGTGTCGGGAAACCAAGTGCCAAAAGAAGTGTTGGAAGAAGTGTCGAGGTATATGGTGCAGAAATAAGTAAAGACTTGACTTGTGTTTGGAGGATCTCTTAGTCAAGGGTCCAAGGTTTGGCATTGATTAATAGAAGCTTCAATAACAAAAATTCACTAAAGGGTTTTCCTCTTAGGAGAAGAGAGGTTTTGGCCCTGGCCGAGAGCCAACATCTTGTGTTCTTGTTATTTTGTTTTGGTAGAAGTTTGATGAAGTACACACATATGCAATAATAAGAAGAAGAAGCATAAGATAACAAGAAAAGCAAATAGACTCCACAAATTGTTATCAAGTAACCAAGAATCAAACTACACTACATTTCCCTATATTCTTCAACAATACCTAACGTTGTCAAGTAAACAACATGCACTGAGGGTAAAATAAAATTGGAATGACCTCCATATTTCCTTACCTAGGGAAAGCACATCCTTGCAACCCAACGTCCATGGAAGCCTTGCTCCACCTTATTCCTACCATGGTTGCAATGCCGGGGAAGGGAAAACTAAGTAATTAGTGGGGAAACTTGTAAAATTAAATAATAGAATGGCCGAAAAACTCTTAGACTTACCTAATCGAAAGGGAGAAGGAAACCCCAATGAGAGTTTGATGTAGAGACCTTCTGTCAAGCGGTAATGCCAAATGATTGGTGAAACGGGTGAGAAAATTTGATAGTTACCCTGAACCAATTTGAAGCTCGCAGAACCATCAGATCTAAACCCCATCAAATTGACAGTGGGATTATTTACAGATGTGCACTCGCCAGAATTCGGTAAAGTTCTATGAAACAAAATGTGAGCCTGCATAATACCTTAGGCCCAGTTGTCATCAGCTTGGTGCATAAATTGACATGTCAAGACAATGACTTAAACATAAGTACTTCCTCTTTTTGAAACCTCACACACGTGGTCTGGTCCAGAAGAACTCTTTTATAGATATACATATAACTTTATATGTTAACAATGGTGCAATCCAAGGTAGACATTATATATATAAAAATATTACTAGCAATTGCCCCTAAAGGTGCAAAGATACACCGAAAGAATAGAAGATTTAGGAAGAACAGCTTGAAAAACTAAATTATTTTCAAACTTTAGACAAACAAATTATTTTCAATATAATTCAATTCTTTAATCCAAAGACATATTTTTATTTTATATAAATTTTTTAATTACAAAAAATATATAAATAATATCAATAATAATACATATAAATAATAATAATACATAAAAATAAAAATAAAAATAAAAAAATAGCTTGTGCATAAAGATAATACCAATCAACCACCAACATTGTTGAAGCAATGTCTACATCAACGATGCCTATCATCGACTGAGTCCTTCCTATCAATTTGATTTATTTGTCAAGAATGTAAAAATATGGGACAAGCATGTAAGAAGAATTGAGGAGGCCCATTGTACCGTTGTGAAGAACGGCCACCAGTGTGAATAGAGAGGATTGTGTTGCTTGGTATGCATGATATTTTGTGTGATATCGGCATGGAAAACATGAAAGGAAAAGGAATTCACGTTGTCGAAAAGAGTCATTGAAAAGACGATGTAGAGAGAGTTGTGTGCTCGCTTCTTCCCACAAGACGATGTAGAGACACATGTCGCTCGTTCTCCAGATGTAGTTGTAGAGCAAATGTCCATTCATGCTCGATTATTCTACTCAAGAATCCACATTTCCTTCTTAGAAATTTTGTCCATGACTCAAACCCAGTTTCCGAAATGAATTACGAGGCCAAGGTGAATTTTGTCCATGACTCAAACCCAGTTTCCGAAATGAATTACGAGGCCAAGGTGAATTTTGTCCATGACTCAAACCCAGTTTCCGAAATGAATTACGAGGCCAAGGTGAATTTTGTCCATGACTCAAACCCAGTTTCCGAAATGAATTACGAGGCCAAGGTGAATTGCAAAGTAACAGAAATGAAAATAAATGAGCCGTTTATTGGTTAAGGAGATGCAAATACAATTGTAAATATTTTCCAAATACTTTGTCGACTACTCTAGTAGTTGTGGAAGATGTCAGTAAATTAAACTCGATGATAATTGACATAGCACATTTAAAATCATGTCCACCAGCGTTACGAAGTGACACGTTGCCTTTTCGGGAATTGGATCTGCAATTCTCTTAAAAAGTTTGAATTGTTTCTTTTGCCAATGATTGGAAGCATGTTTCTTTCATTCTGTTTATTGTTTAGTTAGATTTATTGTTTAGTTAGATTGATTATGTTAGAAGGGTCGTTTACCACCGAGTTTCCCAAAGGAAGGGAGTGTTGATGTAGTTTTATTATCTTCATCAAATAAAAATTTTGGTGTTTGTGTTATTAAAATTATATTTTTTTGGTTTGTAAATGGAAGATGGAAAATAAATTATTGAACAGTTAAATATAATTAAATTAATAGTTCTCGAAGTTTTTCGGTGCTTAGAGAACGTATCGTTAATTTGATTATGTGAATTTGTTATATGTTGATGGGTGTTGTTGTGCTTCGGGAAGAACATCTGTTATATGTTATGTTATGAGATCCATATGTGTAGAAAGCTCAGTGGCATAATTGACTGCTCGATACAATCCAGTATCAAGATTGTCTTTCAAGAGATTGAGAAGCGTCAATTATACAAAGTTCATCAAACATGGTTAGAGGTGGTTATGTCTTAAATGAATTGAATGGGAAGCTCGAATATTGTGGTGGTGAAAAGAGCATTGTTCGGGAGACTTAGAGTGGGGATAATTGCCGAGGAGGACCAGTGAAACAAATGTGACGTGAAATTGTAATTTCTCATTTTTTGTATTAATCTTTGTAATGATGTAATGTAAGCATTAAAGGAGGGACTTGGAATAATGCCTACATTAGCATATAAGTAAGATTGGGTTGTTGGTTGTTGGAGTTTTGTTGAGAGATTTTCTCAACAATATTCTCCTTGTTTGTAATCTGTTGGATCTCATGAGCACTATCTATGTGGCATGTAATTTGGCTTTGAAGTGAATATATGAATTGATTTGTGAGTAATTTGTGCATTATGTATACTCTTCCAATTTCCTTTTACCAACATTGTTTTTTATCGCATACGGTATATTGAATTTATCGTGAATAGACATACTTTCTTTATATAAAATATGGAAATATTTCTCATGAAAAAATAAACATATCTATACAAAATAAACATAAACATAATCCTAATGAATAAAATAACGTCTAAATAAAAATAATTTAATGTTATCAGCACTTTACCAACTATAAAAATAAGTATGAATGAATCCAACACACTCTACATTACCATTTTCATTGGCCTCAAAACATAACCATGGTTTGACCATGCTACTTCAAAATAAATTACAATAAAGACAGTAAAGCACTAGTGCTGCCATGGTCCTCACATTCACATAATCTGGGCTCAAATTTCCTCTCCATAGTTCTCCTATAACATTAAATCATTAACCTACAAATTAAATGGGCATTTTTTTTATAGTTTTGCGTGATCTTTTATTAATTTCAAAAAATCACCTCTCTATACCAATCACAATTAATAGGAATTACTCATGAGTTAATGTGAGGTGTATCGGGAATAAAATAATAAGCCTATTTTTCCAAAATAGAATTCCTTATTTGTTATCATTGGAAGTTTCAAGGATATTTAATCTCTAGATGCTTGGCTATACTTTGACTTTTACATAGGATATCATAAAAAAGACTAACGCTCAATGCATTGAAGTTTTGGACACCATTAATGCATCCCCCATTTTTTAAATTATTGTTTGGTAAATTCATTAGGTTGTGAGTTGCATATTTTGATTTTGTTTTAATGTTTGGCACAAATTCATTTTGTTATCTATAGGAATTAAAATCATGCTACTGAAATCGATTTCTCTTATCTATGGTAGTTCTCATATTCTTATTTTGGCAATTGAGTTAATGAAAATATTTTCCCACCACTACCACTACATTCTAGTTAGAATTCAGGTAGGAGGGACATCGACGGGGTTTCAAATCAATCACTGTGTTGACAATGCACCCCTACACCACTTGTTCTACGTCTTGTGGAAATGTGTATTGTATCTTATTAAAAACATAATTTCATCAATGTCATAGGCCTAAGGAATTTTTTGAGGTTCCATACTTATATTATAAACATAGAAACCTTGTTAGATCTTATTAATTCTTAAAATGCCAAACTTGAAGAATTTTTTTATAATAAGATTCAAAAAAAATTTATAGAAATTTAATACACTTTTAGAAAATTTTAAAAATAAATAAAATTAAATTTTTTGTATAGATTTGTCCGCACTTCATTGATGCATTTGGCTTGATACACCACATTTTTGTTTATCTAAATTAAATCACACATATTCCTTGTGATTTGCTTTTTGTTATTTTTCTAAATCTCTGGTTGTATGGTGTCTTATGTACCGATGCTACTTTTGTTTTCTATAGAAACTTAGTTTTATCATATATCGACCAACAAATATGGGAAAATTGAGGTCAGTATAATTTTGTAAAAGGGTTATCAACAATGCAATACGTTTCTCAATAGAATACAATTTATTCACACAAAGAGGACCATAAAAAGCTAGAAAATTTTCCAATTTCCACCCACGCAAACCTAAGATTTTGTAATTTTTGAAAGAAGAAAAAACAATTTTTAATTTATCCTTACATACCTTCTCCATGCATATTCCATTACCCCTTTTTTAACAAATATAGGTAAGTATAAGGATGACTTCAAGATCGTTGCAATATTTTCTCTTTCTAGCTCATATAATATTGGACATATTTGGTCTCAAAGCCTATGATTTCATGAAAACTCCCAAGTATGTCACGTTCTTCGTTTTGCATTCCCCAAATAGTATTTACACTAAACTATAATTTTCATAATTGTGTAATAACTTCATATTGTCATCACCTTTATTTGATCCATATCAATCTACTCCTGGTCCCTCCATTCTAACAACTTAATATTTTTCTTTTGTGACTCTATTAATTAAAATTTCTCTACCTCCTTAAAAATTTCTTGATCATTATTCTAATACAATTCTAAAATTTCTAATTGCATTGCATTTTATTCCTTGTTTGTAATTTTTCTTCTTTTAGAAACACATGAAACCCCAACTTCCTTAAGTTTATTTAGGGGCCTTGAAAATTTAAAACTTACAAAGTCACACACATACTTATTAAATTGCACCCATTCTCTTTTGACCAAGCCCTGAAATCCCCTTCATCCAACCAAATAGTACTGAATTTGAAAGCACTACCGAAATTGATAATTTGTCAAAGTCAACATTACACTTGTTCCCCAACCATTTCCAATTATATTGACATGGACACGATAGAAATGGAAACTTCGCTTAAAAAAAAAAAAATGTATTCCAAACTTTTATTAGTTATCCATTTTCAAACCCAAAATAAAGAGAACTTGTTATACAAATAAGTTGATTACTCCCTTAAGAGAGTAGGAATGTATCAATGATATGTTTCATGTTTTGTAGATGCTTTAATGTGGGATGGGATAAATATAATACATCAACCAAACATTTTAGACTCTATTTGGGACATTTTTGCTAAAATTAGTATGAACCCTATTATTTCATACTATAATTCACATTTAATTGTATACAGATATACAACATTTTTTTGCAAAAGACTTTATGTCTCCTTATGCATACAAGGAATTATTACATTCTATATTTCTAAATATCTATGAAATCATATTTATCCTTATCCATCAGCATTTTCTAAGTCTCTAAGAATGATATATATCTCGTGTCTTATCATTTTTAACCTTGTAAAGTAATACACCCATATTTTACAAAGGCCTTGTGTCTCCTTATGCATATAACAAATGATTACACTCAATATTTCCAAGTCTCTACAAAATAATATATATCCTCCACCCATCACCCTTTTCGGAGTCTCGAGGAATGATATATATCCCATGCCTTACCATGTTAAAAATATATTATAATAAATTTTAACTTTGTAAACCAATACAACCATATTTTATTAAGGCATATGTCTTCTTGTGCATACAACAAATGATTACATTGTACATTTATTAATCTCTACAAAATAATATCTATCTTCACCCAACACCACCTTTCCCCATATATATTTAAAGCATTTTTTACTTACTTTCTTTTCTTCTAAGATTCTGTTGACGGTGTTGGACCCGCCAACATTCAAGGGATCTCCCTGGTATGAAGTCTCAACTAGACCTCACATCGTTTGGTATAGGAGTCTCATTTGGTACGATGGTCTGGTTGCCATTATCTTAGAGATTTTCTTTAGCTCTTGTTGTTCAGTGCATGAGAGTATTATGCTTGTAACTTCAAAAAAGCGAGGTGAGTATGCCTGGTGAGTGTGTAATGTAACTTTATGTCTAGGTTCTCTTATTGTCAAAGGGGAAAGTGAACTGAGCCTCTTTATGAGAGGGAATAGTCTCGACCCAAGAAAAAACACACGCAAACAACAACAAGGGTTTGTCAAGCATCCAATGGAATAGTCCACAATGGATGCGGCATTCGTGAAAACCAAAGTTCAAGGGAAAACACATACACCGTCCATCGGAGTACTCCACACAGGGGTGATAGTCGTTAAAACCAAGAAAATACAAGAATGGTTTGTTTAATTTCCGGTGGAGTATTCCACACGGATGGGACAACAGTGATAAACAATACAACACATATTCAACAATTTAAGTACTAAAATAACCAAAGTAGTTCAACTATCTTAGTACAGGTTAAGCAAACATGCATTACAAACGTTTAAATAATAGTCTTACAAATAGATACAAAACATGCGTGAAAACATGTTGGCCTGAGACAAGCTTCTAAATCAAGAAAAATTTCCAAGACACATCTGTACATCATACATCACTAGCCCCAGTATTGGGACATTTGAGCCACTCCTCGCTCCTCAAAGAACAGACTACAGACCCTCAAGGCTATGTGGGAGGAGCCAAGGTGAAAATTCTTTTGGTCATACAATGAGGGGGTATATATAGCCAAAAGGGATAACTGACCATTATGACTCTTCGACTTCCCTCATGACTATTTGACTTCCTATGACTTTTCAACTGATGTGACTCTTCAACTTCATATGTGCGTTTCTTGGACTTTCACAGTACATTACTCTTTATTACAACAAGTATAGCCCATAGTAGTGATGTGGCCGAGACAACTCATGACACAACTTGACATGACATTGTTGACATGTATTGGCTGACTTTGGTGTCTGTATCAAGCTGGTATGCTGCTTAGTGATGGGTGTGCTCTCGATGTAACATGTCTTCACCTCCGCATGGAAAAGTGTGTGGGGTTTTCGATGGTCTTGGTCCTTGCTTGATGGTGGATGTGTATGTGTCTCTTTCACTCACTACTCAATGTGCTTCATACGTTCGTTCAACTGCGAGCAAGTCTTCTAGCATGCTCTCCTTCATCTCATTCGTCATCGCGCCATGTTTCATCAGTGTACCTGTTCCTGCAATCACTCATGACGAGACGACATCAAATCCAAAAATTTCCTAATCTAGCATGATGCATTGTTTTCCATTTTGATTCAGATGACCAAGAGAGGGACAAGGCATTGAAACTGTGCAGAGCACAACTCAGACCAAGATGTGAGGCTCCGAAGCACTGTCGGGAAAAACTGCGCAGATGTCACTGGGAGGCAGATTTGTGCAATCCAGAATAGTAGTGACAGCTGTGAGGCAGAACCCAGTTGGGAGGCAGAATTGTGCATTTTGAGAGAGGAAGACAAGCTAGGGTGTCGAGGAACTACTGGACAATTCTGTGTAATTTTCAAGATGAGCACTGGGCAGGTCATCTTAGGGTCCAACTGGGAACCTACGCATTTTCTCTGGGGAAGACAGAGCAAGTAGCAGGAGGCAAAGGCAGATATTTTTGCATAGTTTTACAGAGCAAGGTTGGATCGGGATGTGGGGAGCTACTGGTCAGAATTGCACATTTCTGAGAGACAGTGTCGGGAAGTCAATTCTGCACAGTTTCCAGGATGAGTGTAGAGCGGGGCATCAGAGAGGTTCCCAGTCAAAACTGCGAAATTTTTAGAGAGAGAGCAGAGCAAACGAGCAGGGGGCCTACCAGTCAAATCTATTCAATTCTCAAGAACAGTGTAGTGACATGAAGTAGAGGCCTGACTCACAAGCTCTGTTCAGTTTCTGCAGACAGTGCAGGGTGGACAGTTGGGCAACTTCTGCACATTTTTTTGGAGAATTGCAGCCTCAATGACAGTACAGTTCAGGTTTTTTGGAAGACCAAAGGGAGGTTTGATGAGTGATGTTGTGGGAAGCACGGAGTAGATTAGACTTGGGGACAGCTTCTGCGTAGTTCTGGGAGACAGACGGCTGGCTCACTTCCAGGATTGCGCAATGCAGGCTACCACGTAGGATAGCCTCAAGCTCTGCATAGTTCTGGGCAGCAGAGCAGGGTCACTAAGATCCGGGTCCTGTTGAAGGAGGGTTATTTGGTAGAAAATTTTTTAGGAAAAATGACTAAACATGAAAGAAAGTGAACTTGTGCATACATAATATTTTGATCGCACACTTAGAATGACTCAATGACAAGACACCTCAAACCAACAAGACAAGCATGCGTTCAGTGAGACTGCCTCAAAGGCTAAGAACAACAAGTGCGACACTTGAGATAGATCTTCAAACCACTGTGACGACACTTGCACGACAGTGTTTACAACTTTGTGTGTGAGTATGACCGATTTTCACAGGGCCAAAATAGTTCATACACACAAAGACAAACCTTCAAAATTACCAGAACAAACTCGCAAGCATGACATAGCAATCAACATGCCAAAAGACGATCGATGGTCAATCAAGAAAAAGGGTCTAAAGACTCGATAAGAGCTCATGGGATGAGCCCGAGTGTTTTCAACCATCAAGGGGAAAAACCAAGTAAGGCTCAGAAATTTGGATGCAGGCCAAAATTTTTGAGGGTGTTGCAGCTGCTACAACACTTGGCGACACACTGGTTGAATACCAACTTCTCTGTTTCGATCCATCTTTAGCACAGGGCCTTGGACTTTCAGGGAGTATTGATTCATTATGTAAGTTACTTTGGCTCCCCCACTTACCCCGTGGACAGACATGGTTCACCTTGTACCAACTCAGTCAAACACAGCAAAATTTTCAACTAGATCACAATGTTTCAAAATCAGGAAGGGTAGTTTGGTTCGCGAGCTTAAGATTTTCAGAGGATAAGTTTTCATCTCTAGTGTTGTTCCGCTGCCAGCAAGCCTGGAGAGTACCCCGGTGGAGTCACGCAAGAACACAAGAATTGCTCCACTACCAGTGAGCCTATTCAGTACCTTGGTTGAGTTGTCTACTTTACCTCTCTACGTAGGAAGCCTTTCTATTATTTTGTCTTTCTATTTTTTTTAAAAAGGATTGTGCATAGGCACTTATTTATTTTGGGTAGAAGAGGGATCCCGACTTATTGAGAGCAGAACAGGTTTTTTCTTCAGAGAAGCATGTAAGACCTTTGATTTAGGTTTTCTCTTTTAGATTTTCCCCTCCTCTGTTTCGACTAGTTGGATAAGCTTGAACACACAGAGTAGAAGACTAAGTATAGGCATGGGGTTTCCCAGTTTGGACACAGGTTCATGGTTTGACCAGAGCTTCCCTTACATATGAATTGTATTTTCCTTCCAGGCTTCATCGACCAAAAGTTACAACCAAACATAGAGAACACAGACACAACACTGGCCAAGTGTTCCAGTGTCACAAGATTGTTTAACTTGAGCCACATACTTATTTAAAAGCCAAAACACAGTATAGGACAATATTGATGACAAGACATAAAAGAAATGCAAAGAAAAACGAAGCAAAAACAATTGAGTAAGGCAGCAGAATAAAAATAAGCATGATATGTACATAGGGCGGGGCACGGCCCCAGATCATTGAAACTAACATTTTAGATCTTGGCCATTAATAAGAAGGCTGACAATCTTCCCGTCAAGTGATTGTAAGCAATATGTGTGTTGGCCAAGTTTTTTGTGAACCGTGTACGGACCAATCCACAGGAACTGGAACTTCGTGTTTTTTCCTTTGTCTTCGTGGGGTTTATCCCATTTCAATACTAAGTCACCCATGACGAAGTTGGTGTTCCCTGCAAAATTTCGATCGAAACATCTCTTGATATGGTTTTGGTGGAGTGAAAATTTTTCTTTTGCTTTCATCCATTCTTCTTGTAACTTGTGTAATGTTTCCATCCTACGTTGAACCAATAGACACGACTTGCCTCGAGATTATTGGGATAACTGAAGAGAAGGGAAGTATATATTTGGCAAAAGGATGGCTTCTTTTCTGTATACAAGGAAGTATGGAGATGTGTTCAGAGAGGGCTTGGGTGTAACTTGGTCAAACCAAAGTGCACTCACCAGAGCAAAATGTCAATTTCACTGCTCAAAGTAAATGGTATTTTTTATGATGTGAATGAGATTCTTGTTTGTGTATTCAGCAAGACCATTTCCCTGTAGGTTGTAGTTAGCTAAATGTTTAAGAACAATACCATATTGAAATGCAAAATCATAGAGTTTCAACGAAGAGAATGATCCAGGTGGATATTGGTGGCCACTAATATCCACCTGGATCAGAGAAGTAAGTTTCATTGTCTAAAACAAGTGATACATGAATGTCAAACCTCGAAATGATGTTCTGTTGAAGGAAGCTGATGATTTCCTGGTCATTCACTTGTTTAAGTATAATTTCTTCTGCCCACCGCGCGAAGTAATTGTAGTAATCCGGATGTAGCGGTGTTGCTTTGATGAATGTGGGAGGATTTCCCCAATGATGTCTAAGCCCCACTGTTGGAATGGTTCATCCATTGCAACAAGCTGATGCGGGACTGCTGACCTTTGAGTTATGTCGGCGCATCACTGACAGACCGAGCACTTGCGGGCATAAGTGTGTGCATCTTTAAACAATGTGGGCCAGTAGAAACCAACTCTCATGATTTTATGCGCAATTTTGTTACCCACAATGTGATCTCCGGTTGGTCCGTCATGCAAATCGTGTAACACTCTCTCTGAATCTTATGCCTCCAAGCACCTGAGAAAAATTTCATTGTTGTGCTTTTTGTAAAGCACCTCATGCACCAAATGGTAAGGTAGGGCTTTAAGTCGAAGTTCCCTCTTCTTTCGCATGGAAAAGTGAGAGGGTATGGTGCCGTGCTCAAGGTACTGGTGCACTTCTTCATACCAAGGGTTTTCGTGCAAAGTGGGTGGCGCTCGCTCTACATTATACATATCAATTTCTTGCTCCCATCTGGCAAGCTCTTCTTCTTCCTCTTGCGCATGTACCACTTCTACTGCAAGCCTGCAGAGACCATGACCCTTGACAGTGTGAACTGGTTTGATATCAAGATCATACTCTTATAGTCTTGTCATCCAGTTTTGCACATCTTTCACCCAACTCTTGTTGAACAAACTGTTGGGTGTGGCACAAAGACTATGCAATGATGTTTTAGCAGGTAGGGTCTAAAATGTTTCACCACCTTGTATAAAGCATATGCATGTTTATCCGCGGCATGATAGTTGATCTCGAGTCTCTGCATGCTCACGCTCATGAAGGATATGGGACGTTCGTTGTTCAGCTCATCCTTCTGTGTGAGCAATGCAATGAGTGAATTGTCAGAAGCAAAAGTATAAAGCAAGAAATCTTTGTCGAAGTCTGGGCTGTACAACGCAAGTGGTTTTGCTATTGCCTACTTGATACGGGGAAACGCGCCATTTTCCTTATTCCCCCAATTGTATACTACGTCCTTCTTGATCATTTCCTAGATAGGTTTAACAATCTGCGCATAATCTAAGATGAACTTCCGGAGGAAGTTGATCTTCCCCAAGAAGGACTGCGTAGTCTTCTTGTTGAATGGGTGAGGAATTTGTGTGATAGTTCGAACTAAGTTCGGATCAACTTTGATCCCACTCATGGTGATGATATGCCCAAGGAGGTTCCCCTCAGACTGCAAATATGCTCTTCTTGGGATTCAAGGATATCTCGTACTTTCGACATTGTTCAAAGATCTTCTTAAGATGACATAGGTGGTCTAACCATTTTCTGGAAAATATTGTCACATCATCAAGGTAAACCACCATGCTCTGTCCGATAAGCCCATAGAAGTCGATGCCCATAGTGTTTTGAAAATTTGCGCCTACGTTTACCAGCGCAAATGGCATTCTTCGATCAGCGAACGTACCCCACTTGGTACAGAATGCAATTTTAATTCTGTCAAGTTCTTTGACCAGAACCTGGTTATATCCGGAAAAACTGTCAAGGAAAGAAAACATTTATGCTCCAGATATTATCTGCAAGATGTGCTCCATCGACGACACAGGGTAGTTGTCTTTGTCCGAGGTCCGATTGATATTTCGGAAATCAGGCACAAGCAGATTTCCCTGGACCCCTTCCTTACAGGAACTAAGTTTGAAACCAAAGTAGAATGACGAACCTTGTAAATGATCTGAGCATCCAACAACTTAGTAAATTCTTTATGTATGAGGGGTCCAAGTAACGGATAGACCATTCTAAGCTTCTACTGAAATGGCTTGACCCCTTCTTTAATCAGAATGATGTGTTGGATTATTTGATTGTCATATGTTTTCAAGTTGTCGTATGTCCATGCGAATACATCACGGTACTGTCTGAACAGGCGGACAAAGGCTTACTTCTCTTCTGGTGTACAAAAGGTATGGAGATTCACGAACTTCGAATCTTTATATGTTCCCAAGTTAATTTGTTCGTGAATCATTGTGGAACTGTGGGTTTTGGTTTCCCTGGGCCCTTTGAAGCAGTTCTACAAGTCATATAGCTTCTCGAGTGAAACCACACCCTTGGGGATGAGGCTGCCTTTGTTTTCATTAGTTGTGTCTTGCAGAAACTGCTTGTGCACATCTTCATCTATCGTTGTGTCCTTGAAGATGTAGGCATTGGCCATGAAATGCAGTATCTATCATACCAAAATCTTTGAGTCACCTACAATTTGAGCGTAGCAACTTTTAGGCTGAAGTCTTTCTGTAAACCCAAAACTAGTGCTTCGTATTCGACAGTATTGTTCATGCACTCAAACTCTAAGCAGCTTGAGACTAAGAGTTTTCTTTACCTTGGGTCGATCAAAACACACCCGGCTCTAGAGCCATCTTGTGTTTTGGGTCCATCAAAATACAAGGTCCACAAGTCATATGTACAAGGACCGTTTGTCGCGCTAGCACTGCTAACACTATTGCTACTATTGTTACAATGTATTTTACAAGTTTCATTTCCACCAGTTGGGCAATGAAGGAGACCCAACTGTGTATCTGGTGGGGTGGGGCTCAACTTTTCAGGATAACACCCCAATTGTGTTTCCAGAAAGCAATTGTCGAATAGATGTTTTGCGAAATCCAACGGTTCATTCTAACCATTCAAGGGAGTAACATTGTGTTTCGTGTATCTCTCTGATAACACCCAAATCTGGTTGTTTCTACCCTGGTACAAAAGCCATAAGTGTGACCAGTCTGTAGCAAAATATCCTTGCAACTCACTGGACCAATGTTTGCTGAGTAATAAGACATATGCTTCCAAGATGTCCACGATCACAATGTTAATGCACTAGTGAACTCGTTCGTCAGACAATAACCGAATGATCACATCTCGGAGTTCACCAATGGTTGGCACACATGTTCGGTCAAGTTGGATGATCTGTGCAATTGTAATTCTCCATTGCACATTGATCTATTTAGCAATGGAGAGTGGCATGACATTGACTGATGTGCCAGAGTCAACCAAACAATTGTGGACATTGAAGTTGAATATTTCAAATGATAACAAAAATGGTGGGCAGAGAAAGTTCACTTCTTCCATGCAAAGTGCGTTGAGTATAGATGTGAGTGATCTGAGAGACTTGCTTGGTCCCTTGTTGAAAGAGGCAACATTATCTGTGGAGGTTTTCCACAGTGCGCGCAAAAGAATATCTCACTGACCCGTGAGTTTGGTAAGCTCGTACAAATAAATGTTTGCACGGGTCTTCTTCATATCTTCAACAATATTGTAATCCAAAGCGGGAAGACTCACCGAGTTTTCTGGGGGAAGACTTGTGTTTGTACTGTCCGGTGGAGTGTTTTGGAGTTTGCTGCTCATGGACATATCTTTCATTGTAGTTGTCTTCCCAGAATTGCTTTGTGTTTTCTGTGTTGAGGATGTCGATGGATCAACTGTTCTGAGAAGTTGTTTAAATTTTTCTTTCGGTATCTCAATCACAGCAGGAGCCCCTTGACTTCTCAAGTTGTATTGATTGTTCTGCTTTGGGGGCTCATTCTCGGTGGTTGTTTTCTTCTGGGTGGCATTAACACATAGATACATGTTAACCACATGCCCAGAACTTGGAGCTTCATCAGATGCAGCATCCTCTTCATCATCTTCATCTTTCAGCTAAACCTGCTCACTGGCTTCAAAATGATCATTCATCCTTGAAGCCATAGTGCCCATAATTCGGTTCTAGTCTGGACAGGACTTCTTTGAATGTCGTTTTTCATGGATCACGCAGAAGTTATCCTTCACAAACTGGTCTACTTGAAACACAACATTGGAGCTCTGCCCAAATTTAGCTGGGGGACCACTACTATTACCTAATGCCACATTCTTCCTCCACACAAAACTGGGAGGTCTACTGCTCATTGTTGTCTCGGTTGTCCATTGCTTGATTTCTACTACTTTGGTTGTCAAGGACTTGAGGAGACGAGTAAAGGTCTCAATTTCAATTTTTCCTTTTCCTTTACTTTACTCACGGTAGTCTAAGACCTCATGCCCATGTCTTTGGAGTCCTTAGTTGGTTCATCATCTACAATGACTCCAATCTCGCACTGATATTTCTCCACATCAATTTCTTCTTGCCAATTTTTTGAAAGCGTTGGTTTCGCAGCTCGCTTAACAAACTGTGCAACGTTGGTCGGCAGTGCGGGCATGTAGTAGTCTGTTGTGATGGAGTCATGAGGTTTAGTGTCTGCAGTGAACTTGTTCAGGATACGGTTAAACCTTTGGTTAAAATATTTCACTTTTTCTTTCTACTCCATCTTAATACTACCCAACTCTTTTAACAACATGGCAGGGGTTTTGTCCTCAGCAAACTTCTCTAGGAAAATTCTCTTGAACATCCCCTAGTTCTGAATGGAGTTGATAGGAAGGCTATGGTACCATACAGTTGCTCTGCCATCTAAGGTACATGGAAATAGTCTACATGCAACATTGTCATAACGTACCTCAAATGTCTGCAAATGTAGGTAGAACATGTCTAGATGGTCTTCTGCCTTCACTACTCTATCAGGGCCATACTTCGTTAAAAACTTCTCTGTGTATCTTGGCATCCTGTGAAAGACACCTTGGAGTGCCAATGGGCCCTGTGTCATCCATTCCATATTTTGATCAGCGATATTTTCCTCTTCTTCATACTCTTCTTCTTCTGAATAAGATGGTTCAACCACAGAATTTGTTGGTTTGTCTCCGCCTTCGCCTCCTCCATTGTCTTCCCCTCCGCTGCCTCCACCAGAATCTGAGCCCAAAAGTACAACATCAACTTCTTCTTCTAGGAAAACAAGGAGTTCCTCTTCATTCTCAATAACCTATTCCAGCTCTTCAAGAGTGGCGAGGATTGCTTCTTCAACAGACGAGACTACCACTCCTACGGGTGTAGTCTTTTGCTTCCTCTGCGAAGAGGAAAGATTGTGTACTCCTGGAATCAGTCCAACAGCTTTGGAAAACTGACGAGTGATGGGATGGACAACGCGAAGGTGGTGATATGAAATTTCTTGTTCAGTCTAGGAGGTGAGGAGTAACCAAATTTAGAGTTGCGCATGGTAGAGAGGGAGTTCGTGTTACTGCCTCAACCAAATGTTGGATACGTGGGGTTGAGAGGAAATTCAGCCATAAACTACTTCAAAACCTCCTTCTAGCACTAGAAATGTTGATGGTGCTGGACCCGCCAACATTCAGGGGATCTCCTTGATATGAAATCCCAACTAGACCTCACATCGTTTGGTGTAGGAGTCCCATCTAGTACGATGTTCTCACTGCCATTATCTTAGATATTTGTCTTAGCTCTTGTTGTTCAGCACATGAGAGTGTTAAGCTTGTAACTTCAAGAAAGCGAGGTGAGTATGCATAGTGAGTCTATAATGTAACTTTGTGTCTAGGTTCTCTTATTGTCAGAGGGGAAAGTGAAGTAAGCCTCTTGATGAGAGGGAATAGTCCCAACCCAAGAAGAAACACACACGGACAACAACAAGAGCTTGTCCAGCATCCAACGGAATAGTCAACAACGGATGCGGCAGTCATGAAAACCAAAGTTCAAGGGAAAACATGTACATTGTCCAGTAGAGTAGTCCACATGGGGGCGACGGTCGTTAAAACCAAGAAAATACAAAAATGATATGTCTAATGTCCGGTGGAGTAGTCCACACGAATGGGAAAGAAATGATAAACAATACAACATATTTTCAACAATGTAAGTACTAAAATAACCGAAATAGTTCAACTATATTAGTACAAGTTAAACAAACATGCATTACAAACGTTTAAAAAATAGTCTTACAAACAAATACAAAACATGCGTGAAAATGTGTTGGCGTGTTGGCCTGAAACAAGCTTCTGAATTACAAAAAAAACAAATGTTCTAAGACACATTTGTACACCATACATCACTAACCCTAGTAGTGGGGCATTGGATCCACTCCTTGTTACACAGTAATTTGTCACTGCCTTCATCCCAGTCTTCCTATTATGTCATGAGTCCGAAATCATTCATGCTCATGCTCTCTGATGTTGCCAAATGATCCACTTTACCAAAGTTTCTGCTTCATCGCGTCTGTTGTCCAAATAAACGCGCTGATGAGCGCTCTAAAATAGACCATATGCGCTGCCATCGCGGAAGTACACGTGATTCCTGCGATAGTCGAATTTCATGTGCCAGCGCAACTATTGCTTTTATTTTCCCTCGATGACATGACCCTCTCCGTTATGCAGTGGCGATGTCAGCGCGTCATAACAGTGATGTACCCGCGATGATCCAGTTTGGGCGAGTTTGTTCTAACAGTCGGCCTTCTAGATAACTCCAGACCTGGTTGTTGGCCTTGTTTATGTCACCCTCCCTTCTCTGGCATGGTTGTTCCGTCATTTGTGCTACCTTCCTTGGAGATAAGCTCATCTTCCCACCATTTATGGAGACTCCTTCTCCTATTTAAGCTTTCACCATTGCTATGAGCTGCTAGTTTGGAATTCTTAGTCTTTGGAGTGTTGCTGATAGTATTGTGAGCTTGATAGGTAGCTGGTGTGACAAGTGTGGGATTGTTTGAGAGCTTGAGGAAGGTTGTGAAGTGCTTTTGATCTTGTGTGAAACTTGTGAGTGAGAGAGACTTGTATTGGGAGATCCATCTTCAAGGGTGAATGCTTGAGGAACATGTTGGCTGGACCCTCCTGAGAAGGCTTGTGACGTCAAGACCTGGGTTGTAAGCTTACTCTATTTTATATTTAATACAATTAATGATGTTTTCC
Source organism: Pinus tabuliformis (assembly GCA_031772625.1). Lineage (NCBI taxonomy): Eukaryota > Viridiplantae > Streptophyta > Pinopsida > Pinales > Pinaceae > Pinus > Pinus tabuliformis. The sequence goes on from CM062816.1 coordinate 1,218,685,303, forward strand.
TATGTCTCGTATGCAATGTACTAGATAGCTCATGATTTCTTGACTTTATGGGTAAATAGTTCTTTGTTGTATCCGGTTATGTGCTTTGTTGTATTTCCTTGCTTTGTTTCAGGTTGATTACTCACTAGGAGAAAGAAGCGGAAGCTGGAGCAGCGCAATGGAACTTCATCGACCACCGGTTGAGGTAGGCCTCTAACTTGAACTATTTAAGGAGAATTTTTGTTTGTTTGTCCTTGTTTGTGACTAGACCCACTCTAGGGCTAGAGGGGTTGCCTCTGTTCGCAGAGGGAACATTTTCCTACTTTACAAATTGGCGACTCCTCTGGGGAGCTAGCCTTTGTCCTTTTCTTGTTCATTCTTGCCTTGAGTTTTTGTTTCGGTCTCTTTTCAAAATTTTGGGGATTAGTTGTCTGTGTCTGGGTTTCCTGGCTTGGTCTAGGAGATGCTTTATTTGTTTAAAGATTGACTGTTTTGGTTTGGGAGTTTTTGGCTCGACTATGGCTGTTTTTGAACATCATCACGCTTTTTAATTTAACAGTCGCGCTGTCATCGCGCAACCCTTTTTGTAATTTACTGTCGATCGCGTTATTACACCTAACAGTCGCGACGGTTTTGTAAATCAGACCATCGCGGAAAAGGCGTGTACTTCCGTGCTGACATCGCATTGTTGTTGCGTGTCATTCTTTATCAGTGCTTTGTTGCTGTGTATTACCCGCGTTGATTGCTATAGAATTGAATTTCTTCAATTCTGCCTCCTGAATCTGTCAGTCTTGCTAACCCCTGCTGTTCTCACTTGGTTGATGACTTGTTTTTCATTGTCTAGAGGTTGAAGCACTCTCTTGTGAGTTTTGTTGAGTGAATCTTACCTTTTTGCTTTGTGACCTAGTTTTATTGTTCCAAGTTTGTTGGATCAGCTTTGCTTGGTTGCTTGTTTGCAAAGATTCGTTTGTTGCTTACTGTTGGTTTGATTGAGCCTTCCCCTTTGCTTACTTTTGGTTGATTATCTAGTGATCGTTGTTGAACCAATCTTGGCATTGTTTCGATTTCTCTTCACTACCCGGACATAGATTACAATTGTTTGGGGTCAACCGGTTTTCCACATTTGTTTGTTGCTTACTGGTTTCTTTAGATTAAAGGCATCGAAATCAAAAATTGCATCTCATTTAGCATGCGAAAGTGAAAGGAAATTTGCATTTCAAGTTGCATATTGAAAAGTGAATGTTTAGATATCTCATTAGTAGTATCCATGCATTTTAGGAATTGATGTCTACTTGCATTGAGTCACTGTGTGTTGCCTTGGTTTTCTTGGTTTGGGACTGATCTCTCTACCCTCCCATAGGTAGGTGTTCATCGAAGAAAAAGGATACTTCATTCATTTTAGCTGCATCCTAAGCTTTGAAATATACATATGGTAAGGCCTGAAAACTGAAACATAATCCAAGATCAACGTTAAAATGAACTGAATAAATCTAACAACGCATTGGAACATAACGCACACATTTAGAGGTCTAGGCTAGAGACGTGCTCCGGCGTCATTAAACCTAGTCACTTTTGTTTCACTCAAGGTTGGGTGATTCCTCCTTCTGTGACTCAATAGTGGTCTAGTACGGATTTGAGCTCCCACGTACCGTCGAGTATATGGGGAGACCCCACTAGGTTATCATCCTTTATCCATAGGAAGCCGTGTCTGCCGCCTTACAAGCCGTAATGCACCGAACACAGCGTTCGGGAATATTGACTGTTGTACGGAAAGTCATTGGTTTTCATATGACTGCCAAGGTGTATATGCAGTTTTACGGATTTGTTTGGTAAACCTTTTTGCGTATTTCTCCAGAGCAGTCACTTTCGTTCCTTTTCGGACTCCCTAAAATAAAAGGTCCATCTGAGCACTGGTCACTTCAGGCTCATTAAATATTCGAAGACGACTAGAGTCATATTTTGTCCTTTTCTCGACTCTTTAAAAATGAAAATGTCAAGTTTTGTTCCCATGTCTTAAAACTTATTCGGCCACGATTCACATTCACCCGGTTAGATCTTGTTTGCATTAGCTTGAGTAGGGTTCTTTCTCATTCTCGATGGCAACATTCCCCGAGTCTACTGGCCAAGGTTTTCCCTCCGATGGAAACCCTAGTCCCTTTCCTCCTTTTGGAAATGTCGGTGCTCCGTATATGGCAACTTTGTCTTTCCCTGGGTTAACCATCAGTTTGCTCGTATGGTTGTTTTCAACCTCGGTGGTCCCAAGTGTTATGACTCCTGTTCGACCGTCTCCTCCGCTCGAACAACATCATGTTGATTCCAAGGTGGACCTCTCCCCTTCTTCACCTGTTTCTACGTCCTCATCTTCTACTTCGCCTGGTGAAAGTCTGGATTCAAGTAACCAGGTGGCTAAGAAGAAGAAGAAGAAGACGAAGAAGAAGAAGTCTCGTAAGCGAGAGGCTAAAAGTGCAGCTACTGCCCCAAGTACAGCTCCGGTTGGAACTGCTTCTGCTCCTCCGCAGAAGGTTAAGTTTCCTTGTAAATTGTGCAAGGGAGACCATCTTCTTCATGATTGTCCTGGCATTCCTAGGGTCTTAGAAGTATGGTCTCATGATCCGGCTTTCCCTTCATCGTCCTCTGAAGCTCATGGCAATGCTACCCTATCAACTGACAGCATTCAGAAGAAATGGAAGATTTGAATCCCCTGTAGACTATGTGAAGGCAATCATCCCCTTCACCTTTGTCTGCTCATGGATAAAGCTTCCGATGTTTTGGAAATTATTACAGCTTCCTCACCCCAACTTCCCGTTGGTTATCAGAGTCTCTCTTCATATCGCCTCCCTGTCGACAAAAAGATTGACTTAGATTCTTCTCTTGTACGGACTCCTCTTCCCGAACCTGGCAGTGCTAACACTGGTCCAGACCAATCGTTGGTCGGTGAGAGTATCAACTTGGGTTCTCCACCGTTGATCACTCTGTTTCGGAAAAGCATCATGCTCATGTCCTTCTCATCTCATCAGATCCTCCAGAGTCCGAAAACGACTCTCCTGTCTTAGCTGATCCAGAGATTCCTTCTTCGGTTCCTGTAGAGCATGGGGGTAATCATACGATTCCCCCACCAAGTAGTTTGGTCGTCATCTTCGACTGGAGTCAATTGTCTATTTTCTGCCTCCCCGCCTATGTGCCTTTCGAGATCACAATACACGCCTACAATAAAGCAGTACCTGGCACTGTTCTGGATGAGGGTGCGTCGGTCAGTCTTATGCCGTCCACTACTTGGCAAGCTTTGGGTTCCCCACAGCTTGTGCCGGTCACGCAGAATCTGTTGGCCTTCGACGGAGGAGCCTGTCAATCTGTAGGAGTCCTCCCCAAGCTTCCTGTTACTTTGGGGGGCAAAACCGTCTATATCAACGTCATGGTTGTCTAAGGTGCGAATTTCAGTTTTCTCCTTGGACATGACTATATTTATGCCATGGGAGCCCTCGTTTCTTCCCTTTTCCGTGTAGTCTGCTTTCCACACGCTGCAAAAATCGTGACCATCGATCAGTGATCATTTTGTGGTCCCCCGGTGCCTCCTGCGCAGCTCGCATCCCCTCATGGTTTTTCTCCACCGGTTGTATCTGCCCCACCGCAGGTCAACTACGTGGCTACTTAACCCGTGCCTATATCCAGTGATGGTGCCGTTGTGCATGATGTCCTGGGGGCATTGGGCCCTGACTTCCAAGATGTTGTCCTTCCACCGGGAGTGGCACTCTTGGAAGCAACGACTTCCTGTTCATTATGATGAAGTTCGTTCGGAGCATAGTTCGCTTTCCTATGTCAAGCTCCTTAAAAAATGAAACTAGGTCTAGTTGGAGCATAGTTCCTTTCCTATGTCAAGCTCCTTAAAAAATGAAACTGGGTCCGGTTGGAGCATAGTTCCTTTCCTGTGTCAAGCTCCTTAACAAATGAAACTAGGTGTCACGAGGATAGTTCTTTTAAGTGTGTCAACCTCGTTAAAATAATGAAACATGAGCTCGTTCAATTCGAGTGCAATCAATATTGTCAACCTTCACTCCATTTTCAGTGAACTGAAGCTTGGGGGGCATGTACCTCGAATTGAGACATCATGCTGGGGGGCATGCCCGTTTCCCTTGTTTTCAAGCATAGTTTGCATGTGTGTGCTTTTAAGCTTGCATAAAAATAAAATCCATTTCCAAGCATAGTTTGCATATGTGTTGTCATGTGTGCTTTTAAGCTTGTGTAAAAATAAAATATGTGATTAAATACATTTCACATTGGGTCGTTTGCTATGCAACTGATACATTAGATTACATTTGTGTTAGATATCTGCATGGCATATAAAAAACATCATCACATATAAAAGATCCATCCAACCATAAGGAATATGTAGCTATATATATATATATATCGTGTGGCGCACCGAGGCGCTCAAAAATAAGTGTACATGTATAAATAGAGTCTGTGTTCTCTGTACATTTGAGACACATGTCTCTCAAAAAATCACCAGCAGGAAATAAAAACCTAGGTGTCTACTGCGGCGGGTTGTGCTCCCTATAGTGCACAGCCGCTCGTGCCACCCGCCTCAACAGGCGGTGCATCCTGGGTTCCACTCCTACTGTGTGGATCTGGGACGCTTTGGGGACCTCCTCGATCCCCATGTAATCTGGAATCCCTGCTAGCAGGCCCTCAAGGTTCTGGATCACTGTCTCCATCGTGTCATCTTCCGGAGGAGCCAGGGCTAGAGCTCCAACGCCCTGCGCGTCCCTCCGTGCCTCTGGAGCCAGTCCAAGGGGTCTCACTGGTCCTACATCTGCATACCATAGCGTTCGTCATTAGGACATGTACATGAAAAAATCAAAAACATCATAAAAATCAAAAATCAAAAAATGTGATCAAGTGTCTTACCACCGTCATCCCACTGCTCTCCAGCAGGCAGCTGCATGTCAGGATCTCCACGGAAATCCATGCCGGCATACGGCCAATCCTCCATGAAGATCGTCTGTCACTCCAACCACTCTCGGAAAAATGTCCCCCACACCACTAGTCGTCCGCCACCTCCTCGTGGCATGACGTGAGCCCATCGCGTGGCCCTCGTCTCGCGTGGCCTGGGTGCGTCCAAAGCCATGTCTTGCAACTGCAGTGCCGGCACCCGCTCCAGCATGAGCGGGACTAAGATCGATCCATAACCAAACTGTTTCGTCTCTCCTCGACGACAGTTGGTCAGTTGCCTCTTCATGCTTGTCGTCACGGCCTCTGCCCAGTCAAACATTGTGAGATTTAGACATTTGAGGACCAGTGGAAGATGGGTTTTCGAAGCCTCATGTTGGGCTTGGGAGCCCGCTGCCCATGTCACCATGAAAATCATAGCACGAAGGATTATGTCCTCCACCTTTGGGATTGCCACATTTCCACTCCTTGACTTGCATGCCTGTGGGCACACTTAAGCCATCAGCATATCTAAGGTATCACCCCCGGGTCGTTGCCCCTCCAGAATGGGCGTCTCACCTCGACGAGACAGCCCGGTCAAAAAATATACGTCTGTAGAATCGAACTCGATATCCCGGCCTCGGATGACAAATTTCTCATCTGTGGGATTCTAGGCCTTGATCAGTAGCTCCAACAGGTCAGGTTGTGCCCGTAAGCGTGGAGTTAGAAAAAATTTGAGTAATCTGCATCCCTGCAATGCGTTTTGACACCCCGCATCGGAAAAAGCCTCTATATCATTGTTGTCATGCACGCGTTCTTGCCAGACGAACGCCATTATAACCCTGCATGACGAAAAATTCCATTAGCGCCTTGTTTGCAAAGTTTTAAACGTGAATTTTATTAAAAAATTGTCGTGCGGCATCATCGCGTCTGTTTCTAAAACAGACGCGATGATAATGGGCGCCTGTGTTATTTTTCCCGGGTCATCGCGGAAGTACATCACTTTTCCGCGATGATCCGGGCGTGGTCTGTGTAAATTTTTATCGGTCATCGCGGACCCGATAGCGAAACCCGCGATGACCGAGAGCGGAATGTGAATTAAAAATCCGCCCAAATGCACACATCCCACCGTCAAATGCAGCTAAAAAGACATTAAATCAGAGTGCAGGGCAATGTGTGTCTACCTGGAACTGGTTTCGGGACGAATGATGCACGTACGGGGCCGAATTTCGTTCGCCAACCTCAATGCTCCAAGTTGCTCCACAATGACTGAATGGTAACAATGGTAAAAAATTATGGTTTAACCTCCCTATTTATGGTAATTTTGTGAAATTAAATATTACATTTCATAAATGTTGGTTTTTCTCATAGTTTTTGCTATATGCATGGTCAAAATATGGTTTTTAACTATGTCCTTATGCGCATTGTTCATATTATCTTGAACGGGTTTACGTGTGCAGTGTTTTTTGTGCAGGATCTCAGATGATGGAATTACCACAGTTTTATATGCACTTGGTTCCGAAAAGTCGTCTTTAAGCTCTTTTCCGACTTGAAACATGAAAAGGTGACCGAGTTTCCCTCTTGACTCGTTAAAAGAAACGAGAGGTGGTCGTCTTTAAGCTCTTTTTTCAACCGTTTAAACATAAAAAGATCGTCGAGTTTTGTCGTTTCAGACTCGTTATTGGTTACGAAACGACGTGCTTCTGACCGCTTTTTTACTTTTTCGGGTCGAAGTTACTACTTACAAAAATTACTCCTCGATCATAATGGTCGGGCGGTTCTTTGAGTATTGTTTTATACTTTTTCGGGCTCGAGAGACACAACTCTACGAAAAAGGACCCCCCCTGGAGTTTTCTTTTCCTTGTCGTTTTCAAACTCTCTAAACATGAAAAAGACTCTGAGTTTCACCTATGTCAGACACGTTAAACCCTGACAACATTAGACTCGTCACCATGACAAGACTCGAGCTTCTCCTTCCTAGGGCTCGTTAAACTATTACTAGGTTGGATTCAACAACAGGTTTATCATTGATTGTCTATGGCAGTTAGTCACTCTTGAACATCGACACTTTTGTTTTTTGTCGGGTTGGGACATCCATACATCATCATTTGGCCTTCCGCCTAGCCTTATTTCATGCGATTCATGCTGTCTCCTTCGTGCCTCTGATCCATGAACGTTGCCACACCCCCTTCTGGAGTCATGTCGCCGATATGTTTAAGAGTATAATCCTTCTGCAGTTTACACCCTCGCCTTCTCCTCTAGTACTCTGCTCCGCCATCTACCACTTGTTCTTTATCTCGTGTCGTTGATGGGGGAAACATTATGGCCCCCCTGCGGCGGATCGTCTCCTGTCGACATCAACTCATTATCCAAGAGATTGCCCTAGAGATCCTTTTTGGTACCTTAGAGCTTGCATGCCTCAATGGCAAGTTCTTCGCACCTGACGGTCGACTTTCATCATTGGTTGTCGATTGGGTGATTCCACGAGTGTTCGACTTCAGCGCCTTTTTCACACTTTGTGGATTGTGCTAGACAGTGCCTTGAGAGCCATCGGCATTATTGGTGGTCTCTCGTGCTTGTTAACGGTTTTCATCATTGACCGGTAATCAAGCGATATTCTATCATACTCGACCTCAGCACCTCTATTCGCATGTTAGGATTTGTACTATGATCGAATGGGTTCAAGACCACGAACTCTGCGTACACATGTTCAGGCTGCGTGGATTGGTTTTATAATTACATGACTCATTGATGGATGGCTGCGCCCATACCTGAGTCTTCATGGATGACTGCGACGATACCTTTATTATCATCATGGTCTCATTAGCTAAGTGGCTGCGTCCATACCACAAACCTATTTCGTATGTCTTTTGGATCGCTGCACCCATGCCTAGACTACATGTAATTCATTATCAAAAATATCAGTTGTACTTGCGTGCAGGTTCTTCCGGATGGTGTTCCAGTTCAGTGAGTTTCGTAAAGCATTTCACCCCTCCCACTCTCTCGAGCTTCATACTTTAGGGGGCATCTGTTACACAATAATTTGTCACTGCATTCATCCCAGTCTTCCTACTGTGTCATGAGTCCAAAACCATTCATGCTCATGCTCTCTGATGTTGCCAAATGACCCACTTTGCCAAATTTTATGCTTCATCGCATCTGTTGTCCAAATAAACGCGTTGATGAGCGCTCTAAAACAAACCATATGTGCTGCCATTGCGGAAGTACACGTGATTCCCACGATGGTCGAATTTCATGTGCAAGCGCAACTGTTGCTTTTATTTTCCCGCGATGACATGACCCTCTCTGTTATGCAGTGACGATGTCAGCGCATCATAACAGTTATGTACCCGCGATAATCCAGTTTGTGTGAGTTTGTTCTAATAGTTGACCTTCCAGATAACTCTAGACCTGGTTGTTGGCCTTGTTTATGTCGCCCTCCCTTCTCTGGCATGGCTATTCAGTAATTTGTGCTACCTTCCTTGGAGATAAGCTCATATTCCCACCATTTATGAAGACTCCTTCTCCTATTTAAACTCTCACCATTGTTATGAGCTGCTAGTTTGGAATTCTTAGTCTTTGGAGTGTTGCTGATAGTATTGTGAGCTTGATAGGTAGCTGGTGTGACAAGTGTGGGATTGTTTGAGAGCTTGAGGAAAGTTGTGAAGTGCTTTTGATCTTGTGTGAAACTTGTGAGTGAGAGAAACTTGTATTGGGAGATCCATCTTCAAGGGTGAATGCTTGAGGAACACGCTGGCTGGACCCTCCTAAGAAGGCTTGTGACGTCAAGACCTGGGTTGTAAGCTTACTCTATTTTATATTTAATACAATCAATGATGTTTTCCTATGTCTCGTATGCAATGTACTAGATAGCTCATGATTTCTTGACTTTATGGGTAAATGGTTCTTTGTTGTATCTGGTTATGTGCTTTGTTGTATTCCCTTGCTTTGTTTCAGGTTGATTACTCACTAGGGGAAGGAAGCGAAAGCTGCAGCAGCGCAACAGAACTTCATCGACCACCGATTGAGGTAGGCCTCTAACTTGAACTATTTAAGGAGAATTATTGTTGGTTTGTCCTTGTTTGTGACTAGACCCACTCTAGGGCTAGAGGGGTTACCTCTGTCCGCAGAGGGAACACTTCCCTGCTTCACACTCATCGCTCCTCAAAAAATAGACTACAGACCCTCGAAGCTATGTGGGAGGAAGCAAGGTGAAAAGTCTTTTGCTCATACAATGAGGGGGTATATGTAGCCAAGGGGGATCACTGACCCTTGTGACTCTTCGACTTCCCTCATCACTATTTGACTTCCGATGACTTTTTAACTAATGTGACTCTTCAACTTCATATGTGCGTCTCTTGGAATTTCACAGTACATTACATTTTATTACAAGTATGGCCCATAGTAGTGACGTGGTCTAAACAACTCATGACACAACTTGACATGACATTGTTGACATATACTGGTTGACCGTGGTGTCTGTATCGAGTTGTTACGCCGCTGAGTGATGGGTGTGCTCTCGGTGTAACATGTCTTCACCTCTACATGGAAAAGTCCGCGGGGTCTTCGATGATCTTTGTCCTTGCTTGATGGTGCATGTGTATGTGTCCCTTTCGCTCGTTGTTTGATGTGCTTCATACGTTTGTTCAATTGCAAACAAGTCTTCTAGCATGCGCTCCTTCTTCATCCCATTCGTGATCGCACCATGTTTCATCAATGTCTCTGTTCTTGCAATCACTCATGACAAAACAACATCAAATCCAAAAATTTCCTAATCTAACATGATACATTGTTTTCCATTTCGGTCCAGGTGACCGAGAGAGGGACAAGACACTAAAGCTACGCAGAGAACAACACAAGCCAAGATACAAGGCTCTGAAGCACTGTTGGGAAAAACTACACAGATGTCACTGGGAGGAAGATTTGCGCAATCTGGGACAATAGTGACATCTACGAGGTAGAACCGAGTTGGGAGGTAGAATTGCACAGTTTCCGAGAGGAAGACAAGGTAGGGTGTTGGGGAACCACTGGGAAATTCTACGTATTTTTCAATATAATGAGTGGGTAAGTCATTTGGAGGTCCAGCGAGGAATCTACACAACTTCTCTGGGGAAGACAGAGCGAGCAAGAGGGGGCACTAGTAGATATTTTTGCACAGTTTTCTAAAGCAGGGTTGGATCGGGCTACGGGGAGTTGTTGGTCAGAATTGCGCATTTCTAAGAGACAATGTTGGGCAGTCAGTGTTGTGCAATGTCCAAGATGAGTGTAGAGCAGGGCAATATATAGGTTGTCAGTGAAAACTGTGAAATTTTCGAAGGGAGAGCAAAGCAAGCAAGGGGCCTTCTAGTCAAATCTGTATAATTCTCGAGAACAGTGCAGTGACAGGAAGTATAGGCCTGACTCACAAGCTCTACGCAGTGTCTGCAGACAGTACAAGGAAAGCAGTTGAGCAACTTCTACGCAGCTTTTGGGAGCAGTGCAGCCCCGGGCGACAGTATAGTTCATGGTTTTTTGAAGACCAGAGGGAAGTTTAATGAGTGATGTTGCGGGAAGCACAGAGTAGATCAGACTTAGGGACAGCTTTTGCGCAGTTCTGGGAGATAGTCGACTAGCTCACTTCCAGGATTGCGCAGTGCAGGCTACCCCAGACGACAGCGTCAAAGCTCTGCGCAATTCAGAGCAGCAGAGTAAGGTCACTGAGATCAGGATCTGGTTGAAAGAGGGTTGTCTGGTCAACAGATTTTCAAGAAAAATGAATAAGTGTGAAAGCAAGTGAACTTGTGCATACATGACATTGTGATCACACACTTAGCATGACTCGATGACAAAACACCTCAAACCAGAAAGACAAGCATGTGTTCAGTGAGACTACTTCAAAGGCTTAAAGAGACAAGTGTGACACTTGAGATGGATCTTCGAATGGTCGTGACAACACTTGCACAACAATGTTTCCAACTTTGTGTGTGAATACGACCAATGTTCACAGGGCGAAAACAACTCATACACACAAAGAAAAACCTTCAAAATTGCCAAAACAAACTCGCAAGCATGACATAGCAATCAACATGTCAAAAGGCGATCGACGGTCAATCAGGAAAAAATGGTGTAAACACTCTACAATAGCTCATGGGATGAGCCCGAGTGTTTGCAACCATCAAGAGGAAAAACCTAAGAAGGCTCTGAAATTTGGATGCTGGCCAAAATTTTGGAAGGTGTTGTAGCCGCTACAACAAATTCATTATGGTAAATATATCATTTCCTAATCTTAGTGTTATAATTATTATAACCAATTTCCTAATATTAAAGTGTTATAATTATTATATAATTAATGTGTAATTATTTAAATGGAAATTTTAAAAGAAACATTGCAAGTTGATGTATCTATGTCACCAAATATCTTTAGCAATTGCATATAAGCCTCAATCACAAATGAAGTTACCCAAATGATTATATGTTTTAATTTCATATATATATATATATATATATCATGAGGAAGCTTTTCAAATTTATTTTTAAAGGAAATAGGTCTTTAAAAGCTCCACATGCAACACAATATTGCCATGGTGAATTTTTATTAGCTCCACTACTACTTTCTTTCATTATTGCTACCTCAAAGTTCTTTGAAGCTAGAAAATGTGTCCTTTCAAATATCAAGTTATGTGGCTTGCTCCATGTCTTAGTGTAAATTGAGTAACATGGTTCAATACAACTATCTTCAACTCCAAAAAAGTAGTGTAGGTGATTGGATATTATTTATCTTACCGAGGAACCTAAGGCATCTCTCCATGACCAACAATGAGTGGGGGCACATGTCATATAAATTAGAATAGACATGGCTCAAGTAGGTGAAACCCTGTGCTCAAATAAAACCCACCCAATCTCACACTAAACTCAATATGTCAAATAATCTATATCATATGGTCACGGAAGCAATTCCAAGGAAACCATGGGGAAAATTTTGTATGAAACACCCACCCAAAAATATCCATTGCTAGCATGATGTGTAGAAATCACTAGATTTGTTGCTTTCCATTAAATAAATGCTTGCACACCAACATCCAAAGATAGATAGAAAAGAGTGTAGATACAATGTTTTTATCCAAAAAAGTATCATTATTTTAGTTCCATACCTTATGTTAAATTTAATATCAAATTATCTGAGTTATATGTTTTTATCCAATCAAATATCATCAATTTAACTCCATATATTTAATATCAAATTATATGTTAGTTGTAGAAAACATCCTATCTCATTAATTGCAATGATAACAACCATGTTATATTTCATACACTCAAGGAAAATAATGTAGATGTGCAAAAATATGTCAACCTATCAATGACCCTGGTAGAGAACTGAACCACATAGAAGGGGAAAATGTCAAATGTCAAACATGGCAAAGGGCTTGGAAAGATTGTCTTCATCAAGATCCTTAACATTGATTTATTAACCCCTTTTTTTTAATGATTTTGAAAGCAAGAGACCTGCTCCAGTGGGCAGGCTGCCCTTTACATAACATGGTTTAGTTTGATCTCAAGGTTCGATGAATAGATAACTAATTTGATGTTCCAATAAAGTATAATTTAAATATTTAAAGTTATTTGATATTACAATAACGTGTAATTATGTTTTTTATTTAGAATTTGTTTAAAAATGAATGAAACTGTAAAAATTTAAAGTTTTGTTTTTTACAGTTTTGGTTTTTTGTGCGGAGAGGTACGTAGCCAATTTAGTGTAGTAAAAATGTTGTAGTTTAAATATTTAAAATCAATTAAATCAAAATATAAATATAAATATATATATATATAGTATTGAGAATTTATAATAGAGATTTATGATATTTATGTGGAATATGGTTTATTTAAAAGGGAAAAATTAAACCAGTTTATATTTAATTTAACTTTAATTTAGATTTACCAAATATTTTTAGAGATCTAATTTTTTTGACATGCAATACTAACCATTTGGATCTAATTTTTTGACATGCAATACCAAGCATCTTTAGAGACCTAATTTTTTAAAAGAAATTTGATAAACCTCTTTTAGAGTGAAAAGACCTCTTATAGAGTGAAAAGAAATTTGATAAACCTTTTTTAAAGTGAAAAGAAATTTGATCTCTCAACGTTTGATAGATCCAACGTTAATGTGGATCTAGTTAATATAAATCTAAACAAGTCCTAAATAATCAATTTCAAATAAAATTACAAATTTAAATTATTTTATCTAAATTTTATTTAAAAATAAATAAAATTGTAAAATTTTATTTTTTTCTAAATATATTTTCACATAAATTTTATTTAAAATTAAAAAAATTACAAATTTAAATTAAAATTGTACAATTCAAATTAGATTTGGACAATTCAAATCTATAAAAAAAAATATTTCTAACATACCAAACATTCAAAAATATATATTAAATAAAAAAATAAAAAATAAAAATATCTAAAGTCTATTAAAAAAAAATGTGATCTTGAGTAATTACTAAGAGAGCTGATGAGTGTGAAGATTTCATGGTACAACCCATGTGAAAACCAAACATTGATTCAGGTACAAGACATTTGAAAAGCTAACATAATTATGGAATACCATACCCATTATTAACCCCTTTTTTAATGTTTTTGAACGCAGTAGACCTCTACATGACATGGTTATAATAGTTTAGGTTGGATGAATAAATAACTAATTTGATATTTCAATAAAGTATAATTTAGACATTGATCTAAAGGTTGGATGAATATATAACTGATTTTATATTCTAATAAAGTTAATTTAGTGTTTTTTTAAGAAATTAATAAAATTGTAAAATTTAAAATTCTGGTTTGTTCTGTCCAGAGGTATTCGTCAATTTACAATTTACGGTATTTGTTAAATTAGATTTGTAAATTTACTGTATTTGTTAAATTAGATTTGTAAGGTTTGTTGTGTTCAGAGTTATTCTTCAATTTAGCGTATTTGCTAATTTAGAGTTGTAAAAACGTTGAAATGCTAATATGCAAATATTTTAAATTAATTAAAATAAAATAAAAATAAAAATTATTTATTTTTTTGAGAACTTATGTTTTAGATTTGTGTAAGATATTCATGTAGAATATAATTTTTTTAAAAGAAAAAATTAAAGTAATTTATATTTATCTTTAACTCCAATCTAAATATACCAAATATTTTTAGAGATTTAATTTTTTTGACATGCAAACTTACTTTTTTGGCATGCAGTATCAAGTGTTTTTGGAGATTTAAAACCTACTTTAGAATGAAAAAAGATTTGATCCCTCTCAACACTTGATAAATCTAATGTTAAGGTGGATCTAAACATATCTTAAATGATCGATTTGAAGTGAAATTGCAAATTTAAATTATTTTATCTAATATTAATTAAAAATGAATGAAATTGTAAAATTTTTCTTTTTTCTTTTCTAAATAAATTTTCCAATAAATCTTATTTAAAAATTGGTGAAATAACAAATTGGAGTTACATTTTTTATATTTCAAATGTGTAAAAAAAAAACATTTTACATGCAAACCTAATTTTTGGTACCAAACTCCTTAGGGATCTATTTTTTTTTAACATGCAAACATCTTTTAAGAGTGAAACATCTTTTAAGAGAGAAATGAGATTTGATCTGTGTGATGTCCCTTGTGAACTTGAATATTTTTTTTATTGCAAGTAAAACAAACTAGAACTGATTTAAGTTTATGTAATTAGAAATTCTGTTTTAATTGATTAAAAGAAATTTAGTGCTGGAAATATGGTAACGAAAAAAACTGTCATAAATTTCATGAAAGATATATGTCACAAGGGTGATGAAAATTAGTTCTGGATAAACAGTTAGGTTGGACAGTAACCAACCCTAACTACACCCTAACTACCCCCATGAAAAATCCATCCCTCAAATATCAAGAGGATGGGAGCCAGGGGCATTTGTGATCAAAAGAAAGAAATAAGAAAGGGGAATTATGTGCTATAGAGGAAGCAGTGAGGATGGGAGCCAGGGGCATTTGTGATCAAAAGAAAGAAAATGTATTATAGAGGAAGCAGTGGATAAGTCTGGTTAGGACCAGATATTTGTCGGTGTTCAAGACTGAGTTTTTCTTGAATAACTTACCTAGGTTCTGGTTGCTCAGGGAAGGTTGAAGAAGCTGGAACGCAAATCTAAAAGTTGGGAGGATAATCGAGTTAAAAAGTTATAAGCAATTCAACAAGCCAGACAAGATATCTATCGCTGTTCAACACAGTTTTTTTTTGAATAACTTACCTAGGTTCGGGTAGTAGCTCAAGGAAGCTTGAAGGAATAACTTACCTAGGTTCGGGTAGCTCAAGGAAGCTTGAAGGAATAACTTACCTAGGTTCGGGTAGCTCAAGGAAGCTTGAAGACGCTAGAGCGCAAATCTCAAAGTTGGAGAATAATAGAGTTAAAAAGTTATAAGCTATTCAACAAGCCAGATAAATTTACATCTAGAATATTTCGCTTAATTATTATCAATAATATTTGATAATAACATTAGAATCAGAATGTTAAATTTCAAATATAGTCACATATATGAATAGAAATTAAAGATGTTGTTATCACTGTGCATGAATGCACTAAAAACCTTCAATTCCAAAGGTTTGCAATACAAGTTAGAATTCGAAAAAACCTTAGAGACAACATTGTATTCCTTATCTAGAAGAATTCTCAGATAGCAACATAAATAATAATGGCGTGATACAGGGAGGAAAGGAAAACTTTGACAGAGAATTTAAGTACAAGTTCAAGTAGTGATTAAATCTTTAACTTAAAGGAACAACAATAAATAGAATAGCGCCTACTTTTCTTTAAATACCAGAGAACCTTTCACAATATTAAGACCAATGCATAACCCTACCCTAATAAAGTCGAATCCCCAAATCTAGGTACTAATAAAATGAACTCGAATCTAGTGCTTCAGTAGGGCACTATGCAAACAATAGGAAATTGTGAGTAATATAGCCACAAGGGTTGCCATTAACTACGAGGGAAAGCTAAAAACATGAAAATCTTTAGCAAAACGAAATAGCCTGTGAGATCGAATACATCAATTTCAGAATGTGAAGAAACGGAGTAATATAATCTCAAAGCACGAAAAAATACTAACGACAAATAAATGAATGACTCTGCGAAACTTGCATAAACAGTGACTCTGCGAAACTTGCATAAACAGTAACAAAGTCATTCTTTTCAATACTGATGACAAATAACTCTGCAAAACTTGCATAAACAGTAACAAAGTCATTGATAAATAGTGATCAGTTACTTTTTGTTAAAGCACTCTTTGACATGAAGTCCTCAATTCAATTTTTTTATCAGATGGAAGGGATATATTAGACATGATAAAAATATAACCCCATCAAACTTACAAAACATATATATATTAAAAATTAAAAATATCTAAATTTTATTTAAATATTGCGATTTAAAATAATTAAATATATATATAAATTCTTATGTTCGTTAAATTTAAACCCAAGAAATTCATATATTTACAACAATTTTATCTCTAAAAAGAAATCATTATGAATTTGAACATAAATTCAGATATTAAAAATAATTTACTTGGAAATCGGTCGACTCTGTTAAATTTAAACCAAAAAAATTCATATATTTATAACAATTTCATCTCTAAAAAGAAATCAATATCAGTTTGAACATATCAACTTTATCTTGAAAATAATCTTCTTAGAAATCGCTCGACTCTTAAATTAAAATGTCCCACCAATTTTCCAGACTGAAAGCTATTCACTTTCAATAATATATTTAAAAACAAATTTTCCAGACTGAAATCCATTTACACTTTCAAAAATATATTTAAAAACAAAATTTATGATGAAAAAAATAGGCTAATCCACATGAAGATGCTCCCTAAAAGTCCCAACGCATCCAACTAACATGATATCCCAAGAATAAAGATTTTGAAATAGATGACCCTGATACACATCATTTAGAAGCATTCTAATCTTATTGTACTTCGATTTATGTTTTCAATTATAGGAGTTTGAAGGTGCTGGCACCGTGGAATGACATTAAGCAATTGCATCCAACAAACCAAGTCAAACACCATTGAAATTGAAACAGATGCAAACTCCCAAAAACTACTTGCAGCCAGTTGCTTACACTATGAAATGACATAGAACAATCGTATCTAACAAACCAACCCACACACGTTGAACGTTGAAATTGAGACGGGCAAACTCGCTGAAACTGCTGACAGCCAAGTCAGCACGCACCTTGAAATGGGTGCAACTTCTCTAAGATTACCAGCCTCATATTAGGGATAAGAAGCAGAACACACCAACATCAATCATAACACAGAATCTTAGGGCTCCTTAATAATATAGATCAGAAACAAAGCCCAACATCAATCATATCAGCCAAATTCTTTGTGTATTGAAAAACCCAAATGGATGCAACTATATCCCCAAGCATTCCAGCGAGGGCTAATTGAGAAACAGTTTGATGATGTGTCCATTGGCATTGCGACAGAAATATAAATCATAACATTGAAATTCATATTAAGATAGATATATACATATATCTATATATATTGCGATCATGTACTACCTAAAATTTATCTCAAAAGACTCGATGTTATTCCAGTTATCAAGATAGGGTTGCATTGCGACAGAAATATAAATCATAACATTGAAATTCATATTAAGATAGATATATACATATATCTATATATATTGCGATCATGTACTACCTAAAATTTATCTCAAAAGACTCGAGGTTATTCCAGTTATCAAGATAGGGTTCAAAATCTAATTCTCAGTCAGGTCAGGCAGCAGCAAGAGCTCCTGCGTCAGCCACATTATCTCCGTTGAGGAGCATCTGATCAAAATGCCATACAGCTGCCAAAAAAGAAAGGACAGAATCAAATCAATTACAAGTCCAGCTTTTAGTAATGAGCCATGATCAAATCACTAATCCTGCATATAATTTCTTCACTTTCATTGTCAATATGAAAAAAAAATATCTCTCCTCAAATATTATCAAAATTAACATATCATCATCATACCGTGGCCTTTCCCTATCCTTCTCAACTGAGACACATATTCTGATACTTTCTTGATAGCTTCAACCTGCAAAATTGCAGAGGAAAACATAACATTAGCCTCTTATTAGATCATTGTTTATACTTCTCTCCTACTTGTAAAGGGAGGAATTGCAGAGCATGTGACCTGCTCGGTGAGAAAATTGCCCTCGATGAAATCCGTCATCTGACCATCGTTAGCCTCTTGGGCTACCTGCTCCCATCAAATCCATGACCTCTCAAAATTATTTCTTAACGCAACATAATTTCAAATATTTAAAAGTAACATGATATATCGAATCAACCGATAAAGAATTCAGTCGATACTTACAGCATGCAAGTTCAAAAGCTTTTGGTTTGTCAGTTTCTCCAAAGACAAGGCCAGCTCCATGGCTATAACCAGTATATTGAGAACCGACCCAAAAAAACGTCAGGCTACATTCTACCAAAAAATGACATGACACATGCACGAAAATATACAAGTCCGTGGATTGGACTCACCATAAAGGGCATCACCCTTCTCAGCGTTGTCAAACTCCATGACAGCAGGCAATAAAATGGACTGTAGTTTAACTTTCCCACCTCTGATGTTCTACTCAAAGAAAGGACCAATACAGGGTAGAGTTTAAAATAACAGTTATAACCAGCGTGACTAATGTTTAAGGCTTGAAACAACAGACTGAATTAAAACTCTCAAGTCTCAGGAACCTGATATTTCATGAGCTTTTCTGCATGATCCCGCTCTTCGTCACTGGCATCCTTAAAGTACCTGTCAGATCGGAGAAAATATGCTACTTATTTCCTCTTACATAGATATATAAAAATATACACATACACACCAATATATGAAGAAAACCTCAGGGTACTCACTTAGCAAAGCCTGGCAGAGCCACGTTGTCTCTATCAAAGTATGCAAAGAGAGCATGATAGACATATGAAACGTTGTACTCCACGCTGCCAAAAACAAGTTTGACATGACTTCAGAGTATGCAGAAGTTAATGCATCCATAAAGAACTAACAAGAGCACGATTTACATAAATTCCATGCTGATATAATAGAAATTTAATGCATCCCTGGTACTGAGAGTGATGTTTCCGGGATGAAGAGCAGGCCATGTGTAGATCTTGAGTTCAGCTTTAAACCACAAAATTTCACAGACGAAATCACTAAACAGATCTAACTAGTTGTCATAGTGGAGCCCAGATTATAATCCTGTTGGGTGTAGAACTCTGAACAAGCAAGATGCATTAATGTTTCCAACACAGTCCAACGAGGGATTTCAACTTTGATTCACCAGCAGAAAGAAGATAAGCATACCACAGAGGACACAACAGAAGTTCAGACATACAAACTGTGGTGCAGGAAGTTTATTTTCCCTTCATCAACAGAGGAAAGCATATCACACAGGAACTTAACAGATGCCAAATTAATCTAAGAGTAATTTACACATCAAATAATCTAAGACTAATTTTATTTAAAAATAAAAATAAAAAATAAAAAACGATCCTTTTTTTTAATACAAGGATATGTTAAAAACAAATTGAAGAATATTTTAGTATATTTAGTACATACATTAAAAATACATAGATCCTATATATCTTTTATAAGAAGAGAAGAGTAATAGATCTAGATGAGAATAAAAATAAAAACCACATGCTTTTGCTATACATATAAATGTAAACAACGCTTGCTTTTCCTTCTAATTTTGGAAGGCAAGAGCCATGTATATATAAAGGCCAATGCATGAACTTGAGATTCCTCTCAATAAACAAAGTTAAACATACAAAATAGACAGGCAATTTTGAGAAAACTTTCCAAGAGCCATGTATACAATGCATGAACTTGAGATTCCTCTCAATAAACAAAGAAGTTAGACATACAAAATAGACGGGCAATTTTGAGAAAACAAAATTACACACGAAACATTATAGAAAAGACCCACATCGATTTCCCTCTATCAAAAAAACAACTCAACACAAATGAAACAGGGCAGAGAAAAGCTTATCCTTACACCTGTTCTACCATCAAACAAAGAAATTGATCCAAGTCAATCCATGTCTTCCAAAACAAATTTATGTAAATTTATCTAAAAAGATAGAACTTCAGGACTATGATTGTCTCATTACATACTTGATTTGTTCATTCAATGCGCCTTCACAACCATCTGAGAACTTCTGTCTGGCCAAAGACTGAGAGAATGATTGAGAAACTTGCACAAGCTCAGTCTGGACTTCAGCAAAAGGCTCAAATACAACTCCAGTCAGAGCACTTGTCGTCCTCCCTTCACCGCCTACAGCTCGAATGGTATGAACAGAATGCTTGGCCCCACTCTTAGACTTCATATAGGTTGCAGTCAGACCGACGCCGCATTTGTCTGCTGAAATACCTTTCTTGAAACAGCTGTGTTGCTGTTGCTTCCATGGAGAAGAGACATCAGTAGCAGGAGAAACAACGGCAGGAGCTCTGAGAAGCATGGTTGCAGATTGAATCAATCTGCAAATACATACAATATGCAGCACTTAAATACCCTCCATTGAATTTCAGATAAAAATCTCCATTACATATCTAACCCAAAATCAAACTCATAAAGCTGAATTCCATTACTGCAAACTAGTTATTAAAAAGTCAATTCAAAACGCCATCCAATTGAAACTCCACATGCATATCGATAGAATCTCAAAATAAGCACCATTAAACTCAACTTATTCACTGTAAAAGTACAAAACAAATGAAGTCAATCCATCAATCAATACCCATCACAGTAACTCAAAAAAATAATCAACTAGGCCAGGTCTGATCATGGACACTAAAATGCAAGCAAGAATCCAAAAAAAAACACACCCGCCATATATACCAATATCAGATTGGCACAGAACAGAGGCCATCACAGAAAATAAAGCTCCCAAGAGCCCCCTGAATTCTTTATGAAAACCACTGGAAATACCCCCAACAGATCCATGATCCCTTAACAAAAAATATAGAACACCACGACAGCATTCCTAATCATGAACTCAATCTAAAATACACACCCAAGACAGTATAGAGATATATAGCAATACCACATCCAGGAAGAAAATTTCTCAGATACTCCTAACGCTCTTAGACAAAACCCTACATCCATGTAACCTTTTCCATACAATTCCTACTTCAAAAAACACACATCTAGCTCTCAAAACAAAACTTCAAAATCTGCTTCTACCTCCATTGCAGAAATACTCACCGATTGAAACCCGAATCCGCCCAATCACAGGAATGCCCAAAAACACTTTAATCCTTGGGGCACTTTCAGAAGGGGCGGGCACTAACCAAATTGTGAGAAACACGCGTAAACAACTGATGCAAATATGAGAATGCAGCATGTAAAATTGAAGTTGCTTCCGCCTGCTATATAGTGGCCGCCTCTTGTTCCCCTGTGTACCAGTGGCATCAACTATTCCGGAATTAGGGTTGGAATCATTCTACTTGGGGAAAAATATTCTGGTGGAAAGAGCCGTGGGCGACCATCCCTTACACCACAGAGCGGCAAGTGGACGGTTCAGATTGATCAGCATGTGGAGAAGCGTGGCAGACGCGTGCTATGCGGATTCTCCGTAGATATTATTTCGGTGGCCTTTCTTTTTTATTTTATTTTATTTGGTGGTATTTTGCTAGCGTTTTGGAAATGACTAGCTGTGCTTTGTCTGTTCTGTCAGCTGACAGGAAAGGAAAACGAAAGGACTCAATCTCCTCGGCTTTTTCAGGGTGTCATTAAACATGTACTCATCAAGATGTTTGGATTTTTCTGATTATTAGTCCATGTTATATATTGGTTATATTTTTTAAGTTAGTCAAATCCGAATCAAAATCATGAATATCGATCAGAGTAATTTTAAAAAGTACAATAGTTAAATAATCTATGAAATTTTAATTATTTTATTAATTTTTAAAGTAGTTAAGACAGTTTTGAATTAATAGTGGATGGATTTATTAATGGTGGTAGTTTATAAACTCATGGTATTGGGTTGAAGTACTCTAATATAAATCTAAAAAGTAGAATAGTTAATCATTTCATATAGATTTACTTTGTGTAAAATAATGACAAGAGTACACCATTGTAAGAAGTCTCAAGTTGTCCTTCTTGCTCTAGCTTAGCCATGTTTGGCCACTTTGACTAAGTTAATAGTATCTATCAAGTTAATCTCTGATCTTTATTGTTACCCTTGCTTGGTCGGTTTGGCCAAGTTAATAGATATCTATTGGGTTAATCTCTAGTGGCCATTTATGTGCATGCTTTTTGATGTGTATTTCTCTCTTGGCTTTGACATATAGTACAAGAGATGTTTATTGTTACCCTAGCTGGGTCGGTTTGGCCAAGTTAATAGATATCTATTGGTTTAATTTCTAGTGTCCATTTATGTGCATGCTTCTTGATGTGTTTTTTTCTCTCTTGGCTTTAACATATAGTAGAAGAGACTAGTAGACTTGGATTGTATGACTTGAGTGTTTCGTAATGATGGATTGATATGCAATTAAAAGGATTTAAGAAAAAATGGTGTTACATGCCTACAACTTACGAGTTGAAAAAGATAATGCTCATTTGTAAGACAAAATACATTTTATATTTGCATAGAAAATCTATTATAAATCACCATGAGCTTTAATGAAGTGTTGTAATGTCCTTTCCTATTTAATTAATTTACCTTAAGTTTATTTCCACAATTTTGGCATTTTTGGTGACCATAGGAGCCACAAATTTTTTGAGAAAGACTTAGGAAAAAGGGGAGGCCGAAATGTTTTTGCTAGTGGAGCGTGAGGGCCACACACACGGGTAAAA